>OY986435.1:243579393-243985431 GCA_963920525.1 Dichetophora obliterata | reverse complement strand
TATTATTATTATTATTATTATTATTATTATTATTATTATTATTATTATTATTATTATTATTATTATTATTATTATTATTATTATTATTATTATTATTATTATTATTATTATTATTATTATTATTATTATTATTATTATTATTATTATTATTATTATTATTATTATTATTATTATTATTATTATTATTATTATTATTATTATTATTATTATTATTATTATTATTATTATTATTATTATTATTATTATTATTATTATTATTATTATTATTATTATTATTATTATTATTATTATTATTATTAT
Organism: Dichetophora obliterata; assembly: GCA_963920525.1. Lineage (NCBI taxonomy): Eukaryota > Metazoa > Arthropoda > Insecta > Diptera > Sciomyzidae > Dichetophora > Dichetophora obliterata. The sequence continues at coordinate 243,985,131 of OY986435.1, read as the reverse complement.
TATTATTATTATTATTATTATTATTATTATTATTATTATTATTATTATTATTATTATTATTATTATTATTATTATTATTATTATTATTATTATTATTATTATTATTATTATTATTATTATTATTATTATTATTATTATTATTATTATTATTATTATTATTATTATTATTATTATTATTATTATTATTATTATTATTATTATTATTATTATTATTATTATTATTATTATTATTATTATTATTATTATTATTATTATTATTATTATTATTATTATTATTATTATTATTATTATTATTATTATTATTATTATTATTATTATTATTATTATTATTATTATTATTATTATTATTATTATTATTATTATTATTATTATTATTATTATTATTATTATTATTATTATTATTATTATTATTATTATTATTATTATTATTATTATTATTATTATTATTATTATTATTATTATTATTATTATTATTATTATTATTATTATTATTATTATTATTATTATTATTATTATTATTATTATTATTATTATTATTATTATTATTATTATTATTATTATTATTATTATTATTATTATTATTATTATATTATTAGTATTATTATTATTATTATTATTATTATTATTATTATTATTATTATTATTATTATTATTATTATTATTTATTATTATTATTATTATTATTATTATTATTATTATTATTATTATTATTATTATTATTATTATTATTATTATTATTATTATTATTATTATTATTATTATTATTATTATTATTATTATTATTATTATTATTATTATTATTATTATTATTATTATTATTATTATTATTATTATTATTATTATTATTATTATTATTATTATTATTATTATTATTATTATTATTATTATTATTATTATTATTATTATTATTATTATTATTATTATTATTATTATTATTATTATTATTATTATTATTATTATTATTATTATTATTATTATTATTATTATTATTATTATTATTATTATTATTATTATTATTATTATTATTATTATTATTATTATTATTATTATTATTATTATTATTATTATTATTATATTATTATTATTATTATTATTATTATTATTATTATCATTATTATTATTATTATTATTATTATTATTATTATTATTATTATTATTATTATTATTATTATTATTATTATTATTATTATTATTATTATTATTATTATTATTATTATTATTATTATTATTATTATTATTATTATTATTATTATTATTATTATTATTATTATTATTATTATAATTATTATTATTATTATTATTATTATTATTATTATTATTATTATTATTATTATTATTATTATTATTATTATTATTATTATTATTATTATTATTATTATTATTATTATTATTATTATTATTATTATTATTATTATTATTATTATTATTATTATTAGTATTTTTAACATTAAATAAAATTTTAAAATTACCATTGTCCGGAGACTTGAACCTCAGCAGAGTGAGTGTAAGTGAATGTTCTTATCCATTCGACCATCGCAGTTGTTAAACAATCCTTGCTTAATTTGCTTCATTATAGAAATATCAGAAGAGCATCCTTAAAATAAATCACTTGTGGTGTACAAAAAAAAAATTTTACATGTATTTCTATAAAGTTGCAACGACATCAATACGTGGGGTCGTTAAAATATGTAAAAATTCCCTACTTTAAGGGAAAAATTCTACAGAATAAAGAAAAACCCATGCCTATGAATTGAGTTTCTTAATTTAAGGGAAGAAGAATTTTTCAGTGCACTTATATGAAAAAAGTGTCTTGGTAACAAGAATTTCTGAACTTAAAAAATCAATAGAATTCACAATAATAAAACTTTAATAAAAATATAGAAGTTTTTAAAATTTCTACCATCAAAGCTATAAATATTTCTATGAGTTCTTATAAATATTTAATTTTTTACCAAAACATTTTATTCAATAATTTAATTCAATGCAATTTTTGGCAACCTGAAGTTAGTGAAAGCTGCCTCTTTAATGATTATATAAGCTCCTCTTTTACCAAAAAGAGCAGGTTTGATTTAGTTAAACTGTTTTTGAAATGTATCTTTAGTCAAAGTTGCTTGAAACAAAATTCTTAGATTAACACCATAATCCATTAGTCTCCTCATGCTTTTATTCTTAACAGAAAAAATACATTATTGTGCAATTTATAAGCAAAAAACTAAACAAGTAGTTAATATCGACGCATTTCAAAAAAAGATCAAATTCTTAATTAACATCACTTTAAAACAAGTTATTATCAAAATGCACGGTCAATATATAATCTCACGTAGAAGTTATGAATTTTAAATTTTACATTTATTAAAGTCTGTGAAATGTGAAATATTTAATATACTACTTTGCGTTGGTATTTTTAACGTTACGGATTTACAACGCACTTTGAATTTGGCGCAACTGGGAAACATTCCCACGCGAATCTATCCAATATTAGGCGTTTTGCCATTCTTACCCTATCTGAGTCTAGTTTTAAAAGGAATTTCAGTGCAAAATAAATAAATAAATTCTTTGTATTTAAGATATATGATTACCATTTAATTTTGCAGCGCAAACATTTCAACCTTAGCAAAATTTATGCCTTCCGGTAGTTAACGGCATTCAGCGCAAAACAGCTTGAGCATCGAATACGAAAATATACTTAATCTTTAGCACAAAATCGATTGTCTTTTGGAATTCCTTGACGTTGCGTGAGGGATAATCTTACTATATTTGCGCTACCCAAAAAAAGCTAACCTTTCAAGAACAAATTAAATCTCATTTATTTGATGGGTTGATGGAAATGTTAAAAATGTCAGAATTGCAAATTGTTTTTATCAGCAGTCTTGTAGGATTAACAGATTTAATATCAAACGATTTTAGCAGATATATATACATATATGTCTGTATCAAGTTAAAGTTTGAATAAATTACAATCGATCGATATTCTACAGCTAATATGGCAACGCTACCAGCTTGCACCAAGTTAATTAGAAGAATAACTTTAAAGGATTCAATAACATTTCAACTAGTCTAAAACTATGCTGCCTCATATTAAAAAACAAAAATGCTTTTTCGGATTCTTCATTTTCTCAATCTTTTTGTTAATCATAAGGGTAATCAGCTATATGGTTTGCTTGGCATTATAAATAATAAATAATAAATAAATAATAATAAACTTGATTTTAGTTATCAAACACATGTGTTTGTCAAACCAAACCTAACTGGATATTAGAGTGGGTCGAAAAAAAAATTTGTTAAAGTGCGCCCTTTATATGAAAGCTTATCTAGAGAGGAAAGCTTATATGAAAGCTTAGTGAGAGCAATTAATTGTTCTAACCTGACCTAAAGCTCAATAAACGATTTTAAACTATCAAACAACTAGAATTTGTATTTAAAATCATGATTAAACTATCAAACATTTAGAAATTGTATTTAAATCATAGAAAATCAACATAATAAATAACAAGATCATGTAGAAAACTTTAAGTTGTATATTAATTTTATTTGTTGTTAAACAATTGTAACCTTTTTTTAAAATAGTTTTTATTAAGCTGCAATAATAAACTAAACAATAAACGGCATCTCAACTGCACTACCTTGATTTCAATACAAGATTCAATGCTTATTTTAGAGTTTTTTGGTGAACGGGTGAAAAAGAGAGGGAAAAAAGACAAGAAAAAACGACGCATCAAGCGAATATGACATTAATGTCAATTTGATTCTTGATATATATAAAAACTTTATAATTTACAATTATATAGAGAATGGTGTAAAGGTGCAAAAACATGTCGTTTTCATACCAGCAAATCAGACGCTGCCGTTTTAAGTACCGTTTAGCTGGAACAGTGACATTCATGGCCTGTTGGGTTGTAATGCAATAGATAATACAGATGCAAGTAGCTAGAGAGCCAGTATGTGGCTACAAAAAAACGTAATACTACTAGCCAAGGTTGCCAGCTAAAATTTAAAACAACTAAAGCAGATTTTTTTTACGACAGAAAGTTACTTTTTTCACAGTAACATAAATTAAATAATACAACAAAAATTACCATGGTAAAGATAAAACAAAAAGTTTCTACTGCAATAAAAAAAAAATAAAAAATCACACGATCATTTAAAATCACCACAAAAATACCACCACAAATTTCATATGCATTTAAAATTGTCACAAAAATCTCATTCGCATTAAAAAATACCACAATAAGCCCCATATGCACAAGCAATTTAAAAAACATTTAGAAATACCACTAAGAAATTTTGCTAACTAAAAAAGAAAAAAAAAATTTAAGAAGGATATTACCAAACTCCCACGGAAATTAAAAAAATACCCCACGGACCTCCCAAGCCAATTAAAAAATACCACGCTGAATTAAAAAATTTAAGAGGAATTCCCAAAAACAAAAATTCCTATGGGCAATTTAAAATTACCTCGAATGGGATTTTTCCAACATAACTGGAAACGTTGCTACTAGCTGCTGATATTGTTGTTTTGGTTCTGCATGCGCTGCAAAGGGTCGTTCTTCACTCGGCAGTGCTATGAGCAATAATTGCTTTCGCCACAAGAAGTTTGTTGAATACTCGGGTTTAAAGGGGACTTTCGTAAGCCACTCATGCGGGCGAATAATAAACAAACTGCTTGCGGCAAAGGCAATTATTGCCGAGTGAAAAGCGGGACAAAGAGATCTTGCTACCAGAGCAAGAGAATTATTGCTCTCGGAGTAATAATTGCTTTCGCCGCAAACTCGAGAATTTTCGTGTGTGACGAGTGAAAAGTGGGGCATAGTAAGCAAAGTTCTGTTTATTTTCTGTGGACGATTCGGTTCATCCCCTCTGACGCTGCTCAACAGCTGTGATCATGATCTTCTCTGTGCGTCGTTGTTTTAGATTTGCTCATGGTAGAAGAATACAGGTAGATGCACCAGAAGAGAGCATACTGCCGGAAGTGTCAAAACGAAGCAAAACTTTTTATTTCTTTTCTTTTGTTTCCATTCTCCACACAGCTGAATTTGACAGACATGGCAGTATGGACAGAGAGCACAGTCTGCGCTGCAGCTACCTCCATCCTTATACCATGGCACAATTGCTGACAAGGTAGTAGTGTAGACTGGCTTTTTTCTCACGAGCGGCGATGGGTAGTTGTCCAAATTAGCTGTTCACGCAAATCAACCGCAGCAAACTAAAAACATTTCAATAAACTTCGCGAATAAATTTAATGAATTAAAGTAAAGTTAAAAATAAGCACATAGCTAGTCAACAGCAGCAAACTACAACTTCTTTAGCTGTTTTTGACAACTACCAATCGCCTAAAAACTGTCACGGCTACCTTGTCAAATAATTATACCATAGCTCATACCATGGTTTTGCTTGGTAATTGTTGTTGGTTCAGTTAACTGAAATTTTTTTAGATGTTCTTAATTTTTACTCGACATGAACAGCTGATTTTGACAACTAGATCGCTTTCCTCTGCTTTCTATTCTGGTTATTCTGTTATGAGTTGGAGTACGAATAAAACGAATGTTTATTTTCAGAAAGATAAATACCATAGCGAATACAGATGCATGTAGCTACAGAGGCAGTATGTATGTATACTACTACGCAAATTTGCGCATGCGTTACTAAGCATGCGTTGTGCTTTTAAAACTCCATTTATTTTTTAAATACCATAGTAAATTCGAATTATTTATATTATGCATTATATTTTTCCCATATTAAAAACTTATTTTATTAACTAAAATTTTAATTTAAAATTACTTTTAAAATATATATATATGTATATGTATATGCTCTTTACTACAGCAAAAATAAATAATTCAAATTTGCCCATATTTATTTCCACTACTTTAACATAACTTTGAATTACATTTAGTTTTAACCAACAAAAAAATAAAAAAAGAACAACAAATTCATCACCAAAAATTTGTAACGAAAACTTTTTATAAAACAAACATTTTTACGTGAATATAATTGTGAGCTTTTCAGATCAGGCAAGTTTGAAGAAGGACAACAACAACAAATTTGTTTTTGAATAATTTTTATTTAGAAGATGAAATGCTTTAAAATATTGTAGTTTTGAATAATATAAATAAAAAAAAAACAGAATTTTTCTCTATTATTATCTGCGTTCCATTCGCTTCAAAATAATCCAGATTATTTTTTTTTGCATGCAAAGCAAAAACAAAAATAATAATCCTATAACAAATAGGATTATTTTTGCTATCCATATAAAATTGTGATATAGCCTTTAAAGAATATGAAACACAGGTGCCGCACCTGTATATTTCTATGAGCTGTCATTTCATTTTTTGAATATTTTGTTTGTTTGATACAATGACTATAAGGTAGCCATGACAGCTACCTGAGAAAATTCGCACGAGCTGCGACCATCGAATGTTAAACAAAAGAAAACAAAACAAACCGCGTGTATCACACACATTGGATGCATTCAGCGAAGCCAACGATTGCACTTAAATTATTTATATAATTGCATAATATTAATAATTAAATTAAATAATTTTCACTTTTTTGACTTTTAGAGTAAAACACATTCAGAGAAAAACATCGTTCACTAAGGTATCGTTACCATAATAGTTCACAACAGTTTTGAACGACACACGTTCTCATGACACCTAATAGTTATTGTATCATGATTGCTTGTTTGAATTTAATTTTGACTACAACGGTAGTGCCCTCTACGAGTCGTTTTTCTTGCCGTTCCTTTGAGGAAATTTGTTATCGCGATTATATTAAGGCGAAAGGAATGCAGCTATTGTATGAAAATAATTTTCTCTATTATTGTATTGCATAAATTCTGCGTCTATACTTATGATACTATCGAAACTATGTCTTTTTTGTTTATTTCATTTATGGACTTTGCACAAGGGAGCGTGGCAGCAACGCGCCGGGTTTCAGCTAGTTTTGATTATAACTTAGGAAAGCAAAGTTATAGTATAGGACTACAACCAGGCTAAAACTCGAACCCACACCTCGGTGACAGTCAAACGCGCTACCACTAATCCACTCAGGCTGTCATTTAGCACCATTAGAAATCATGTTTAGAATTTAAGTTCAATAAAGCTTATTAAGGAATCATTTACTAGACATCACGTCTACCTAAACTTAACCTATTTTTCACAAATTTTTAATATTTGTTTTTATTAATGTGTCAAATTATTTGAAAAATGGTCTCTCTAAGTTCCATGTCAATGACAACGCGTTATGCAATCGTTGTATAAATTCAATTTCGGTATTGTGAATATAATTTAAATGATTAGCGTTACGTTAACATCAAATAAACATATTGTTGGACAACATTATACCATAAAAAAGAAAACGATTAATAATTCATATGGTTTATTTTTTTTTTTAATTTCTATAATGACAACATGTTAGCGATGCTAAATTAATTAACACATCTAGCAAAAGTTATCAGTAAATGTTGAGGTTGAAATATTTGTATAGTAATCAGAGAGTTGATTTATTTTGCTGTTTGTTGTTCCTGTTTTTATTTCCTTTATGCTCACCATCTTCCAATCTTGTTTGCAGTCATAAAGATGTGTTATAATTTTTAACCGTGACGCCGCCACCCACAGATCAACGTGAAGCCGAAGTTAAATAGGAAATGTCTCAATTTGGCGTAGATATTTTTGATGTTTAGTAGTCTTGAGAAGTAAGGATTTTTTTCCGATTCAGAAGACTAGAGTCTATTTCACACACAACTTTTTCAAGATTTTAAGGTAAAATCATGTCCTTGAATTTAATTATCATTCAAAATTTTATTACTTATAAACAATAATCTCCACTTATATCATCCACAGCTTATGAAGTCTTAGTGTTAAAATTGAATTGGAAATAACTTTTATTTGAGACGCATTTCATTTAACTGCAGCCGAGACGAGTTTTGACGTATTCATCGAATCGAGGCGATCGATGTAGGCGGTCCAGGTGTTAAAGGCTGCAAAGCAGCTTATGTCTTATGCTCATAGACACTGGCATTCAATAACAGACGAGCAGTTTTTATTCTTCTTTTTATGGTTGCTCATAAAATAAAATATAAAAAAAACCAATACAACAACTCTATCATAACTTAGTAAAAAGTTAATATGATATATGACAGCCGCACCAATATAACTTGAAGAAACTGACAGAATCCCAACAGAAACCAGTTTATTGTTTTATTCAAATCATCGGTTTTGTTTGTTAGCAGACATTCGATACTCTTGCTATACACGAATTCATGTCAAACAGCAAACGTGTAGTTTCTGGCTTTAGCAGAAAATAAATATTACCTCATATTTTGAATCTTTTCTCATTTCAAAACAAAATCTGTGTATATTTTTAAAGTTTTGATTTCAAGTTTTGCTAAAATTAATATCGTTAAATAATATATTTGTTAATGAATAAATGCAACGACATCTATTAATGACAGTTTTATTTTGAGAAATCAATTAATAGATTTGCACTTAAAACTTTAACATTGCCACCAAACTGCGTGATATAAAATTTTTTTATCAAATCAATACGACTTCACGTTAGCGATATATTTTGGCCAGAGACTTTAGTTACCAAATGGCCTACTTTTTTTTTGTAACATTTTGAAAGCTATATTTGTTCTAAACAATTTTGGAGTTGGTGAGCACGAAATTATTTTTTTTTTCCTAGGTAGCGCACAGTGATGTGAAAGGTCATGCTTCCGAAATCGAACTTTTACATTCTGAACATCCACTTTACAAAAAATACAAAAACTATTTAATGTTGGCCCAAAAATTATATTTTTGAAATTTTGGTTCATGAAATTTGTAGTTATATTTAAATAATAAAATTTTGTTAAATTTTGTTCCAAATATGCAAAAGAATATAAATTTGGTACACTTCATGACTAAGATATGTTCTTATGAAAAAAAAAAAAATAAAGTTGTGGAGTTAAAAAACGGTATTTAACCCTTACAAAGAATTTGCCCAATATGTTGGACACGTCAGAAAGTAATTTTCTGTGAAAAAAATATGAGCCAACATGTGAACCAACATGATAAAATTAAAGTTAGATATATATTTTATGAACCAACATGATAAAATTAAATTTAGTTGTATATTTTATATAAAAGTCAGTTGAATTAAGTCAGTTGAATTTTCGATTTTGTGCCTTAGAAAAGCAAACAAATTTTTTGTTTGCCTATTTTATAAAAATAACCAACCGGACAAAAATCAAATTTATGTTTTTTTATCTTTTAATTTTTTTAACGAAAGGAACATTAAGAGGGTTTAAAAAACAAATATCTAAAGGGTTGAAAAACCTTCTGGAGATTAAAAAAAAAAATTGTGCCGAACAGGAGCGAAACTTTTTTCTTTGTACAAGCTTGGAAAACGTAAGAAGCGCTGGTAAAAATCAAAGGTATACTTTTTTTATCTTTTTATGACCTCTAAAAAATTATAAATTTTTATGCAATAACAATAGAGTTCAGCTGCTACAGCTTTTTTGCACTTTCTCCGCACTAGATCATCTTAAGAACCAGCCCAAATAACATTTAAAATGTGTATTTTGTATTTTTTGTATTTATTTATTTGACACTTGTTAGTACAATAAGATAAAGTAACATCTTTTATAGTACAACGAATAATATACATAATCAACAAATCACATATACATATAAGCTAAAAATATAAAACAAAAACTATATAAAAAAAGCTAGCAAATACTAGCAATGTATAATAAGTTTTATGTATGAATTAAATTTTGGTTGGATTAAATTTGAATTTAAGCAATTACATAAAGAATAAAGAAAAACAGTAGTTAGCATGAAATAAAAAAATAAAGTGATAAGTGTTGTAAGATAATTAATAAATAGTAGTAATAGTTAGATGTTTGAATAGTATGACATTAGAGAAAGCCTAAAGTTATTCGCACTAACAGTAGCTTTTATGCTAACCGGAAATGAATTCCAAAGTTTAATGGCGTTGACGAAAAATAGCCGTTTTGAATTTAAATTATTAAATCTCGGTATAATGAGGTTGCCAGTTCGGTTTGAAATACTGAAGCGTAGTTTAGTATAGAGGTAAGATGGAGTCCTATTATGTATTAATTTGTGCAAAAACAAACAATTTCTTGCGTTTAAATAGTTAATAATGCTACATCCCAAAATTTCTTTACTTATTTGGGATACATGGTCAAAGCGCCTTAAGCCAAACACATATCTTGTCACATTATTAAAGGCAACTTGGATTTTGTGCGAAGATTGTGAATCAAGATTACTATAAACCAATTCGGAATATGTTATTAAGGGGACTATTAAAAGAACAGCAAGTCTCAATGGGAACAAATTGTGAGGAAAGCCGTAGGCAGCGCAGAGTGAAATAAATGCGCTTGACAACATTATTTATATGGTCAGAACAGGAGAGCTTCGAATTGACGTAAAAACCTAAATTTTTAACCTTAGCAACCATTTCTAGCCTATTATTGTTTAAAAATATCGGTGGAATATTAGTGAGGTCAATTTTATCTTTAGAAATTGGAATTATATACGATTTCTTTTCATTTAGGCAAAGAGCGTTATTAGACGACCAGTCGGAAATTGCGTTGAGATCTTCATTTAATCTATAACATAAATCTTCAACTAGTCCAACGCGGTTAGAAGAATATAGTTGAATATCGTCGGCATAACCATGCATCATTACGTTTTTACACACCGTAAAAATATCATTAATAAAAACACTGAATAACAGGGGCCCAGGAATTGATCTTTGCGGTACACCTGATTTTGTGTTCTTATAATCAGAAAAAAGATCACCAATTTTTACTCTCTGCATTCTACCTTCAAGATAATTTCCTACTAAGATTAAAGCATTATCATTAAAACCAAAGAGTAGCTTGAGCTTTTTAACTAAAATAAAGTGATTAACACAGTCGAATGCTTTCGAAAAGTCTAAAAGGCAAAGAAGTGAAAGATGTCCTTCATCATATGACATTCCAATATCGTCGATAACTTTCAGCATTGCAGTCGCACAGCTATGTCCAGTTCGAAAACCCGATTGGTATGGAGATAAAAGTTTGTTTGCTGAAAGATATTGATTTATCTGATTAGCCATAAGGGACTCACAAATTTTAGAAAAAGAGGTCAAAATACTATTTGGTCTATAATCACTCAAGGTAGTAGCAGCATTTATTTTAGGAACGGGGATAACAGTAGCTAGTTTCCATGATTGTGGGAAACATGAGGTTGTAAGGCAGTGATTAACGATATGTGTTAGGGGACCAATTATATAGGGTAAAATGATTTTGATAAATCTTAATGAAATACCGTCATGCCCAATAGCATTTGATTTAATTTTCATGATTGATTTTATAACATCCTTCTCATTCACATTGGAAAAAGAGAATTTGTTGGCGTCACAAAACTGACGAGCACTACACTGAAAGTTATCATTATAGGCTGAAGTATTTGAAAGAAAAAATCATTTAAACTATTAGGGTCAATGCTACAATTTTGTTCGCTATAATTACAAACACCAAGACTTCGAATGTTTTTCCACAGTTCCTTGGCAGGAAGAAAGCAATTCAATTTACGATGAAAAAATCTTTTTTTCGACTGTCTAATTACAGAGACAGCCCGATTACGTGCAAGCTTAAATTGCTCCCAGTTAACATCAATACGGTTTTTCTTCCATTTAGTGTATAATTTATTTCTATTTTTAATAGCTGATTCAACTTCTGTCGTATAACAGAGAAATATCTCAACGATATCGATAAGAGTGGTTCAAAACAATCGAAAGTGTGAAAAATTTACCCACCATAATATGGGTTGGGCTCAGGGACGACACAAGACATAACAACTAACCATGCGTTTACATAGATCTAATCACTCATTAGTTTTCAATCTACTTTTGAGTTGACCTTTCGATAAATTAACATCAAAAAAGCAACAGTTGTTAACAAAGAGGTACTCATGCGGTTTAAAGGAGCAGTAGCCATATAATTTGTTCTACTTAAAGATAAGTACATTAAATTTTAAGAGTTTCTGCTGCTTCTACGGTTAGTGCTAAAATTTATAAGAGCAAAGAGTTCTGGTGAATCGAACACACCAATTAAGAGTTGGTGTAAATAACTTCGTTCTTAGTTTAGCCTAGTCATTGAAAGGGTTGCCAGGCAGGGTTTTTTTGCTACCAAATCTCATCTAAGAAATCTACCAAATTGAACAAAAAACTACAAAAGCAAAATGAAGCTTTAACACTCTTTTCGGAATACTGTAAAAATGTCTGTTAAACAACCATAAATAAAAATACACATTTTATTATAAACCCGAAAATTTAAGCATATAAATTTAATTTAAAAAACTAAAATTCTTATATATAAAATAAAAATTATTTCTATAAAATAAAGTCACAGTCTTTTAATTCATTTGACTAGAAAAACATAGTAAAGCGTTAACAAAATCTTATTGGAACATAAAAAAAAGATGTGATTCCATATAAGATTAAAAATTTTAAAAATTTATTTTAATTTTATTTGCGATCTATCAGCTAGGACAATAAGCAAATGTGATATAATCAATATAAATACATACAAAAGTTTCTCTACATTAAGAACAACATTATTTCAATAATATAGTTTTGAATTTTATTTACTTAGTTTAGTTTAGTTTGATTTTCATTTTTATGTGCAAGAACTTAAACTCTAAATATCTATACAGTGGCTCACAACGAAAGTCGGGCAGTTTCGCATTGATTTCAGAAATGAAAATGTATGAAGAATATTGCAATATATATTATTTTCAAAACGTTATTTTTTGGTGAACAAAATTAAACAGACACATAATTAAAAAATTAGAACATAACGGTGAAACAAATTTAGATCGAAACAAACCTATAAAAACGAGCTCACATTGAAAGTCGGGCAAGTAAAAAAAATGCAAATTGTGGTCCTTAAACCGTTATTCCTGCTTAAAACTTTTTACTATTGTTGGAATAACTTCAGTGAAATGCAAAACTTAAAAAAAAATAAACATTTCTCGAAAAGTGAATCAATCAACGCTGGCAGAAAGGCAGATTGTGATAGATTATTTTTTGAAAGAAAAATCCGACATTTCTCGAAAAGTGAATCAATCAACACTGGCAGAAAGGCAGATTGTGATAGATTATTATTTGAAAGGAAAATACGAGCGACAAATTTCACAAATCACCTTAAAAAGTAAATCATCAGTGTATGATATAATCAAGCATTATATACAAGATAAGAGAATATTCAATAAAGAACGTACAGTAGCTAAAAATGAACTTAGCTCCAAAGATGATAGGTATTTTTTCAGAGAAATAAGAAAAGACCAATTTTTATTTGCACTAAAACTAGAGGTAATGTTAAAACACAATTTAAAAAAGAGTGTACACTCAGAAGCAATTTGAAGAGTTTTGAGAAAAAAATGTTTAAATTGAGGAGTAGCACGAAAAAAGCACTGTATTATAAAGAAAAATGTAACAGAACGCCCCAATTTCGTGCATAAACAGATGACCAAAGACTTTCTATTCTGGAGAAAGGTTAATAAAGCAGAAAACATTAGGATCTTTAGCACTTTTAAACAATAAACTTCTAGTACAGGTTTTGTTTACCGATGAGAGTTTATTTAATTTATATTGTTCAGATGGAAAGCGAAAACCGAATGGAGAATTTTGCAATAAAAATTCTAAAGATACGATTAAGCATGGTAGAGGATCAGTCATGGTTTGGGGCTGCATCTGATGTTGGAAGGATTCATTTTATTAAAGGTACTAGCTGATATACCCGGTGTTACTCGAGAGTCACTTATATAAACATTTTAACATACACTTCTCGATTAAATGTTTTTTAAAATCGGAAATAATGAAAAACATGTTGAATTTTATTTGAATTTTATTTTATTTAATTTTATTTATCTACCGTTGGAAAGGTAATTGAACGAACATTAATCCAAAAAAGTTTAGGAAAATTTTTGTTGTTGGTGGTTCCATCTCTTGCGGTGAGCTAATTGAATTCAAAGAAGGCGTACGAAAAACATATTTTAAAAATTAAAAAAAAATTAAAAGTAAAGTTTATATTTACTTAATCTTAAAGCAAGCACAATTACCTTTTCAACAAAATAAAAATTATGGTGGGACTCAATGCGTCCTTGAGATATGGACATTTCATCGTCTAAACAAAGATTAATATTAAAAAAATATTGAACTTTTTAACAAAAAAAATTTTAATGAAATATATTAAAAACAGCGGAGTTATTGGCATTAAAAGTAAAAACTTTGATTTTCATATAATTTTTTTCTCATTATTAGCTATCAATGTTTTATGAAAATTCGTTGTGCTAAAAATGATTGTACCTACTAAAATTTCTATTAGCTGCGTTTTTTCATTGGAGATCAGGATCATATAATCGCATTTGCAAGCAAATCAAAACCAACAAAAAGTCCAGCAAGTGAGCTAGATATTTACATTAATACAATTCTATGTTTCTAAGTGTTTATGACGCTAGATGACGCTGCGACTGAAAAAACTGGCAGTACTGCATTATTTTACTTTTTAAAAGTTTGGTAGCAATAGCATTTTCGCAAAATATTTCGCAAAACTTATCTGCTAGCTGTATAAGAACATCAGATATTCTTCTGTAAGCAGAAAATAGCGCCACCTGTCTGTAATCCTAAACGTGTGGGGTTAAATTTGAAGTAACTTTTGAAAAAACATTATTCAGCTTTTCACCGCTAGGTGTAAGTATAGTCTGTACCCACACATCTTACAAATGTGGCGCCATCTATCTGTGAATTTAACGCACATATCAAAACTAATGAAATAATTGTGCTGACCAGATGCGCATATGTTTTATTATATCGCCATATAGCTGATACTGATTACATGAAAATATTAACTTTAACAGCAATCTTATTCACAGTAATTTTTTCGATAAAATTGTGATATATATACAACATTTAAAGTACCATTGATAAAGAACTAAGTGACAACGGTGACACAATAGTGAGAAAAAAATAGAGCCATCACAACAAAACAAATTTAACAGGAGGGGGGTGGGGAGGCAAAAAATAAGTAGATCACTATAAAGAAGATTTTATATAATCCAAAATGATCGTAATTACTTTAGACGCACAACTGCATTCTCAGAGATAATTACTTTAGACGCACAACTGCATTCTCAGAGATAAATGGGGACGATCAAACTGTATAGAGAATTCTAACACAAAACTAAGATTTTTTTTATTAATAGTCTGGTATGAAAAAATAGATTTTTAGCCATAACTTTTGATTGGAAAGAGATATTGGGGTAATTTTTTCACATAAATTATTTTTGAGACTTGAATTTTTTGTAAAAAATATAAAAACAACATTTTGGAAAAAATAAATTTCGCGAAAAAAATCAAAAAAAATTGTTGTTTTGATGACAAAAACAGTAAAATAATTTTTGCGCTTAGCTGGAAGAATTTTTGCAAATAAATGCTATGTCATATGAAAGGTAGCCAGATGTGCAATTTTCAATTGATTTCATTTTTACAACAACAACAATTTTTGAGTCATTTTTTGAGTAAAAAGTCAATATTTTGGACCTTTTTTGACATAATCATAAAACATATATTCACTAACTTGAGGGTATAGTTTAACCTATTTTTGTAAAGTGATTTTATTGAACTTTTGAACAAAAAAAATTTCAATGAAATATATTAATGGACAGCGGAGATATTTGCATCGAAAGACCAAACTTTGATTTTCATGTCGTTTTTTTCTCATTCTTAGGCAACGATGTTTTATGAAAAAGTCGTTATACTGAAAATTTCTCCAATTTTGAAGATATGTGAATGTTTTTGATGTCAAAATAACAGAAATTTTTTAAAATTAAATACAAAAAAATCTCCGATTCTAAAAAGTTTTATAATAACAAAATTACCGTTAGTTGAAAAATTTCAGAGGGGGCGTAGCAAAAATTAAGTATGTAACATTTTAAGTTGGGATGCACTTAATATGTGTACCTAGTTTGAGCAAAATCCGTTGAGCCGTTTAGATTTGTATAAAGGCCAAACAAACAAACAAACAAACAGAAAATGAGTTTTATTACTATAGATAATGAAAAAAATATGTTCTTTGACATGTTCATGGCGCAAGTAAAAGAAAGTGCTGGTAAATAAGGAATTTTTAGACAATTTTTAGTCTTACCAAGACAATGACCTGAAACATACGACGCTCTTGGTAAAGAATTGTGTACTTAATATTTGTCCAAATGTGATAAAAACAACCTCATAAGACCCAGATTAAAATGTTATAGAACATCTATAAGATGAACTTGAACCCTGAGTGCAGTATCAGAGATGGGCAACTAAAGATCCAATCCAAAAAAAAAGTATCCTAAGTGAAGAATGGAATCAGATTGGAGCTGAAGTTTTTAAAAATTTGGTTGCACCCATTTCAAAAAGGCGACAGGCAGTCATATAAAAAAAAAGGATTGGCAACAAAATATTAAATTCTTAGTTTTAGCATTGAATTCTTTATCTGCCCGACTTTCAATGTGAGCTCGTTTTTAAAGCTTTGGTTTGATTTAATTTTGTTTTACCGTTATGTTCTAATTTTTTAACTATGTTTCTGTTTAATTTTGCTCACCAATAAAGAACGTTTTGAAAAAAATATTTACTCCAAGTTTCTTCTTACATTTTCATTTCTAAAACCAATGCGAAAGTGCTAAGAAATGCCTGCCCGACTTTCGCTGCAAGCCACTGTATGTACAATAGGGCGCATCGAATTACAATTTTTTTCAAATTTCATATTCTAAGAGGTCTTAAAAATTGCATTGGGTGGTCAGGATCACCCAAAAAAAAAAAATTAGAAAAAAAGACGATATCTTCCCCTCCCGCAAGGACAAAGTTGTTTTTTTGAGAAAAACAGTAAAAAATCACGATCTCAAAATGCTTTAATTTTTGTAAGAAAAGCTGCATATGTGTTAAAGCAAAAGTAAATAAAAACTTTAACTAACAATATGTTGGCAAACACGATGCTACTCTTCGTTTTTACCCAAAAGATCCTGTGTGAAAGATATTTGAATCTAAAGGTACACTCAGGATAGCACAGAATTTTTCATTGTTTTCTGATTGCCTAAATTTTTTTGACATTGATTACAGTGTAAAGGCTTTCTTTAAATATGGCGAACTAATAATTTGCATATTTTTCACACATTTTTTTGAAGAAATGTATACTTGAATGTAATTTTTTAACTTTTTCAAAAAAATTAATATAAGGTTTTATGTCTCGGGCACCAGAAGTGGTACCGAAGATAATTTTCTCAATTCGAATTCTGCAAATAGTTTTGAACGAACCTTGTCTAAAAATATCTTTTTTAGAACAGCAAGAAAAGGCCACGAATTTTTTTTTCTCTATTTTGATATTTAAAAAAATTTTTTCAAGCATGAAATGTAACAATTTTGTTCATATCTCCTTTATGATTATTATTTCATTAAAATACATCTGAACAACAATTGTTAAGTCAATTGAGACCCGTCGAATGGCAAACTCAGAAACTCAAAATTTTAGTATACAATTTTTGTGAATGCTGAGTTGAGGTGTTGTAACGAAATAATAAAATTTATGCTAGGACGAAAATTTTTTTTAAAAAATGGAAATAGGAAAAAAAATCGTGGTCTTTACCTGATGTTATAAATTGATTCGTTTAAACAGGGTGTTGTTCAGAAATATATGAAGAATCTAAATTCAGGAAATTATCTTCGGTACCACTTCTGGTGCCCAATATTTAACTCCTAATGTTAAGTTTTATGAAAAAGTTAAAAAATTCCATTCAAGTTTAGATTTCTCAAAAACAAGAAAATGCATACGCAAAAAATATGCAAATTATTAATGCGTCAAATTTAAGGAAAACGTTAACACAATAATCAAAATCGCCAAAATTTAGACAATCAGATAGGAATCAAAAGTTCTGTTCTATCTCGAATGTACCTTTAGATTCGAATATCCTTCACACAGGACCTTTTAGGTAAAAATCGAGAAAGGCGTCGTGTTTGGCGGGATATTGTTAGTTAAAGTATTTATTTATTTTTACTGTAAGACTATGTAGTTTTTCTGACAAAAATCAAAGCATTTGATCGTGATTTTTTACTGTTTTTCTCACAAAACAACTTTGTCCTTGCGGGAGACGAAGACATCCTTATATTTTACTAAAATTTTATTTGGTAGATTTTGACCACCCTATGCAACTTTTGAGACCTCTTAGAATACGATCTTCATTTTTCGATATGCCCTAATGTACAATATATATGTATAAAAGCTCATGCATATAAAAATAACTTTTAAACAATATAATTTATTTTCTGAAAGGCAGATCTTAAATGTGGTGTCTTTAAGCCGCTTGACTTCGTCACTGTCATCAAGTAGGCAAGTAGCTAGAGGATTAGCATGGTTGCTTAACCTGTTCAAGTATCTCGAACTAAAGCTTCTGATTTCGTCTTTAACCAACGGAATGTTTAAGTCCCTGTGAATTGCATCGTTTGTGATAAACCATGGTGCATTGGCTATTTGTCTGAGGGCCAATGTTTCAGTGCGAGCTTAAACTCTAGTCAAATTAAACCTTGACTCAAATTTAGCTTAACTCAACAAAGTTGGACGTTTAAACTCGATTAAAGCAAAAGAAAAAAACACATTATATGATAATTTAAGTCAATTTAACTTCAACGAATGCTAAAATATCTATTTAAACCGCGTTTTAACGTCCAATTTTGGTGAGTTAAGCTCGGTGACTAGAGTGTAAGCTCGTACTGAAAAATTGGCCCTGAGTGTATAGATTGGTATATTTGAATTATTTTAATGTTGGAGTTGCTTGCTGTTCCCCAGAGTTGAATCCCATAAGTCTATATGGGTTTAAGGATTGATTTGTAAATACTTAGTTTACTTTCTATGGTTAGCTCAGACTTGGGTTCAAGTAAGTCGCTTATCCAGATGTAAACCAAGATATTTAATTGTGACTTTTTCTCGGATCGTTAAACCTTGGATTTAATAGGGGGACAGTCTTTCCTGAGTTAACTTTTATGTTCCATTTTATCAGACGTATAAATAGTACCGGACCTTATACATTTCCCTGAGGAGCTGTAGCATTTATTTTCTGCATATTTGAATACTCTTCTCCAATTTTAACATAGAGGGTTCGGTTCTCTAAACAGGAATATAGGACCGTATAGTAGCGATAGGGAAGGAGTTTCTTAATTTGGTATAAGAGACCAATATGCCTGCCATACCCGATCGAAAGCTTCTTGAATATCTAGGAATATTGCTGATCAGAATTTCGATGACATTTTTCTGGCGTGCCATGTTTTCATCTAAATCCGAGTTGATATTCTGATATGATGTTAAGTAATTCCATAACTGGTAACAATCTTCTCAGGAATATTTTTTCAAACATTTTGGAAAAATTACCAGCAAGCTTACTGAACAGTATGGCGGTAGTGAACATCGGTATTTTTTGGCCAATTCTGTGGCCACCATTATATAATTAATACATTTGTTTTACCAATGTCAAGTCAGAAAACTTTATTTTTGCTACTGCAGAACTCTAGTGCGTGACGGAAAAAAGGGCGGGTAATTCTGACAGTTGAACAAAAGAACTCAATTTGATAGCGTTCAAAATTATGATACTTGGTAAGGGTTACAAAGTGTTCATTATTTTAACAGAGTGAACCGGCGGCCTCGATAGTCTAGTGGTAGCGCGCTTGACTGTCATTTAGAGGTCCCGGGTTCGAGTCCTGGCCGGGCCACGGTCCTACGCTATAACCTTTCCTTTCTTTTTTTTAATCAAAGGAACTTAAAACACATTAATTTACTACAAAAATTTGTAGTTGGTGGTCGTAGGAAAAGTTTGCGAAGAAGAACGCTTAGTATCTCGATTTGACTGAGGTCAAGGCATAACACTTGCTTCAGATTAAATATCACATGTTTCTACAGCTTCTGCCACATTAAGAACATCATACACAAAAGTTTTACTTGATTACTCCCTTCTTCAATTCTGTGGTATCACAACGGACCAAAAATATGGTCTAAGTGGGCTGGTCTAATGACCTGCCACCACCTTAACCTTACCTAACCTAACCTAAAAGAGTGAACCAATCGTTATGATTTTCATTTTTATGTAGTTTCTAAGAGTTTTATTTGAAAAATTTTTTAATGTCTACAAAATTAAAAACATCTGCCCAAATCTACTAAATTGAAAAAAATCTAACAAATAACCAAAAACCAATTTAAAGAAAAAAACTACCACATTTCGTAGTATTCAACCAAAGAGACAACGCTGGTTCCAAGCTTTTTTCATGCTTTTATTTCTAATCTGTATGATGGTCCTAAAAATGCAAGTATAAATCGGGTTCTGACCGTTTTGCACGAAAAGTATGCATTTTAGGTTGATGAGACTGTATGCAGGAGGTTAAATATTTTTAACGCGTCGTCACACCATATTTTTATACTGAATAAAATTTCAACACATAAAATAAAGAAAAAACGTATTTTAGTTAGGGTTGATTTTTGTAAAAACGCAAAATTTGGTAAAAATTTGGCAAAATAAGAAAAACGGTCATCTCAAATTTACACAATATTTTTTTTTTTATTTAATAACTATTATGTTTTTTTTATCTCTTCTGATTGCCTTGTTTTTTGACCTGTTTATTGATCCTAAAATGCTATTTATTTTAATTTAAAAATCCGGTTTCGACCGTTTTTTATAGTTCTGATATTGAGAAAATGACATTAATATAATTTGAGGTCTATGAGCTCTAATACGGGTAGTAATTTTATCCATGATTTTAATAATGAAATAAATTTATGTGGAATTTAAAGATAAACTAAACAAAAATTCACGAGAATTAACTACAATAATTTCTGGCAACTGATTGCCTACATTTATTGTCGTTAAATCTCATAGAGCAAAATTATAAATATTTATCGTTAAAAATGCGTGAATCCTCTCACCTACAATTATTTCTTTCGCTCTCTTGTAAAACTCTCTTCTAAAATTATTTCTTCCAATCTTGTCTGCGCTTCTAAAAAAAGCTAGAAATGCGTGAAGTCTCTCAAGTAAGTTTTGAATATGGCAACAACAACAACTCTGTATAGAGTCAATAACTCCTTTCTTACTTTAGAAGGCTTGAGTAATTAAGCTGTGACCAATCTACTGTTTAAGTTGTATATAATTGGACACTTGTTCGAATAAACTCTTTGAAATCATATGACGTTAAAGCAGAGGTGTTAATTTAAGGGCAAGCGTAAAATATCACTGCTGCACAGTACTTTGTCTCATAGGAATAAATCAAGATTTTTGTTGTGGCAGATCCTAACAAAATTGGTACCGTTTTTTTGGAAATACTTCCACTAAGAAGAATCCAAACTTTTTTGCCAATTGAACAATTTTTGTAGACTCTACAGCTCATTAAAGTCAACCATTTTTATGCATTTTGATTGTTGTGGAATATTTGATTTTGGACATCCTGCAAAGAAAAAATTGCTGTAAACGCAATTTTTGCCCGATTCTTTTGTTTTGTAATTTTATTTCAAGACTAATATTGTAAAAATAAATCAATTTTAATATATTTTAAATTAAGCTAAAACTAAAAATATGAAAATTGTCCAAAAATAATTTTTTTTTTTTAATATTTTTCAAAAATTTGCAATTTTTGAGAGTAAAATAAAAAAAAAACATCAAAAAACATCTCTTTAATTTTTTAATATATTTTAATATACATATTTATCTTTCAAATTCCAAAATTTTATATCCGCCTGCGTCCGCCCTTCGGAGTTATCGCGTTTTGAAGAATAGTCTAAAAATCATATTTTCTTTTAAATAATGGAAATTAGTAATTTGCACATCTTAAAAAGAAAAAAATTGCCAAAATTGCAATTTTGGACCAATTCTTTTTATTTTTAATTTTTCTTCAAGATAAATACTGTATAAATAAACAAATTTTAATGTGTTTAAAATTTTGCTGAAAGTAAAAAAATTAAAATACGCCAAAAAATAAATTTTTTTGTAAATATTTTCCAAAAATTTCCAATTTTTGAGAGCAAATTAAAAAAAAACAACGAAAAACATCTCTTTTATTTTCAAATATATTGTTATTTATGTATTTTTCTTTCAAAATTCCAAAACATATTAACATTTTTTATCCGTATTTTAGAGTTATCGTATTTTGAAAAATGGTCAAAAAATCATATTTTCCTCTAATAAACGTAGCATGTAGTGAGGAGTTTACTCCTTTGAAATGTAAACAAACATATTTATGGGTGACTAATTTCGAAAATGACGTCCAAATGAAGTCCATTTTTTTTTTAATAATCGTTTTCATTAGGTAAAAAACTAGTATGTTTATTTCTATTAAATCATTAAATGTTTACTTTTAAAAAAATTAAGACTTAGATCATTTTTAAAGTAATCAGTATGAATTGTACTCTACGCTCAAAAGTAAGACGTACCAGTTTGCAGAAAATTGTTTTTTTAAGAGGTTCTTTAAATAGTGATTTTAACTTATTATGTTTGTAAAAGTAATTGGAGTATGAAAATCTATTGTAAAAGTTGTAAAAGTAAAAGTAAAAGTAAAAGTAATTGGAGTATGAATTCTTTTGTAATTGTTTGTTGAAATGCTGCTATTAAATACATGTTAAAAATAAATAATGCCTATTTATGTTAAAATGTAGGGCATTCTCATGCTTACTAATGCCAACATATTTGTTTTTACCGTATTTTTCTCAGCGAAAACATTACAAAGATTTTTAATTTAAAATGCCAATAATTATTACTAATAACGATTTATTTAATTGTTGGATTTCTGCCGGTCCACGCAATAAATATTTGTTTTTGAAGTCATTTGTTAAAGATAAAATTTGTTAAATCCCATACAGTATAGAAATAATTGATGAAAATATTAAGTTTTTTATATTGCAATTGGAAACGAAGTGGAATCAGTACGGATATAGTAAAAGCAAGCTTATTAAAAAGTATTCCAATTGGTTAAGTGCCGAAGCAATTGTTATATCTGATCCAAATAATGTACGCAAGTAAAAATAAAATTTAATATTAGCGCAGTTAAAAATAAAGTTAACATTTCAGCAACCAAGCACAAGTCGCGGAAGGCCTGAAAAGGAGTTCCATTTGTTATCAGAACAAATGAAAAAAAAGGAAAGTGGCTCACTTATTATCTGATTATTCTGAAGACGAATTACAATATGCATCAGAACTTGCTTCAAGAAAAAATAATCATGGTTCGAATATTAACAGTCAAAATTGTCTATCAGTACAAATGGCTTTGTCACTGTACTTAGATTTGGATCTCTCGGAAGAAAAATATAATATTCTGCGCAACACTGTCAACGTCTATCATAAAAATTTATTTCCGAGTTTGTATGCGATACAAAATTTTAAGAAACGATTAGTACCATCTATTGAAGCTTCGGAAAGTACTGCAGAAGTTCGCTTACAACCACTTTTGCGGCTTAAAGCTAAAAGTGTATTAGAGCTCTGTAAAGATGCAACAGATAAAATGACTCTTATTTGCAAATGGGGTATGGATGGCAGTTCAGGTCACAGTCGATACAAACCAAAAATATACTTTATTATAATTACTTAAATACCTATTTTTTGGCATAAATTTTTTTATTTTGTTTTTAATTTTTATTCTTTTAATCAATTAAACAAAAAAATATTTAATTTAATAATACAAAGTGAATTTAGAATTACAAAAAATATGTTTTTGCAAAAAAAATGTTTTTGCAAAAAAAAAATATTTTTTGTACATGAAAAGTAACATTTTCGTGAAAAAAGTGCATATCAAACTACAAGCATATCTTTTTTTAAAAAAAAAATATTGCCATAAAATTTTCAGTTTTAACAAGTTAAGACCTTAAAATTTTCAAAAATATATTTTAATTTTTTTTTAGAAAGTTTTTATAATTTTAATATTTAATTGAAAATAGGGAAATTTCAGTTTTTTTAATATTTAAACCTCATTTATGGCGTAAATACTTGATGTACATAAAATCTGATTCAATTTTTGAAATCAGCAGCCAAAAAATAATAAACATGCCAAATTTCGTAAAGATCGAACAACTCCTTGTATTTATTCCTCACTTTTGTATGGGCTCAAAGTACTGTGTGCTGGTGCGTTTTTAGGACTATCTGAGCGAGAACACGCTGAAATAGTTTGAAAAGTAGGGAAAATGCATGATACAAAGAACTACAGATAAAGTATTGCGCATGTCCGCCATCTTTGTTGTGACGTAGTTCAAGCTTGTCAAAGTGGCTAAATAAAAACGTAGTCACAATATATTTAAAGGGGATAATTTATTTATAGCGAAGAAAAATATTTATATTTTCTTATTGAAACTTGGTTTATTGACATGAATTACATTCAATAAATTACATAATAAATATTTTTCTAAATAAATTTAAGCAAATAATTTTTTCAGTACTATTAATGAAAAGAAAATTATACGTAATGGGGGTATTTTCTCCCATTTGTTCTCCTACACAAAAAAAAATAGTTACGTTGCTTGATGTGTTTGATAGCACTTTGATTGCTTCTTTTTCATTTTGTTGTTCTTCTCGTTTGTTGAAAAAAATTGTGAAATCATTTTATGGCCCAAATTAAAATCGTTGTTACTCTCGTCAAAACCATCTAAAACTTTAGTACTAATTTTAACTACATAAAAGATAATTGAAAATTATAATTTACACGTACTATAAGTGCACAATATTAGCAATAAAACTAAATGAATGCAATATTTCTTAAATGCTTGCAATTAGTTTGGTCGTGTAAGTTTTTTGGCGATTGGTAGTTGTCAAAAACAGCTAAAGGAGTTGAAGTTTGCTGCTGTTGACTAGCTATGTGCTTATTCTTAACATTTCTTTGATTCATTAAATTTGTTCGAGAAGTATATTGGAATGTTTTTATTTGGCTGCGATTGACTAGCTATGTTTAAGTCGTTGCTTACTTTTTCACATTTCTTTGATTAATTGCATGAACAGATAATTTTGACAACTACCCATTGCCGCTAGTGAGAAAAAAGCCAGTCTACGCTACTACCTTGTCAAATAATTATACCATGGTAGAAAATATATATTTTTTAGAATTCTCTGAGCGAAAACACGCTGGAATAGCGTAAAAAGTAGAGAATATATATATTTTAGGGTTCTCTGAGCAAAAACACACTAAAATAGCGTGAAAAGTAGAGAGATATACATATTTTAAGACTCTCTGAGCGAAAACACGCTCAAATAGCGTGAATTGTAGAGTAAATATACATATTTTGGAAAAAGACGCTGATTTTCAGACAAAATTGAAAAAAACTCACTGCACAGCGTGGTTTTCTTAAAAAATCGCCAAAGAATGTCGTGAAATTTCACAACATTTGTTGTAGAGATTTTTCAATCAGTTTTTAGAGTGTACGGTTCTTGTATATTGAAATAGTATTATATTGATATAGTGTAAACAGCTACTTGACAGTACAATTTTCGGACTAATTATCTTTTTTTCTGTTGTTATTATGTGCTCAATTAGTTTTTATTTGGTTGTACAAATTAAAAAAAAAACATAACTAACAAAATAAAGTTTTTCTATTTCTTGAAATAATAAAAGGAAAAGTATGAATTCTGAATTTTCTGAATATACTGAATTTTCAAAATTAATTTTTTCAAAAAGGCGGGAAAACCAAAAAATTTTCTTTTCACAGTCTTTGAGATAGAGTTCGAAGTTTATTAAGTAACAAAAAAACTGGTGTGAATACTGCTCATTTTTTAGCTAATTTTTATCGAAATTGCTATATTTGCCTGTTTAAGTATTTTTATACCCCCACGTTTAAAAAACGTAATGGGGTATATTAATTTTGTCACTCCGTTTGTAGCGCCGATAAGGAGGCGTGTTCGGTATAGAAAAGTATATATATTCCTGATCAGCATCACCTCCTGAGTCGATTTAGCCATGTCCGTCTGTCCGTCTGTGTCCACGATAGCAGCAGTTATTTTTGAGCTATCATAACGAAATTCAAAATATAAGCTTTCTATACAAAAATGAAGGTCAAGTTCGAATCTGAGCAAAATCGGATGAAAACCACTCCTACCTCCCATACAAATTAACTTATCCAAAACGGTAAGATCTCTATAAATTCCGCAAAAATCAATTTAATGACTTCAAATTTCGCACAGTGTCTTAAATATTTAATATTTATTTTGAGTATTAAATTTTTAAAAATCAGATGAAAACCACACCTACCTCCCATACAAAGTGACTTAACTAAAACAGAAAAATCTCTTTAAATTCCACAAAAATCAATTCAATGACTTCAAATTTCGCAAAAAGTGTCTTAAATATTGAATATTTTTTTTGAGTATTAAATTTGTAAAAATCGGATGAAAACCACGCCTACCTCCCATACAAAGTGACTTAACCAAAACGGGAAAATCTCTTTAAATATATTCAACAGTTTGCTTAAGACTTTATATATGCTCTAATTCGGCCGTGGGGTATTTTATCTACGACCCATTCGAAGATAATTCCTTACTAGTTTTATTGAAATTTCACCAAAATTATATCATATTAATTTTTTCTAAAATTTGAAAAACAAAAAAAAAAACATTTTTTTCTATAAATATTTTTTTTATTTTGTTCGGCTTAAAATGTATTTTTAGAAAAACTTTTTCTCTTACCAACAAGATCACATCCAACACAACCTTGCAAATTAATAAATAATTAAATATCTCCTACTTGAGACCGTGTGCACATTCTTAATTTTTAAACAAAATTATCTTAGACTTACCGTAATATAAATATTACTAGTACAAATGCCCTACGACTGGAAATCCGCACACTTCCTTCATGGAGCCATATGCCGAAAGTACTTGTTTCTCTTCTTAAAGCTTGATTTTTTTATTCACTTGACTTTTGCAAAATACAAATATACTGCTTTAAATGACACTTTAAGTATTGAAGCAGTGTTGAAAAATTAGCAACTATCATATACTTAGCAGCTCAGGTGTCGTTTCGCACCTGATACAATAATATTTATTGGTACAATCCAAAAAAAACTTCATTAAATTCGTCATAATTAATTTATAAAAGGAGTAGTTAGATCAAAATCGTGCTATTGTAAAAATTAAAAATTAAATTACTAAAAACCCTATCTTGTCACTGATAAATATCAAACGAATTTCCTGTGCATACTTTCAAGCTGAACATTTTTGAGAATAGTATGTCTTGTAACAGTACAGTACTGTCAAAATATTATTACAGTTTTAGAAATACTGTGTGCGGAGCAGTATGCTTGCCTTTTATGCATTAAGATGTGCATACTTTGAGGCTGAAAAATTTTGATAACAGTTTTGGCGATATTGGGCACGGAGCAGCGTGCTTGCCTTTTATGTATTAAAATTTGTCGAATGATACCAAATTTGTACAATTTCGAACATAATATTTTACCATTACTTTGCAATAACATTACCAATAACAAAATCGATAACATGCTTGAACGACTTTTATCATACAAAATTTACTCAAACAAATTTCTCAAACTAAATGCCAATTCAAATTAAACTCACCGCTACATGGCACAACTTTTATTTGGCAAAAGAAATAATTTTGTGTAACAAAGAACTGCAACAACCTGCAAAACGACTGCAGAAACCAGGGACGGAATATAACGATTATTTGTGAAATTTTCAGATCAAAAGATCATGTATAAAAAGTTGTTGTATAATTCTTTTAAATATAGCAATGTGACGCTATGGAGCTAGAGATTATATTTTTTACATGATTGTTTTTTTCCTGATTTTATTGATAAAAATCACCTCAAACCAATTATTTTTTATCGATATTTTTTCGATCAGAAATAAAAGCTATTTCTTGGTCGCTATGATTTTCCATCAGAAAAACCAGTTATTTTTTTGATCAGAAAAACCAGTTATTTTTTGACCGTTATTTTTTCAATCAAAAATTAAAAGTTATTTTCTTACCGTTATTTTCGAAAAACGATCAGAAATAAAAATTATTTTTTATCGATTTTTTTCGATTAAACTCATTACTTTTTTCTTCTTTTCTCATTTCAATTCTTCTTATAACATAATCTCTATTATCGCAATTACAATGCATCAGTTGCAATGAAACAAAGCATATGATTCTGTTTGTCTTATTGGTGAAACAAACGAAATACAAACAAGGAAAAAGCCAAACTGCTGTCAAAACAAAACAAGCACCGTAGCTATTTTTTGTGTAAGGGAAAACGTGAGAAAACCAGCACGATATATGTTTTTTTTTAAACTAATTAAATCTAAACTAATCGAATTAAATTTTGTATTACATTATACATACTTATAAAATTTAAACTTTCGTTCAAATTCAACTTTTTTCACCATTTTCTAACTTTAAGTGCCATTCATAATTTTTGTTGCCAATGTCTTTAATATTCAAATTAGGATTATATCTGAGCACTCTCACAATATAAAATTTAAACAAATTTTCTCTTTCATGTCAGTTTTTTGATAGAAATT
Source organism: Dichetophora obliterata (assembly GCA_963920525.1). Taxonomy (NCBI): domain Eukaryota; kingdom Metazoa; phylum Arthropoda; class Insecta; order Diptera; family Sciomyzidae; genus Dichetophora; species Dichetophora obliterata. The sequence continues at coordinate 243,956,578 of OY986435.1, read as the reverse complement.
ATTTCAGTCAAGAAATAATTATTTTCTTCTGTTCGAAAAAAATCAATCAAAACAAAACTTTTATTTCTGATCAAAAAAATTAAGGTAAAAAAATTACTTTTATTTATCAAAAAAATTAAGATAAAAAAATAACTTTTATTGTATTTCTGATCGAAAAAACAACAACCAAGAAATAATTTTTATTTCTGATTGACCACGAAATAGCTTTCATATATGATGGAAAAAAGTAATGACCACGAAATAACTTTAATTCTGATTGAAAAAAATAATGACCAAAAAATAACTTTTATTTCAGATTGAAAAAAATAATGACCAAGAAATAACTATTATTTCTGATCGAAAAAATATCGAATAAAAAAATAATTGTTATTAAATAATTGATTGAAATGTTGTAAAAATTTACCTTAAAATCATTTAAGCTTGAAGTTCAACATTTTTAAAAACAAATCTTGAGAATAACCTCGCAGAATTTAATTGGTCCAAACTCCATCTAATTCTTCAAGTCAGCTGCCAAATTAGAGAGATTTATTTTTTGAAGGGTTTTTACAAAATCTTTTTTTAATTAAACTGTTTTATTTTAAATTCTTTTATTAGCTTCTAAAATATAATTTATTGAATTTTTTATGGCATGTGCAATGTTCCCACACTGTACGGTACGGGTTTTATACTTAAAAAAAATGTAAATAAAACCCGATAATGATACTTGTCATTAACCCATCATGGACTGACCTACGTTCCAGTTGAGCTTAAATTATGAAACTTTCCAAAAATATTAACTTGGTGTAATTAGGAAATAAAATTAAAAAAAGTTTAATTATCCTTAAGGGATTGGCAATAAGTACCATATACGTAACGCTGGTACTTCACGATAAAAATTTTCAGAAATTCGATGCATATAATTTTTTTTTTTTTTGTTGAACTGAGTTTGAATAAACAGATCTCGGTTTTTTTAATTTTCAGTGAAACGATATCACTGAACATACTCTTCCAATAAGAGCTATTAAATTTCTACAAGCAAAATCGAGCTTTCTGCGCAAAATTGCATCACAAGAATATCCATTATACAATACAAAATATGCAAAAACGTATATCGGTAAAGACCAGCGTTGCGTTAACGCCAAACCACATAAAAATTCACAAAAGTTAAATATAAAGCCTAAGAAACAAGCTAGTTTAAGAATTATGGTTTTCTTTATTTTTTTTAGATTTTTTAGAGGTTAAAGATTAAAATGCGACAAAATGGAAAATTCCCAAATTCCCCACGCCTGGAATTGAAAGTAAACGTAATTGTTCAGCCTTGAGCAAAAACACTTCAATTAGATATATTTTTAAAATTGTATATCCTTTTTGGACATCATGAAAATCTTTCACTGTATGAACTCCAGGTTAAGAAAAGAATAACGTTGCGCATACGCAACGCTGGACAAAGATGGGTTAAACTCGTCCGGCCCATAATATTTATTGAACGTTTATCATCGAATTTATTAAACACTAAAACTTCTATTTTAACGACTTGCTGTTTTTATTGGATCATTTATATCATAAAAATCACACAATTTGATCAAATAAGTAATCCAATAAAAATTAAAATATCAGGTCGTTAAAAGTCCAGTTTTTTCATTAAATAGATTCGATGATAAACGCTCTATATTATTGCCTATTAAAATTTAAATTATTTTTGTATGCACCTGTTAAATAGGTACGTTGATTAATCGTTGATTTAAGAAGTGTTGTACACATTTAAAAAATTATTATAATTTGTGTTTTTAAAAAAAGACAAACACAGACAAATATTATATTGTATTGATTTAAAATATAAGTATGAATATGTGTATAAATTTTATTTGAATAAATGACGGGAAAATATTTGGCATTACAATATTTTGTACAATATTTAACAACTGAAAAAATTTTAATTCTAAAATCTAGAGAAGATTTTTATAACACCACAAAACTATTCTCTGAAATTTTTAAAGTTCAAACAGAGGTCTAGTTAAGGAATTTTTTGGTTTTTTTTTATTAAATATTGAAGTTTTTAATTAAAGAAGTGCAGATTGCGAGTAAATCGGAAAAAATCGGTTTTGATGCCCTTCAGCGGCGTCATTTCAAAATATAAATAAATGAAAAATAGTATACAAAAAAAATTGTTGACAAATGAAACACTTCAAAATGAAAATAAACGTCATTTTGCATTTCCTGTGCTTCAACCGCAGTCAGCGCCTGATCACGCGCCCTAAACTAAAAAAAAAATAATTTGTGTATCAAATAAAAATTATGTGATTTTTGTCAGTTGTTTTTCATTGCATATTTTATTAACACTATCTTTCGCTCATATATCTGCATTTGCCATTTTTTAGGTCCCTTTTGGTTTAGAAGTGGTAAAAACAGCTAAGTGCTCGCAGTACTAGAAATGCTCTGAAAAAGTCAGTTTTTTTGCCCTCCTGAAAAGTTGTTGAAAAACACATAACCATTTTCGTACTCGCAGCAACGATATTCAGATTATTTTGTGTTTTATTTGATGAATAATAAAATGGATATGCTATATTTTTACATGAATTTAATTGTTTTATGCTAGGGTTATACAATAAAAAGGCTTATAAAATTTGACTGGTAAAAGCAAGAATCCAATATCTACCATATGGGAATTTCTTTGCTTAAGTATGCGACATTTGTACGCATATAACGACAAAAAAAAAGTCAAAGTAAAATCAAAGGATGTAGTTTATACTTTGGTTTTGTTTGAGCCTTAAAATCGAAATCCAACGGATCTTTACGTCCCGTTACATAACGTTACTTCTATTATAATCACTTTTATAAGAAAAGTATTGATTGAAACAGTAAGTGACAGAACACACTGCTGCAGTGACATTTCACTACATTACGTTACGTCTATTATAACTGGGTCTTTAGAGGTGTACTAGCGTTGAGTTTCAAGACATCAGCCTTTTTAATGAAGACTCGCACGCGACAACAACAACTCTGTATAGAGTCAATAACACAGCAGACTAGACAGCCTGTTTCGGAAATCGCTACATATCCTCTTCAGTACTCTTGAGAGATTCAGCTGTGACCAAGCAACTGTTTAAGTCTTATATGGTTTGACACTTGTTTGAACATATTTGTAAGAATTTTAACGTTCTCATCGGCATTTAATCATATGACATTAAAGCAGTAGTTATTTTTAGATAAAGCCTTACACTCAACCAGGGTTGCCATCTGTTGTAGTTGCTATATTTTAAATGTTACGATATTTGAAACTATTCATTAATACATTGTGTAACATAATTTTAATAAAGTAAATAAACTTCTTTAAAAAAAAGGAAAAGGACATAGCTTTTCGTGCCGTGGAAGATTAAAATTGTTTGATAATTTCAACATACTAAATTGAATTTGCAATGCCATACTCAATCGATATTGTGTCGTTTAATCGCTCTTGTTTTATCGAATTTTGAAGATAATTTTTAAGAATCTTTAATTAAAGGGCTTATTGCAAGAAAATGATAAGCCACATAAAAAATATTTTGAAATAATCGACTGTACTCTTTTTAAAAAATGTATTTTTGTTTGTAGAAATGGAATTGAAAAGGAAACTTTTAGAAATATGTTCGAAATTTTGTAATAAATAGCAAAAATCTCTTAAGTGGTTGTTGAAAATGCATTGAGTAATGTATCGAGGGTAAAAAAATCGATTTTTTAGATCATGTGGCTTATCACGTTATTACAATAAGCCCTTCAATGCATAGTTTCTAGAAATATTTTTTAGATCATATGCCATCATTTAATGAAATAAGTCTATAAAAAAATAAGTGAAACTTTACGAAGTCCAGGCCCGTAGCTAGAATGGTGCTAGGGCAGGCTTAGCCTCAGCAATTTCTTCACTTTTTGTGTCTCCCAGTTTGCTGTTCTGATTAGGAAAAACACTTGCAACTACTTGAGGATGAATGGGGAGGATTTCGAAATTATATCATGATTCAAGGGCCAGCTGACTGCATTTCCGATTTTTCAACTTTAAGCGGCTGTACCAGCAGTCTTCTCCTATTCCTGTAATCTAAATACTTTGCATTCATACTCAAATAGTTATACATACTTTCCCCAATCTACTAATAATAATTAGTCTAATTAGTCTAACTAAAACTACTAATTAGTAGCATACAAATTTGGAAAGGCTGAAAGGAAAATAATGGATGTTGCAGACATAGCTTGCTATTGAATGAGGTACTTTTGATCAAAAACAATTAAAATAACAAGGTTTTATATCACGCAAAGTGCACCGTCGATCGAATCTATTAGGAAACTCAGTAGTAGTACAATCACTTGGTGAGAGAAGTGAATATTCTATTGAAATTAAGCCGGATTACTTTGATATCGTTGATAATATTATATTCAAATTAAAAAAGCGTTTCACCAAAAATGATACGAAATGAAGCCGGCTAGTTTAAAAATATTATGTTCTATAGGCTCTGATGCCGAGATGTCTGTCGCGAAGAAATATCTGGACAAAAAAAGGGATGAGCATCAGAAAACATCACCAAATTCAATCAGTTTTGATACGTTGAATGAATTGTATCTAATGCGCGATGCGTTTCCTGATACTTATAATTTGTTTTGTGCAATCGAAACATTCGGCAACAGTACGACGGTATGCGAAGCATCATTTTCCCGTGTAAACCGAATCAACAGAGTTCAAAGATTATCGATGACTTCAATACGTCTGCGAGAACTTTGATCGCTTTTGAAGGCCATTATTTGGGAAAAATTTGTCCCGAAACCATTCTTCGCAAATTTAATGAGAAACTAAGACGATTGCCTTTGTATTAAACAGCAGAGCTGTGACTGTAGTGGAAATCAATATAGTACATTTGAAATTCGCTTTCAAACATTGAACTCATTTATGTTATATATAATATGTTAATAAACTTAACTTTTTTTTTACTAAAATATACATTTGAACAATGAACTCATTCAATAACATGTAAATATATAAAAAATTCATTTGAAAATATGTTAGTATGCATATATATATTTATGTACAAATGTATGAAAAAATTTGTTTATTTTTTACTGGAGGCTCAGCCTGCCCGGCTCTTAATTTCTGGCTACGGGCCTGACGAAGTCAGAAAATGAAAGAACATTAATAAAACATCAAACACTAGCAAACATTCACCATTTGCCGCATAAAATTGGTAATTGACTTAGTAATTTCAGATACTTTCTCTGAACATCTTAATTAAGGAATCTTGGTCAAATTTGTAGAAAATAATATCGCAACTTGCGCACATTTAATATAGGTACATGCAACTTCAAAAGCGTCTAGCAAGTGTTCAGCATTCACTAAAACGTCTGTCATTATTGAATAAGTACTCCATAATGCACCGAAAACAATAAAAAAATGTTTTTACCAAAATCCATAATGGTTTAAAAATGGATTCTATTTTCGAACTTTTTTACAAGTTTTAACAATTCTCCCGCTTAAACGCAACCACTCCCAATCAGGGGCGTACCGAGGCTTTTTGATTGGGGGGTATTAATGTATTTCGGCCGACTGGATACCCTTAAGTCCCGACTTTTTTTTTAAATACATAGTTGAATTATTATAAATAAATCAATAATAAATCAATATAAATAAATCTTAAGGGGTCTTTTTCATTTGAACGGCTAAAAAACATTTTGCAATTATTTTTACTAAAAACTTTTTTTAATGATGAACAAAAACTACTTGTTTACACCAAAATACATATAATTAAGTATGTTTTGTTTTTTTTTTTTTTGGTTTGGCCTTTTATCTGTTCTCTTAAGCTTTTCGCAATTTGGACATTATTTTTCGAATCCAAAAAGGTGGCAACGATTTCTCAGCTTTAACACTAGGTAACTGAATTTTTTTAGTTCATCTAAGCGATAATACTTGAAACTATAAGATTACGTATAATCAGCCAACTAAACCTCATACCTGTCTTTGGCGCCATTTTCAAAACAAAAATGTAAAAATTTCCCTATTTTTACATTTCTAACGCTCTAAAAATTCAAGTTTTAGGTTTTAATAGATGATTGTAGGTAATAATCTTAGAGATTTTACAATAATAAATATAGTCGGCCTTTGTAGTTTAGTGGAGAGTGCACTAGGCTATCAACCCAGAGATCCCTGGTTCGAATCCGGGTTCGAGCATGGTTCTTTTCACTTTCTTTGTTCCTTCCTACATTTAAGAATTATGAAAAACTAAAAATCCACAGCTAAAATTGTGGAAAATATTGAATTAAAGGACAGGAACAACTAAGGGCTAGAAATGCTTGCCGAGGTTAAGGCATAACACTAGCCTCGGTTAAAAGCAATTAAAATTGTACTTCACGGTTGTTTCGCCTAATCAATAATTCACGTATGGTTCCAATCAATTCCTCTAAATAAATCTTTCCCTTTCCTTTCAGGTCAAAGACCAAACCCTGTTTGTATAAGGTGCGTGTGCCTTGGTTCTTTGCTCTTTAAAAAAAAAATTTAATGCAAAACAGTTTCAGCTCAAACGAACTTTTTCGTTAATCTTTGGTACCATTTTAAGAAATCCTGAAAGTTTTAACCCACATACAGTAACACTTTTCAATCTTTCGATCTTTTTCAAGTAAAGAAGATCCTTTAAAGGCAGTTTTTATATCGTGCCCTCTATCAAAGAAAATGAAATAAAAGTATTTCAACATTATCGAATCAGCATTTAAAAATTTATTTTCGTTTTTGTTTTAAAAATTCATAGTTTCAGTGTTAAAAAAGAAATAAATTTCTTTAACATTTTTTCTTTAAAATTAATTAAAAAATAGTGTTTTCAATAAAAAATACAATCTTAATTTGTAAGTATAACATTTAAGTATTAATTCTTCTTGAAAACTTACTTGATCTAAAGCTCACAATCTTAATGCATGTAATTATTCAATAGATCATAAAAATTAATTAAATTAATTCTTCTTTTTTTTAAAGGTAGCCCATTGCTGCGCAATATTATCTAACTTAGTGAGATCAACAATGTCCTTTTTCGATGAAAGTATTAATAAGTCATTAAGACTTTGCGTGGTTCTTAAATAATTTTTAACTAATTTTAATTTGCCGAACATTCTCTCATTTCTTGAAACAGTGACAGGTACAGTGCACAGCAAACGCGACATTTTGTTAACTGCAGGAAGAGATTTTTTTATTGCATTCTGAAACATTAGCTGAATCCGATAGAGTTTCTACGCCTTCGCATAGATCATAGAATACTTCAAATTCCGCTTTCAATTGAAGTGAATCCAACAAACAGTTTTTTGGTAACAATTTTTTTGATTCTAGAATTCGTTTTAGGGTCAAGTAAGTAGAAAATAGAATTGGATTAAAGAGTTCATACAGAGGCTTTATTGTTTCCAAGTACACAAAAATGTTCTTTTCGGTTTTAATTTTTACCCAATTGGGCTAAAAATAGTCAATTTTTGACATTTGGTCCGCTGCTCTCTTTAACATTACTATGCATTACTATTTCCGTACTTTTTTAATAAAATTTATACTACTTTTCTGAACTTTTTCTGCATTTTGTCGCGAAGGAACACTGTATTCGTTTGCAACAATTCAACTCTGATACGACTTAAAATGAGTTGGCCGACTGAAGTTTTTTTAAGATACGACTGAAAGTGAGCTGTCCGACTGAAGTTCGTTTAAGGTACGACTGAAAGTGAGTTAGCCGAGTGAAGTTTGTTTAAGGTACGACTAAAAGTGAATTGGCCGTGAATGAAATAGCCAACTTAAGTTGGTTTTTGTTATGAAAATGGCAATAAAAGTCAAAAATCAATGCTTTAAAATATTTTAGTAAAAGATAACAATTAGGCCGACTCTAAAAAAGTAAGGAGGGTAGTCTACCCCCTTACCACCCACTAGTTACGCCCCTGCTCCTAATAGCCAGACGTTCACTTTTAAAAGTTTTTTATGTCCGACAATGCAACCATAACAAAAAAAAAACGTTTAAAAATGGGTGCAGTTTTTTGTCACCTCCTCTCCGTCAAATATTTTACTAAATAAACCAAAAAATAATGCACTTATTTTTTATAAATTGGGTATTTAAACAAAAATATGTGTATTTTTTTAAAAAAATACAAAAAATATGATCATTGTTTGTCGATTCGACAAACGAACCATATCCAATCTTAATGACGTATATTATTATCAGCTTTTGACGGATAAAAAAAAAATTATATTTTTGACAACATAGCTATTGGGTGGAAAACATATTGCTGGGCATTACGTACATTTTTTCGGCTGCATTTGTGTCGTTCTGGGAATCGTATATGCACTTAAAATGTAGCAAAAGCACTACGGAATTGATTAATGTAAGCCAACATACACTGCATTCCTAAAAATAAATAAGAAACAAAAGAAAATTATCACCATTTATTTATGTAAGCAAATATGTCACTTGAGAAAACTTATGTCGTGTGGTACATTCAACAGGTAGTGAAAAAATACTGCGAAAGTTTAATACTTAATTTTTCAAAATCTAGCGCAATCTAATATTTCGCAATATGTATGGACCTACCGCTATTTTTATAGAGTTTGTAGCTCCTTTTCCTCTGTAACATATTTTCGTATACTACACTTTTCTATAAATTACTTTCCAATTAATTACAATTAATTACTAAATTAAAATAAACCAATAAAGCATATTTTTTATGCAAATAACATTGCTAAATTCTTTATTTAAGCAAAGAAACACATACATTTATTTTTATTTAATTCTTTCACAAGCATTTGTACATTATAGTGCATTTTTAAAAATAAATAAATATAATCTTCCCAATTCTAAATAATTTTTCACGGGAAATTGGAAAAACGAGTTTTAATTTTTGAGATAGCATAAGATAAAGAAATTAAATTTTTTTTTTTTGGATGATCAAAAATAAACAAGAAACGCCGTTGAAGTTAAAAGATGCTGATTTCGAGGAAAACAGGAATCACTCCACAATTTTTTTATTATGCTTGGGTGATCGACCACAGTTTGATCAAGCCACTAACGTTTCCAGAACGGCCACTTACTGTTTCATTTAATTATTATTAAAAATAAAAATTTAAATTTAATAAAAAAGATTGATTTTTTTAAGAAAACGTACTTAAGTTTTAATCTAATGGACTTCAAATTTATATGGCCAAAGTTTTCGAAGATTAGAGACTAGCAGTGGCTGAGGGTTTATATTTTGAGACAAAAATTTCAGTAAGTGTTTTTGAGATGTCATTGAAGCTATTTTTCAACATGAATAAAAAAAACCCTTCGCTTTTTTTGGTTCGGTCTAATTTATACCCACCTCGTTATAATATTGCTTGAAAAGTGTTCCACTGAAACGTGGAAAAACACGATTGGTTTTAAAAAATCCATCAAATCCCATTAGAGAATTTGTTAATTAAGATAAAAATTTGCAGTTCTATGTTTTTATATCCAATGAATTGATTGAAAAGCTTTATTTTCTTTTTAAATCAACAAATAGTGGGTCTCCAGTAAAAAAATTGCTAAAAAAAATGCACAAAAAAGCAATTCGGGGTACTCCAAAATTGGTTCAAACCATAAAAAGTATACCAATCAAAAGGATTTTTTTTTATATACTATTTAATTTGGGTACCGGAATCGGGGGTCAGATTTTTCCTATACAAATTGATAGGCTCTAACATGTATGCATTTTATTTATTTGACTACAGTAAAATAATTTTTAACAAAAAAAGTTTTTGATGTTATGTTAAAAAATGCTACAATTTTGTAAAGTATGGGTATGTTCCCGTACAAACAAGTTTGTGAAAAATTTCGATAACTTTCAAATTTTTATTATACAGTTTTTGAAATTTTTCACAAACTTACGTGTACGGGAACATACCTATAATTTACAAAATTGTAGCATTTTTTAACATCACAGCAAAAACTTTTTTGTTAAAAATCATTTTATTTCAAAAAATAAAATTTCAAAAATTGTATAATAAAAATTTAAAAGTTTTCGAAATTTTTCACAAACTTGCGTGTACGGGAACAGACCTTATGACTTCATTATAGACATTTATATGCTTAATACTTTTGTTATGAAATTTTCTATGTGATAGGCCAACTTTTTGTCACCGATAAAATTATTTTGAGATATATGGCTTGAAAATTGAAATTTGCTTAACAGCCAATTCCACTGACACAATTGGCACGTTTTGTATCTTTACATTTTTATCTGACTCTTCTCTACAATAAACAACAATTTGACAATTCATTGGCAGAAAATTAAAGTTTTCACAAGCATTTGTGTAAAGTATAGCTCTCAAAAGTGAATTTTTTTTAACTTTTCCAATTATATGGGAAATTGGGTCCAACCGAAAAAAATTATTATGAAATTTGAATAATATGGAAAATTTTACCATAGAAAATGTTATCGCCATTTTTATAAAATTGATAAAATGTATAAAGTATACGATTTCGGTTCAGACTTGGCATTAAGGGGGGTGAAGGTTTTAAAACTGTTTTTTGTTTTGTTTGTTTATCTGAATGTACAACATGTTGAGAGTATTGTGTCAAAATTTCAAGTAAATCCGAGCAAAACTAACGAATATACAGCGCTTCAAGCGACAAGCTTACTGCATACTGGGATGTTCGAGTAAAAAAAATTTTAAAACGACTTTCCCAAACATGTTATTTTAAAAGTCGGTGACCACGATTCTGAAAAAACTACTGAACCGATCGTTTTGAAATAGTGTACACATGTTTTAAATACAAATAGCTATCAGCTGACGTTAAGTTTTGTAAATTTTTCAATAAGTATCATTCTTACAATAACAAATAGGTCAATTTTTTGTCAAAAAATCTAAATTTCAACTTTAAAATTATGCAAAAAATTTAAAAATTGATAAAATAAAAAAACTCTACGTTATAAAAAAATTCTTGAAAGTAGGCCCCTTTTTGACCGAACAAACTTTACCTCCCCAGCCCCCTTAAATATATGTCATGTACGCTTGGAACCCAAAATGAGTCGGTGTTTGAAATATTTGAATGTTTAAAAATAATTTAGTTGTTTACAATAAACTAATATTACTGTTTATGTATGTTTAAACTTTTATAGTATAAAAATGGTTACGGTATACGTGTAATATATATACGTTCGAAACAGCTTATTAAAGCAAGCATTTTTTAGTTTGAAGAATATTGCTATAATGTTTTTCTATGAAATGGCATTGTCACGCAAATTAGTGATGCACCGTGGTTCAGAAACAAATTTTGTTGAATTGAAATTTATAAATGACCCAAATTAAGGCTATCATGTAATGCTTATGACATTATCTTTAATGAAAATTTAACAAAAATTAGTAAAAGAAATTTCTTATTGATTCGAATATTTGGTACCTATATCAGTGGTAGCCAGTGTTACCATATTCACAGTTTTAATTGCATCTCACAGTTTTTTATCAGGCCTACAGTTCTTTAAAAATTACAGTTTTTTTTTTAAATTTCTAGATGTGAAAAAATTGAAATATTTTTGGTTTTTTAATTTTTATTTTTGATAATTAAAAATTTAGTCACTAAAAACCCTTAGACTATTTTGCAGCCCTACAATTATATTCCATCATTGTAATTATACCATCCCTGTAATAACATGGAGGGCTGAAAATTGAATTTGCTTCAATACGTCAATTTGGTTGTCATTTATTTCTTGACACGTAACTGAATTTGAAAAATTGATATTAAGAATATTGGCAATCTTAAGCCTCAAAAAGATATTTATTTAGGTAGTAAAATATTTATAGTATTGATGTTCACCAGACGAAAATTTCGGGGGTTTTTAATTTTTTTTTTAGACTTATTCCATTTCTTTTTAATATAATATATAATAATAGTATATATACTTTTTTTGGGCTAATGCATTTAAAATTTCTTCTGTAGTCACTTCCACATCCTTGTGAACATTTAGAAGAGCTAACCCATTGAGCCCTTTATCTCCAGTTTTACTTCTCATGCATGTTTTGGGTCTTCGAAGCGACGAAAACGAGGGTTTGCTTGAAGCGACTGAAACCGGCAACGTTGCACCAATCTTCAGGAATTGGCTTATTGATGGATATATAACGTATGGAATACAGTGTTGCGCATAAAAATAGCAACAAATCTGTACGCTGCTACAAAATCGTTTATCTTTTTAAATATTAGGAACACACAAAAATGATTATAGGAACCAAAGCATATATTCATCCATCATATTAAAAACAAATCATATTCCAATTTGGTTTTATTTTCTTAATTAAATATAAAATAAATGTGACTACATTCAGTTTGTCCGAGAGCGAAACAAAAGCAACATAATTAATATTTGGTGTAAGATCCATTATTCTGCACATTATTATCCATTATTCTGGTGTAAGATCCATTATGCTGCACATCTGAGCGGCATCGACTCTATTAAAGTAGAGATTTTAGTATTAGTATATGTTCCCAATTAAGTTTCAGGGCTTCATACAGTGCAGTCTTATTGGAAAACCTTTGACCAGAAACTTTTGCCTTCAAAGTCCCGAAAAGATTTTCAAGGTGATTCAAGTCATTGTGATTGTGCCGGCCGATCAAGGACTTGAATCCCATTGCCTCTAGTGTAATCTTTGATGAGCTTTGAAGTGTGCTTCGGGTCGTTGTCGGGCTGAAACGTTCACTGAAGCGACATATTCTACTCTGAATATGGTCGCATCTTGCTTTCTAAAATGTCATTATATACAAATCGATCCATAATTCTATCAATTGTTTGAAATGGTTCAATTACATTATAGGAAAAACAAGTCCAGACCATAATGCCATCGCCTCCGTGTTTTAAATTTATTTTGCAGTTTCGCGCTTCATGTCGTGTACCTGGGTGGCGCCGTACCGTGCACATCCCATCTGAATTAATCAAGTTGAACTTTGATTCATCGCTAAAAAAAACGGTTTTCGATTTTTTACCGATCCAATTTAGGTGCTCTTTTGGAAGACTGAATCTAAAAAACAATAAATTGCAACTATTCACAATTTCAGACAGAATTGTTTAAATTGTAAGACCTCACCTTGTTTTTTATGCTTAGCTGTAAGCAAAGGTTTCTCTGACGGTCTGTAACTTCTTTAAGCGTTCTCAACGGCTCGTCTTCAAACAGTGCTGTGGTGGATATCTAAATCAAGTATCCGAACAACCTTTATGGATGTGGCAAATGCATTTCGTTTGAACACACCACAAATGTTCCTGTCATCATGCAGCGATGTCTTCCGCGGTCGCCCTCTTTAATGTACCGTTGTTACGTCCTTTTTGAAGGTATATTTCTTTATTAATCTGCAAACTATTGACCGATTAATATCAAACTGTTTCACGTTAGATATTTGCGAATTTTCGTTTTTATTTTCGGAAATAATTTGTAATTTAAGAGCTTCACTGTATTTAAAACCTGCCATTATAAATGGAACAGTCAATGTCACAACTAGCACCAAAAAAAAAACTAAACTTAAATGTTTATGACTTACAAACAACACGTGCTTTACAATAACGGAACTTTTACCAATAATTCTTGGAACTTCTGTTCTCTTTTTACATTTTTCAAGTTTTGTTGCTTTTGTTTTGCTCTCAGACAAATTGAATGTAGCCACATTAATTTTAAATATAATAAAAAAAACAAAACCAAATTTGATTTGTTTTATATATGATGTATGAATATATGCTTTGATTCCTATTATCATTTTTGTGTGTCCCCAATATTAAAAAAGATACTCGATTTTGTTGCAGCGCACTTATTTTGTTGCTATTGTTTTGCCCAACACTGTATAAACGCTACAGGTCGATTTGTCTGTTTCCAGCAGTGCCTACAAATATGGGGTACAAAATATTGATCAAAATCAATTTATATCAATGCATGATTTTTCATACAAAATTTAAAAAATTGTTCCAAGCAATTTCTTAACCAATTTTTGACAACATGTTTATAAAAATTTACATTAAACATATTTCGTCAAAGTAGGAACAAATTGTTTTCAATATGTCACCTATTTCATCGAGTATTTCTCTCGATGCTCATTAAAATTCTTTCATTTCGGGGGTTCTAACCCCCAAAACCCCCTGCGTACGCGCCTGATGTCCACTCATAAATTACTAAAATCGGAGGAATTTTAGCGGTTTACATTTAAATGCTGACAGTAATATCGAATTTTTTTTGGAATCTAATTCAAAAATGAAAATAAAGCGATGATAGTTAAGCCTTTCATCTTTTAGGAAAAACGGGCTCTGCTGCTTTATGCATTCCAATATCCACTGCATATTTAGAAAGAATATTTTCAATAATAAATGTAAAAAAAACAAAACTAAGAAATAAGTTAGAAATTCCCTCACTTTGTGGTATTCTAAGATCAAAATATCTCTTTAAAAGGAATGCATTAAATTGTCTTCAATTTTATAAATCAAACCAAATGTACAAAAAAAAATTGACAAGTCAATTTAAGAAAATTAATGAAATCAAATTTAAAATGAAATGTGATCTATTCAAAAGTACAAGTGCTATTTAAATTTTTTAACCCCGGTTAGATATTGTTAAATTTAATTTTAACTGTGTTTTATTATCATTATTTAAAAAAATAAATAACAAAGAAAATACACTTGTTTGTTTGAAAGTCTACAGTTTTTTATTGATAATACAGTTGTTTTTTTTGGAATTTACAGTTAAAAAAAAAAAAAAAAACGGGTGGCAACGCTGGTGGTAGCAAAGAATAATGACTAAACTAGAATTATCTTAAAAAATGATATTTTTATTGTACTAACCCCGACCTTTTTCCTAAAATAAATAAACCGTTACAAATGATAATAGGTGCAGAATTAAGTGGCTATCTATTACATGCAAAAAATGTTTTCCTTCATTCTATCAAAGATTTTTAATGAAGAAAATGCCACATCGCTTTTTAATAATATTTTCAGTTTAGTCATTATTCCTTGTGATCACAGATATATTTATTTTTGTATGTGCTGTTTTAAGTTTGCAATAGATTCGTTTTGCATATTATTAATTAAAGGAATTTAAACTTAGAATTGAAAAAGAAAAAATTGCTTGCTTTAAAAAATGTCAGACTAAAATCTTAAGCTAAATACACTTTTTTTCATGTCAATTTTGGTGCACCTTACTTGACAACATGTGTAAGCTAAAGTTCAAATATCGTAATAATGTTTTATTTTGATTTTTTAAATTGAATTTTCCTTATTTTTCGGAAAACTTCAGAAAATATGTAAATATGCATCAGTAAAACAGTTTAATTATTTATCTTCCCATGGATAGTTTTGTAACCACAAAGGTCTAGTTTCGTGTACTAGTCACAAACAACGTGAATTATTTCTTTCTTTTTTTTTTGACAATGGTACCACTGTGCGTCAGTTCAGTTCAATAAGTCATGTGCTATTTTTTTTTTTTTTTTCGTGTCATAGGTGCAGGTGTTCATTATAGGCAGGAAAACAACAGAACTTGAATGTGGAAAAAAATATCAACACGTTGATCTTCTCCAAAAACCTCTTAGCTTTGATAACGACAATTAGACTAGACGCAGATAAATTCAGCAGATAAATTCCAAGTTTTAGAAATAAAAAAGCTGCAGCAAAATGCGATTTGCTTTTGAAATTTTCGCATTTAGCCTGTCTTTTGGCCTGATTAGGTCTCTAAATTGCGATCAGCCAGAAGATTTTTTTTGTACTTCTTTACCCGGCTTGCAGCGGATGCTGAATATCGAACGGAAGCTATTGTTGAATTTAGAAAACTATGCAAATGCATTGGAAGCAAAGTTCAAGTTGATACAAAGGTAATTACAATTATATCTGCTTTGAGCTTAGTGTTAATATGTTCAAATATAACAGAGCCATTGAAGAAATGCGAGCAGAGAATCTCAAATCTGTAGACGATGATGAGACGTATCTATCAAATGCTTTGAACAGCTTTGCATTGATTCGCCGAATGTACACAGATTGGAAACATTGGGAATTATATATGAGGAGACCAGTAGGTGAAAGTACGAGCATTAAAAAATTTAATCAAAGTTTTTAGGTGTTAAAAAAATTTATAATTTTGAAGCTGAAATTTCTTTAATTAAAAAACTTCGCATCAATTTGCCAAGTAGCGAAGACATGAATAAAGCGACAGATGCAATAAACCGCCTGCAAGTTACCTATAATCTAGATACTATTGAAATGGCAGCTGGTCTTCTGAAAGGCAAGCAGTACAGGTAAGACACGTTTAGCTTTTGGATCAGATATTGTTTTATTTTAAGTTTTTAATTTATCAGCGCAAGTTTGTCTTCACGCGATTGCTTTGAAATTGGCCAACGTCTGCTAAGTCAAGATAAACTTTTCTATTCGAGCTTCTGGCTGTACACGGCAATAATTCGCTACGAAGAAAATGAGGTTAATGCTATTCTAGGATTTGATAAGCTACAAATATACGATTTATATATGAAGACCTTTTTGAAGCAGAGTGAGTAAAAGTCGTGACTTTGTTAGGATAATTTGTAAAATGGAAACCTTATTGTTACTATTAAATGCAAGCATTTGTCGTATCTAGGCTCTATAACTACGAAACACAAAAGTCGCCATAAAAACACTCACAAATGTTGTACTCTTTTGAGTGACTTCATAAAAGTGAAGTTTGTTTAAAATTTTTGCTTTAAAAGGTTGGGTTTTTAATGTATTTACAAAATATCCCAATCTATCAACTCTAATAACTAAAAAATAATCTGAATCGCAATTCGATTTCTGTTCTTCAGAGAATCTTTCTAGCGAAGCAGAATGTGTAATTTGCTATTGCTAGCAAACAAATATAATTTATTCAATTAGAAGAAAATGCTGGAACAGTAATGACATAGAAGAAATAGTGAACAATACCAATGCCTAAAAATAAACACATATTACAGTATGTGTCGAAGTATTAACATATAACCCGTGATTTATCCTCAAGGGATAAGGACCGGTCCCAATCTTGCCACCAACATATGAAACCGACCAATCACTTTTACATGGCGCTGTCATTGACAGGGATCAATTGCCACCTGCTGCATGACCTTGGACCGGTTCAGTAACCAGAAGAGTATATTGGATTGGTCCAGAAGATTATATTGGTGACCTATTTTGACGAAAAAGGAACCAGTTCAGAACCTACCACGTGATAGGTTCCCAAGGGAAAGAGACCTGTCCCAATTCTGCCACCAACATTTGAAACTGACCGGTCACTTTTACATGGCCTTATCATTGACAGGTGTGAATTTCCACCTGCTGCATCACCTTAGACCTGTCCAGTGTCCAGCCTAGAAAAACAGATTTGTGACCTATCCTATTGAGATCCCACCCATAGCTTTCCATATTTTTATGAAATTATACAAGCCTTACATATTAGTAAAATATTATTTTACTAATATATAAGTACAATAATATATAAGTGCAACTTATGTTCAACGAATTAAAATATAAAAAAAATATTTTTAAAAAATTAAACCCAATGAATATTTTGATTACCTAAGAAATTAACAACTTGTGTTAAACGACATAATTTTTTGTTTAAATGAACTGATTAATAATCAAACTTGTGAAAAGTTTTTTGTTTAGTATTTTTTCTTGACTAGTCAAGTGCGATTTCCAAAATGTTCTTGAACTTTATCTTTAACTCTAAAACTCACTTTTCTGGGACTGAATAAAATTTATTAAAATTTGCACGAAATTTAAAAATTCAAATAATAAAGGAGGAGGAAAAGTAATGAAATCACAAAAATTACATAATCGGTCGATTTTGCCAATAACTTTGTTAAATAATTATTCTGTGACATATGCAAATTTTTTTCTATTCAACTTTGAATTTTCACACAATACGAATACAGGTTTGAGTTTTAATAGATCTGTCTCCGCTTTTATCGTTCAAAATCGGTGCCGTGCCGAGTAAAATGAAGTCTGTTCAGTAACAGGCACAAAAACCTTGCAAATCTAGATAATTGTGACAACTATTTCGCTCAGTGTGCGCTATTCGAGAGCGCACCAATACTAACAAGACAAAATACAATAAAATATGACTGTGTGTCTGTGTGAATGCCCAGCCCTGATATATATAGAGGTCTCAATACTCTTGGACACATTTTGGAACTTAAATTACAGGTCCCGTGCAAAGCTCATTTATAAGGTTGTGGCACTTGAGAGCGAGCTCGGTCGAACTGTCAGAATGGATGAAAAGAAATGAGGAAAATGAATGCTTAGAACAAAGAAAAGCACAGTGACAGTTCGAACAACGTCGGAAAAAGATTGCATTTCTCTCAAGTGCCACAACCTAATAAATGAACCTTGGTCTCGTGCGTCCGGTTGATTTTTTTGGAAAGGAAATCTTCCTCTGCTGGCGTTGCTACCGTGGCAGTAATGACATTTAGCCATAGGAGCGTATAAAAGAGGAATTTGCAGCAATAAACGTGTGATGAAGCGAGTTAGAAATAGGTGCCGCTGTTAGATCTTTTCTGGTCAGCACAAATGCGAAGATTACATTCATGAATATCTTAGGTTGTTTTGTAGCAAAGGAGCATGGAGAAAATTACATGTGACAAAGTGAGCTAGGAATAGATTTATTTTGTTTGATCTATTTTTTTTCCTATAAGAACTTTAAAGCGATCGCGATGTTTCCAATTTTTTTTTTTGCTAGGTTTTGCCGATCGAAGGAAATGTGAATGAAATGAAGCAAAGCAAAGCTTTCATTCATCAATGTTAATAATTTCAACTTGCCAAAATGTTTTAATTGCAGATAATTTTCTGATGTTTATTTTGATTTTTTAAGGCCGTATTGTTTAGGATGTTTTGGATATATTGACAAATTTTACTTCATTTATTTAGGTAGCTATGAAATTTTTTACTAAAAGGGTAATATTTTGTAAAGGTAGAGTTTGGGTATTTTTACGAAAAAAATTCATAAAATGCTATAAAAAAAATCAGAGGTGGCTAAAGGGTAATAATTTGTCAATATAGAGTTTGAGTATTTTTACGAAAAAAATTACAAAAAACTAAAAAATGCTATATTAAAAAAAGTCACTTCTATTTTGTACAAAAAATTACAAAAACCAAAATTTGGATAAAAAAGTTATATCTATTGAACTTGAATTTATTTTTAAAAATCCTCGAAGTGGCTATTCAAAGTTGTGAATATTAAAAATATTAAAAAAAAATTTAGGTTTTCTGATTATTATTTTTTTATAATGCATGCATTCATTGTTGATTATATTAAGGTGATACAATTTTTAATTTACCAGCTGTCGTATTATATATGAAATATATTAAGGTCGTATTATTTATCATATTTTAACAAATTGAAATGCATTTAATATTAAATTGAAATTATTAAATTTTATAAATTATTACTTACTTTTTGTAAATTATTAAATTTTGTTGTTAATATTGCATTTTTTAAGTCCTTTGGAATTGCATATTACTTACCTTTTAGGTATCTTATAACCCTGCTTTATACCATTTTAACTGCAGTGATCTTTTTTAATAAGTTCTTATTATTTCATATAATATATAACAAACTAAAATCAAAGCTTATTTTATCATATAATATTTTACAAACTAAATGAAAACTTATTATGAAATATCTTATTTTATATAGTTTAAAATCCCGCAAAAAATCTCTCCAATTTTAATGTCAAAATAAGCAAAATAAATACTTTTTTTTCTTCATATGTATGGTTATTTAATAAGAATTAAGTGAAATAAAAATCGTATATCCCAGTATTTCCAAGTTTAAACTTGGACGTAGTACTTGATATGGTTATGATATGGTTCTTATTATGGTTATTTAATAAGAATTAAGTGAAATAAAAATCGTATATCCCAGTATTTCCAAGTTTAAACTTGGACGTAGTACTTGATATGGAAATTCACATACTAACAGTGGTAGGGGCATGCCCCTCGCAACGTATTTTGTACGTCCTTTTAACACATTGATGTCATTGACAGGAGTGAACGGATCCAACGTGCATTAACATATGCTTTATAATTATCCTGTTCCATTGAGCCATACCTGTAAAGGCTTGATACCATGTCCAAAAGGATATGTTTTTCCAGCCGAACTACAGGGTCATTTCTTAAAAACTCATTGAGATAAAAAAAAGAACTTATACGGATATTTTCCTATTTGTTCCATTTGTACCCCTCTAAAAATTAGCCTTGATCTATTTTATAATAATTCCCAAAATATTTTGGCTGAAAAAAAGAACTTTTTGCAAAATCCTGCTGCTGTAATTGTTGGAAAAAAAACTATCAGAAATTAAACGCTGGAAAAAGCTCTTCCAATTTGCATCAAACAATTTTAAATTTTTGCAATCGGATTAAAAATAATGCGGTTTTTCTTGCATTTTTTTAACTTTATTCAAGTTTTTTTTTCATTAAGTATCAATTATTACCTTCATAATTTTCTAATGCGATCCTAAATTTCAAAATTTTGTTGGAAAGGTTTAAAGTGCTTGCATTGTTTCCTGGTCATAATTGCTTTAACAGAACATATTTTAGCTAAAGTATTAATTTTAAAATAAACACCTAATAAAAAAAATAATGTAAGAAATTTAAAAAATAAATAAAATTAATGATGTTATTAAAATTTTAAAGGTTTTAGTATGAAAATAAAAACATTATTATCTTTGATATTATCTTTGAATATATTTACGAAAAAATGATTTTTTTTTTTGAGGTTTTTGCAAAAAGTTTTAGCTCACTGACGTTTTTTCTTAAATCCAAAATATTTTGGAATATCATAAAATTGATTCATTTTAAGGGGTACAAATGGAACTTTTTTTCAATGCACCTTATTGTACATACAAAAATATTGTATTTAATCAAGCCGAGGTGTGAATGTAGCTGAATAAAGTTTGAATCCAAAATGAGGCAAAAATCACTTATCAAATAAATTTAATTGAAATGTATTGAGAATGTTTTTTAACCAATTACCACGAAAACTCAATAAAACGCAACATTGAATCGGCAATTGTTTAATTTAAAAGGATTTCAATCTTTCAAAATTTTGACACAGTAAAAAATCCCGCCAAAAAAATCAAACGCTCTCTCGCCTTTTTTTGGTTTAAAAATCCCACAAAAAGGGCGAAATCCCACCAAGTCACATCACTGCCTTTATGTTGCTCAAATAGAGCTTTAAATAAGAGAGTTTTTTTGTAATGTGAGAGACAAAGAAATTGTATTGTTAAGCTCTTTTAGTTTGAAGCAATTATTTCATTGCTACCAAGATTTGCTATTCATTGCTAATGGCCCAAAATACACTGTAGTGCTCAGTCTGCATGAAACCGGGTTTCTTTGGAAAGGGTGGTGAGGCAGGCGACGTGCGGTGAGCGAAATTTCACTCACCGAAAATGCTGTAGTGACGACCCAGTGGGCAATTGCAGGAGTCCCAAGGCCTTCTAGCAGGCCTGCATTAGGTTTTAAAAGGCCTTCCACACTCCTTGCGAACACCGTTTTATTGCTTTTATAAAATGGGAAAATTTGTCAGCCCTTCCGTTCTCCTTGCTCGAAAGAGACCTGAAAGAAGCGCTCTTTCGAGAAGTCACGTTAGAAGGAAAAGCAATATAAATACCAGTTTAAAAAAAAAAACTAAGACCAACAATTTCAGATTTGAACCATGGTCCTCTCATGTGGCGGTCCGACTTCTTACCCACTCGTCTATCGTGGCTGCTGAGAATAAATAGCTTATTTTGCATCAATACAAATGAAAGTAAGCTTTCGGGAGCCCGGGTTGGAGACCCAACTCGGAAAACTTTTTTTTTAATCTTTATTTTTTTACAAACTGTTTTGTGTATTTACATTTTTTTTTATTTTTTTTTTAAATTTTCTTCATAAAAAATATAAGAAAAGACTTGGAGTTTTTCCATATAAATATTTTCATATCATGTAGTTGATATGCAATGTGTTACTTTTTTGGAGCCCGGGTTCGAGACCCAACTCGGACAGAAAAAATTTTTTGTTCGGTTTTTTGAAATCTACATTTTTTTACAAACTGTTCTGTGTATTTAAAATTTTTTCATATAAAATAATATGAAAAGAATCAGAACCTTCAAAAGGTAGGCCTTGCAAAAGTACTCATTAGTGCAGTGATCATAGAAGGGGTTTGACGCCAATAATAGCAGTGCTAGCACGCCTTCTTTTGCGGAAATCTTGCTAAATTGCCCACTGGGAACTGACTGCTCACGCAGACTGACCAGTACAGTGTATTTTGGGCCAATTGCTATTAGTTTGAACTGGGTTTCATTGCTATCCAAGAGAAAAATAATTATTAAAACAGCGCCTGCCATTCTCGAGCTTTGCCGTCCCGAACATACATGAGTGCCCTTCTAAATAATACTTTAGATATATATGGGCATTTCCAAACTGGCATTACGGACAATTCGTACGAATAAATATTAAAAAATAGAATGAAATAGTCTAATGCTATGTTCACACTGAAAGCTAAATGCGCATTTACGAAATCCACATTTACGAACTTTCCTTTACTCGTTGTAGGAGTAACAGGGACAAATATATATAGTAAATCCTCTTAATGCGCATTTAGCTCTCTCAGTGTGAACGTAGCATAATTTTTAAAAATATTTCATTTATATTTTCGTAGTTATTAAGTAGCTCTATATGAAGTTAAAACAATGACAACAATTAATCCTAAAGATCTAGAGATATAAGCAAAAATATGTGCTGGCGTTACGTTACAAAAGTTATTTCTGACTTGAATTACAAAGTTTGCAAAACTCTCTGAATTGGGCAAGGCTTTTTGTAAAAAACTTTTTTTAGAAGGTTTTAAAATAGCATAAGTTTATTTTCCAAGTGATCAAATTTAAAAATCTTTTCTGGTTTTTTTATTAGGATTTTTGATCTGGCGTAACGTTACTGCCGTTACGTTACTAAAATTTCCATTGCAGTTTAATCGGGTCTTTAAGTAATTAGGCAGTTCTAATCTAATGTATTGTATTTTCCTTGCCTGAACTATTTTTATCGTTATGTCTAGCCAATGCCTTCCATTTTTACTAAAACAATAAAGCTTACGAAACATTTAAGAAACATTTACGAAAAACAAAAACTACATTTGTGAAACATTGCAGACGAATTTATCCTTATGGCTAATGAATTTTTGTAGAAATTGCTGAAACTAATAAAATTAAAATGTTTCTCTTAAATGATATAATAAAATAATAAGTTTTTCATAACTTTTAATTTTTTGGTCAGGGTAGACTTTTTTCTGGAAATGCCCATATATAAATTGCAGTAGACTGTTTTTTGGTATTGTTGTTCTGGGTTAATGCAAATTTTACAAAGATATGACAAGGTGAGGACAAATTTATGATTTCAAAATGTTTTTTTTGGTTGCACTGTAATGACATATAAAGCAAAACTTTATAAAGCTTTAAAAACTTTATTTCCCGCTTTAAATGTAAGTTTCTAAGCTTTGTTGCATCATAAAATTGCTCACGTTCACATCAAACATTGAAATTTTTAACTTTCGATATTATTAACTGTGCTTCCCCTTTCAGATAGACACGATAAAGCATTGGAAGTTGCCAATATAGCACTTAGTTATAATCCAAATAATGCAGAATTCTTGCATGCAAAATCGCAAATTGAACAAAAAATGAAAACCTCGAAAGAAGAACCCATGAAAGTAAATAAAACTTCACATTTAAACAATTTCTGCATTAATTCAAATGATATAAGTAATACAAATCTTACCATCTACCATAGAGTATAGAATATGAGTCCGAACTTAATACTCGCTATTATCATTGTTGTCGAGGTGAGTTTGACAAGCGTTTGACACGTCTACATTGCTTGTACAATACCACAACTCATCCCTTCCTAAAATTGGCGCCACTTAAAATGGAGGAACTACTAATGGACCCTTACATTGTACTCTTCCATGATGTTATAAGCGATGCCGAAATCGCAGAAATTAAGGCAATAACACTACCATATTTGAAACCAGCTGTAGTTTATTTTAGGGAGAATGAAGAAATAGTTGCAGATAACAGAAAAACAAGTTATGAATGTTCTTTTGCAGACAATGCAAGCAACACAACAAAACGTATCATGCAAAGAATAAGCCATTTAAGTGGATTCGAATTGCAAGGTTCTAAAGAGATGCATGTGAATAATTACGTATTAGCTGCACACCACGAACCACACTATGATTTCTTCAATGTATCGGAGGTGAATTATCGTAGTCTAGCACTAAGCATTGACTTGAAAACCCATTTGTTTTACATTTGCAGGATTTCAAAATAGTGCAAGGCATTGGCGATCGTATTGCTACGTTGATATTCTATGTAAGATTAATATACTTTATAGTGTTTGCTTTAAAGTGTATGAAATGTTCCGCTTTGAGAATAATAACTTTTTCCATAACAGCTGTCTGATGTTGATCAAGGAGGGTCCACTGTATTTCCATATCTTGATATTGCTGTGCATCCACGCAAGGGTTCCGCTCTGATGTGGTATAATCTAAATAATCGTGGAGAAGTAGATGGACGAACTATGCACGCATCCTGCCCTGTCATTGTTGGCTCCAAATGGAGTAAGTTCAACTTTAGCTTTGATTTAGTTATAGAGTGAAGGCGCCAAATATAGAAAAGGCTAGTATTATGGACCACCCCGTTATTTTCCACTGGGTGCACAATAATAACAGTTATTCGAGGTTAATATTGCTCTTCACTCTTAAAACCAATTTTAAATTCGACTTGAGCGTTCAGTGAGTTCGCATATTTGTGTTAAAGTATTTTCTGATATAGGTGTCGATATTTTTCTGCTAAAGAGTTATTTTAATGACTAGTACAAAAGCCTGTCCTACGACAGGTCCTCCGCACACTTCCTTTTCGGAGCCATTTGCTGAAAGAACTTTTTCTGTTTAAAACTTGATTTTTTATTCAATTGATTTTGAAAAATACAAATGTACGACATTATGTGCATACTTATATAATGTGCATACTTTCAGGCTGAACAGTTTGAGAGGTATTGAACACGGAGCAGCGTTCTTGCCTTTTATATATTAAGATTTGATCTTAAAATAACTTTAATTCAAGAAAAAATTAAATTTTTAAAATGCGATAACTTAATTAAGATTGCTTATGTGTAAAAATTGTTTATTAATAATAAAAAAAAATTACGCATTAAATCAACAATTTCAACAACACGTGTGGAGAGTAATATTAAAAAAAAATAATGTAGTTAATATACTTGCGATGCATATCATTCACCACAAATTGACACAAAAGTGACTTAGAAATAAAAGTTTGCGTGTCAGCTACGACGCGTGACTGGAGGCCTCGGAATTTGAAAAGTATATAATAGGCAAAGTGGGTTAATGAAGGCATCTCTTTTATAATTGAACGGATTATATATTTTTATTACTATTTTAATATACTTATCATTATATTATTTTTAAAATTTTTATTAAATTATAACATTTACATTTTTCACAAAATTTTTACAAGCTTAGGATGATCCGGATATAACGTCTGTAGCAAGGAGGACTTGAATCGACAAGATATCAAAAATTTTATTCTTTTTAAAGATCAGTGAGCCAAGGTTTGGTCTTTGACCTCAAAGGAAAGGGATAGATAATTTGGTGGAGTTGATTAGAACCATACGTGAATTGTTGATTAGGCGAAACAACCGTGAAAGACAATTTGAATTGCTTTTAACTGAGGCTAGTGTTATGCCTTAACGTCGGCAAGCATTTCCAGCCCTTAGTTGTGTTCCTGTCCTCTAACTCCACATTTTCCACTATTTATTTGTGCATTTTTAGTTTTCCATAATTCTCAAATGCAGGAAAGAACAAAGAAAGTGAAAAGAACTATGCCCGAGCCCGGATTCGAAACAGGGACCTCTGGGTTGGTAGTCTAGCGCACTCTCCACTAGACAACAAAGGCCGACAATTATAAGTTAATGAAATGAAAAAGAAAAGCAATGACTCAGTATCCGCGGGATCGTCATACCCGACACTCCATTAGGGAATGCCCTGCGGCAAATTTAAAAAAAATTAGAAAAGTTATTAAATCAAAAATTATATGTATAAAAAGTTTAAATGAGTGTAATACAAATAATAAGCCTTCATGGGCGTAGCCAGGATTTTTTTAGGGGCTACCGGCCAATTATTGCTTCATGTAACTGATAAATAAAATAAATTTTTTATATATTGGTTTTTTTGAGAAAACTACAAAATTAAAGTCGAAATAATATTGACTTCAACGCTTTTAAAAAAAAAAAACCGAAAATCAGTATTCATCGGCGCGAATCTTCAGCAAAGCAGTTTAAAATTTCAGCTGTTTTTTTTCTTCTCTTGCACCTAATTTTTGTGCACGCTTTAAAAGCATAAAAACGCTCTTGTAGGGATGATTTTAATAAGTCGAGATATGGTAAGAACAGCGGCACATTTATATTTTCAAAAGGTAATGTTGCTGGATGATTGGTTAGCTGATTTTAATATTTGAGTAAAGAAGTATTTAATAAACTGGAGGATTGATCTTTCGGCAAGTCCTGAGATCCACAACCGAAATAATCGAAAACGAAACCTTTTAAATTTGTTCCAGTAATTTCTTGTGACCAGACATCAACAGCTGGTCGGTTTTGAATACGTAAGCTGTTACTGCTTTTAATTATATCCTTTTTTTAAATAATTTTTTAACCCTGGATAATCAATGTTAGTCGTTTCGACTAACACTGCTCACTTTTTTGCTTACAACTTTTTTCTCTCATCTGATCGTGTTCCCGATCCATATTGTAGTAACTACAATAGTTTTTAAGCTGCTCTCGTTGTGTTCGGATGTTTTTGGCTTTTTGATTGGATGGTGTAAATCTTTTTATAAATGTAGTGTACGTCGATGCGACTAACATTGGCTTTAACGTAACTTTTTATACCCCACGCGTACTGCGTAAGGAGTATATTGACTTTGTCACTCCGTTCGTAACGCTAATAAGGAGACGTGGTAGGTATAGAAAAGTATATATATTTTTGATCAGCATCACCTCCTGAGTCGATTTAGCTATTTCCGTCTGTCCGTATGTCTGTTTGTCGATGCCATTAGAGCCACAATTTGTAAGCAATCGTAATGAAATTAAAAATATATGCTTATATTAAAAAAAGGAAGATAAAATTCGTGAATGAGCAAAATCGGATAAACACCACGCCTATCTTCCAAACGAAGTGACTATCAAAATGGTTTCTCTTAAAATGCCACAAAAAATAATATATTAACTTGGAATTTTGCACATTAGGTTTGGAGTAAAATTTTCACCACATATTTGAAATTTGTCAAAATTGGATGAAAACCACGCCCACCTCACAGACAAAGTGGCTTCAATCCTTCATAAATTTCTTCATAAAATTTCTTCATAAAATTCAAAATTTATGAATTATTATGAATTATATAAAAAATTATGAATATTATGAATCCTTCATAAAATTCAAAACCTTCATAGATTCAACAAAATTATGGTTCAAACTTGATATTTTACACATAAGCTTTGATAATAAGGATAAACTCTGAGTTCCAAATTTTATATATTTGGATAAAAACTACGCCCTATAAAAGTGGGGTCAGTCATCAAAATTAAACAACGGTACGGATGTGGGGGGTATTTTTAATTCGGTACGGTCGAAGTTAGTTCCTTTGTTGTAGGAATATAGTGTTTTAGTTATTAGTTTGTTATAGTGGTGCAACAAATTGTGTCTCTTGTGCTAAACAATTTATTTAAACTTTTTTAATTTCAATAATAATAAATAATGCTTTATTCGTTTAATGATAGAAGAGCCTTTTCAATAATCTTATGTGATGTATCTCGAACTAATGAAATAAGTAGCTTATGAAAATATGTAAAAAATAAAAAAAAAAAACAGAGACCAATATTAATGTTTTTTGATTTCTAGTAAAATATACACAGTTTTTCCATTTTCAACAGCTTTTAATGTATTTAATGTATTTAATGTACAAACAGCTCCTCTATAACGAGTTTTGGAGCGTGTTAGTCGAATCGACTAACATTGGTTATAACGTATTAGAAATATGATTGGTTATCCAGGGTTAATTATAAGATAAACTCTTTTACATTTCTTACCTTAATACTAAAAAAAATTATTTTCTTAAGTTTATTCGGGGCAATAGCACCCCTTCCCTACCTAGCTACGCCCATGATAAGCATAATATTGGGAAAATTTCAAGAATAGCGACAACTCTAATTTTTTATGGATTATATGAATTTTGGTCTCTTAAGCCCAAATCTTATACAATTTCAGGCCGCTCGCAATTAGCTTAGAAGTTATAGGCCTTCAAAGTTGAAAAAAATGGCCTATAAATCTTGCTGTTCCAGTGTTCCAACTAAAATACGCTTTATGGGTATCATAAGAAAGGTAATGCAAGTATTTATTCGACAAGGTATCAAACATAAAAATCCTTGCATAACTTTTTTAGATAGAACCCATTTTATACTTAAAATCGCGCATTTGCACTTGTATATTGAGTTATGTATGATATGTACCTGTAAGTCCAAATTTAATGAAAAAACTACATGAATAGGCTAAAAACTACATGAATTTAGTTTTGTCGATTAAATTTGGACTTTCAGGTTCATATAATACATAACTCAATATATAACAAGTGCAAATGTGCGATTTTAAGTATAAAATGGGTTCTATCTAAAAAAGTTATGCAAGGATTTTTATATTCGATACCTTATTAAAAAGATACTTACATTACCTTACTTATGATATCCATAAAGCGTAGTTTTGTTGGAACACTGTACAAAAAACAGCAGGATTTATAGGCCATTTTTTCCAACTTTGAAGTTCTATAACCTCTAAACTAATTGCGAGTGGCCTGAAATGGGTAAGTCCAACACCGGCTTCGCTGCCTACAGTACTTCTGGATACAATTATTTTTTTAATGTATTGCTTTCGTAAAAAGGAAACCACTAGTTTTTCAGGCTGAAACCCGCCTAGAGGCAGACCTAAGCATGAAAGGGTTAAGGAAAAATTAAAAAATAAATTGTTTGAAGTCTAAAGATTTGTAGGCATTTAGAAAACGTCGACAAAAATGTTTTTCCCTCAATATCAACATTTGTTTTGTTTTTGGACTTGGCCATTTCTGAATGTACCAATTAATTTGCTCCTCATGTACCAATTAATTTGGCAACATTTTGTTATGTAAATGTGAAATTCTTTAATAATTCGCTATGTGTTATCGCGTATCACTTTTTCGTGTTTTGCTTACAACAGCCAAAAGTGCATTCATCCTTTTTTTTATCTAAGCTCCTCATATTTGCATATGTCTATGGCTGCTGGTAGGTGCAAGAAATATAACTCAGAATACATGAAAAAACGATCCAGGTGGTTAAATCTGTATGATCCATTTTACCACTTAATTTTTAATCTCCTTATAATTTTTCTGTTTTTGAAATTTGTTCTTCGTTTTGAAGTATAAATAATTTTTTAAGAAGTTAGAATAAAAGCATGTGAGATCCACTATTCTGAGATTCATTTCATAAAGAATAATGGGTGGTCCATATTTACTCTAAGCAATAATATAATTCACTTACATATAATATCATTTTTAGTTGGCATCAAGTGGATACGTGTACGTCCTCAGATGTTCCGGAGACCATGCTATGCATGAATTTTTTATTATTTCATAAGTGTATTTCAGATGTTTAATTCAATAAAATAAATTTTTGTGCATGTTCAAGTTAAATTAAAAATTTCTTTGAAAAGTATTTACAAATATTTTTAATGTCTTTTTTAAAAATAAAAAAAATTTGCAAAATAATAAACAAACAAATGCTCAAATTTTTAAAACTAATTATTAAGTAGACCCGTGTGGAAACCGTCTTGGCTGGGTTTCATTGCTTCTTCAAAATGTGTGTGGATATGCGAGCTCATTTGCAATATTATTGCTGCAAAAAATTTAAGAGCGATGTAACTTTTTAAAATTGACTTCTAAGATAAGCGATGATAAAAGTTTATTGCAGTGGAATGATTAAGCAACGGCTTGTTTCCTTTAATACGTCTTAAAAGCCTTAATGGTTCGATACATTGGTACCAAATCACAACAAAACTCAATCTCAAAATATGGAAGCACATAAAAATGTAACAACTTAACCTGAAGGTCAACATTCGCCTAAACTAAACGCCATCTAAGAACTCCGGCAGAACTCAAATAATGAAATCATATGAGGAGTGTGTTTTCAAAAGGTCCTATTTAACATTTTCGAAAAGGCTGTTTTTACTATGGTTTAGCACTTTAAATATTGAATCCCATCATTTGCACAAATAAAAAAATTAATGAAATCGTAAATTTTTCCAATATTTCCAAAAAGTTTAGAAAACTAGTCTCTTTTTTCCGGTATCTACTTACCAGCAGATCGCGTTTTTGGTAGACTGGAAAAAGAAACAAAAAAATTGCAGTCATAACAACCAAAGAGTGTTATTACAAAACTTATGAAAGGCAAGGTGTTTTAAAAAAATTAGGAAAGGACTTACAATACGACATCAAAGGTCTGGGGGAGCATTACAAGAAATTGCCTATAAATTAAAGCGGATAATAGTCGCAAATGCTAGTGCTGGATGTTTCTTGTATTTTAAAAAAAATTGTAAATAAACAACTGGAAATAAGACTTTTAAAAATATCCTTAAGAAAGGTAGGATGTCACAATAAAACGAATTAGATCGAATAAGCAAAAAAATTATGTTATCAAATTGTTAGTTAAAGGGTCGTTCATAAACTACGTTACCAATTTTGGGGAGGGGGTTTTGAAATGCACTTCGATAAGTAACGTTAGGGGGGAGGGGTTTAAGATTTTATAATGTGACCAAAAATTAAAAAAACTCAAAAAAATTTAATTTAATATCATTAAAAGCTAGCTGATATTAACCCGTTGTTACTCTGGAATATTTTTTAAATTTTTTATTTTTGCTGTTATTATTTGAATTTTCTTTAAAAATAGGGAGGATTTGCAAAGGTTTGTGTTACAAAATGGGGAAAATATGTCTTTTAAGAAGAATATACATATTTTTATGATTTGAGTAGTTAAAATTTATAATAGTTGTAATTGGTTCCCCGCAGATGGGGTTCTGCATAAGAAAAACCCAGAAATTATTCTTAGAGGCTAAGTATTTTTTAATACTTGTAAAAACAACATGTTACAAAAATTTAAATCGTTACAAAAATCAAAGGAGGTACCATTACATTTTTCTTAATAGCGCATTAAATTTTGGGTCAAAAAGAAACAGTTTTTTCTTAAAAATGATAAGTTATATAAAGGAGTATACAAAATGCAATTTTCAATTATTGTTTTTACGACAAAAACAATTTTTGCACCGTTTTTGGAAGAAACAGAAATTTGTTGGACCTTTTTTGAAATAAGATTTAAAATTTTTTTCAAAACTTTATTGTGCAGGGACATTCTATAGTTTTCAAGATATGAGAATGTTTTTGGTGTCAAACGAACGGAAATTTATTTTTATTTTATTATCATTTTTAATTAGTTCTGGTAAATAATTATATGCCCTAGGATCTGCACATAAGTAGCGTTGTTTTGTGACCTCTCGACTGCATCTCGCCACAACTAAGTTATTTCTGTTGTTAGTATCGAATACGTGAGTATGTTGGTTGTTGTGCGACGACTGTTCTAACATGGCACGTCTTATGGCAAGCGCAGTAACATAAGGTTATCTATCTACATATTTAAAAATGATGTACAGGGTTGTCCATATTCGAAGCGCCCATTTTATTTTCAAATAAATCAAAGAAACCACAATTTTTTGTCTGTTCGTTATAAATATCATTTAATTGGGTTCAAGTAGATTTGCTTACATTTTTTTTGGAATATGATATCTCGTAAATGGTCGCCATTGGCCTCTACGACATATTGTGTCCGTTTTGCAGCATTTTCCATGGTTTTCTTCAACATTTCGATGGGAATGGCGGTTATTTCTTGACGGATGTTGGTTTTCAGCTCTTCTAGGGTCTTTGGCTTGTTGACGTAAACCTTTGATTTCAAATAACCCCACAAAAAGAAGTCTGTAAGCGTTAAATCTGGTGATCTTGGCAACCAATCGAAATCACCATTTTTTGACATCAAACGGCCAGGGAACAATTGCTTCAAAAAATCGATTGTAGTGCGGCTTGTGTGTGGTGGCGCGCCGTCTTGTTAAAACCAGTAGTGCCTGATACGCTTTCGAAGAACGATTGGCATGAAAAAATTGTTTATCATATCGCGATAACGCTCCTGATTGACAGTAACTCTGTGGCCATTATCATCTTCGAAAAAGAACGGCCCAATGAGCATTTTAGCACAAACGCCGCACCAAACAGTGACTTTTGCATCGTGAAGAGGTACCTCTTGAATCTCTTGTGGATTTTCAGTGGCATAAATACGGCAATTTTGTTTGTTTACCGTTCCGTTCAACTGAAAATTAGCTTCATCGCTCATTTTTTGAAAGCACGTTGAGTTTTCACTATTGACTTGTTTTGTTGAATGTAAATTTCAACAACTTTAGAGCGTTCGCGTGGCGTGTACTGTTCCATTGTAAACATTTGCTTGGAATGACGCTTCAAACGCGGTATGTCATTAGTCGATTTGGCATCACTGCGGAAAGTTACAGTGTTGCCAGATGGGCGCTTCGAATATGGACAACCCTGTATGTGGGTATGTGGCTATATCACGTATAGACTCCAAAACCACTGAACCGATCTTTTTGAAATTTCAAGGAAACTGAAGCCACTTCTTGAGAGTGTACCTGTGAGGTTTGGTAACGATTGGACAAGAGTGCGTGGTACCTCCCATACAAGCCAAATTTGCGCTATCTACTACAAGCCAAAAAAAGGATATATATCAGGAGGATTTGATCGTTAAAAAACTAAGATTTAGTAATTTTGTTCAGATGGTTACTGTCGGTAACTGTACAAAAAATGAGCGCGGTCAAAATATATATACGCCCACTTTTTCGAAATCATGGCAATTGCAGAGTTCTACACATTTTTAAAGTGAAACTTGCTGTGTAGGTTTATAAACCTTTTTTATAATCTATATTTATAAAAAGCAAATCGATGTGTGTCTGCCTGTGTAATGCCTATGACCTGAAATTTTGGCAGTCGATTTGTATCAGGTACGAGATGGTTCAGAAAAAAGTTGCGACACCCACCTTTTACCGCCCCCAAATTAATAAAAATGTTGTATTTCAGTCGGTTTGGGTAGTATAAGACTAAATTTTTTTTAATTTAGTTTGTACGGTTACTGTCGACAACTGTACCAAAAATGCGTTTCCACGCCCTCTTTTACCACCCACAAATCAATGAAATTGCTTTATTTCAGACGGTTTTGGTCGTATAAGACTTAAATTTGGTAATTTGGTGTGTGTGGTTACTGTCAGTAACTGTACGAAAAATTGGTTTCCGCCCTCCCTTTTTCCGCTCACAAATTAGTGAAAATGCTATATTTCAAGTAGTTTTGGCCGTATAAGACTAACATTTGATACTTAAGTTTGTATGGTTACTTTTGACAACTATATTAAAAAAGGGAGTTATCGCACACCCACTTTTTGAGAAATCATTGAAATTGACTACTGGCTCGATTGAGCTAAAATTTTGGCTTAGTTTGTATGGGTACTGTCAGCAACTGTACTAAAAATTGGTTTCCACGCCCTCCATTTACCCACAAACCAATGGAAATGTTTTATTTCAACGGCTTAGGTCGCATTAGACAAACATTTTTTAATTTAGTTAATATGATTCCTCTCGGCAAGTGCACATGGTTATTTTCGGCAGCTATCCGAGTAAAAATATGAGCGGGCGAACAGCGGCCGAAAGTTGGGTCAAACAACGGCCATACAAGGCCTAAATTAAGTTGTATGGCCACTCTATGGCCACTGCTATGGCCACTGAACGGCCGCAAAACGGCTGCTTTACGCCCGTTGAATGCCACCAAATTTTTCAAAGCTGTTACTCAACAAACGTATGCGCAACAACAGAAACAAGCCTCACTCGGCGATGTTTATATTATCGCCACTTGTGTGTGGCGCAAAACATTTTTTGTATAGTTATGAAGTTATTTGTTTGAATACAATGCCCCTTTAAATTTTCATTTAAAATAGTATTATTTTTTTAACTGATTACATTTAATGGTAATGAAAAAAGATTAATTTAATACAAAAAATGAATTTAAAAATTTTTTTTAATTAGTTTGGCATTTATTTATTTATTTATTTATTTTATTTATTTTATAATTTTATTTATCAATTTATTTCGCTGTTTGGCCAAAAAGTCCTGCAAATGACCCAACCTTGTACGACCTTCGTACGGCTGAGGATAATATTAAAAATTAGGCCTTATACGGCTGCTGTTTGGCTTTAGCTAAAAAGTTTTTATTTTTACTCTGGTATACTCAAAATGGTGAATATATTTGGCATTTCTTGACATTTTTGTATATGGCAGTAAGGCAGTCTGTGGCAGAACAACGTCTGCCGGGAAATACTAGTGATTTATAAAAGGGGTATTCACTTCATTGCTGAAATTTTAGAAATCGGAAATTTCCTACGATTTGAAGTGAGCAACCGTTTGTAATGTTTCGTTTTTTCACATGCATCTGTCTAGCTTAAAATCGCCATTGCTTCATTTCGTTGGTGGGCTTGTTACCAAAACAAATAATTATGTTAAAAAACTTGTGCCTTCTGCCTTTTATTAGAAAAATAATGCAACAAATAAAAGACACAGTAAAGAGAAAAAATCTGGTTTTTTCATGTATATTCTTCAAAACTTTTTTAAAGTATTTCATCTTCTAAATAAAAATTATTCAAAAACAAATTTGTTGTTGTTGTCCTTTGTTTAACTTACCTGATCTAAAAAGCTCACAATTAAATTCATGTAAAAATTTGTTTTGTTTTATATTAATGGTGATGAATTTTTTGTTCTTTTTCATTTGTTTTGTTGATTAAAACTAAATGTAATTCAAAGTTGTGTTTAATTAATGGAAATAAATATGGGTAAATTTTAATTATTTATTTTTCCTGTAGTAAAGAGCATATACATATATGTATATTAGGCCGGGTCGGTTTGTGGGGAGGCAAAAAAATCGCCCATTGCTCAGTGAAAATCGTATTCTAGGGATCAAAATAAGAAACTTTGCCCGGTGAACTATACCTCTAAAACGAATTCTAATCCCACCCACTTTTCCGTAGGGTCAAATTGCAGAGTTGCCGTTTATTGTTTAGTTTATTGTTGCAACTTAATAAAAACCAATTAAGTTGCAACAATTATATAAAATTAATATGTTAATAGCTAGTAATGTTTTTTTTCTTTTCATATTGAAAATGTTGTTGCTGTTGTTTCTTTGAAAAAACTTCGTTAGAGCAATTAATTGTTCTAACCTGACCTAAAGCTCAATAAACGATTTTAAACTATCAAGCAACTAAAATTTGTATTTAAATCATAGAAAATCAACATTAATATACAACATAATAAATGGTACGCTTATATGAAACACACAAAGCATAGTTTTCTGACAACGAAACGGTCCGCTTCAGTGCTTTTAAAAGTGCACACCGTTTTCAACCGAGTCTATTGGCTATCTGGGAAACGAAAAAATGAAAGCAACTGATGTGTATTTATATATGTATGTTTTACATACATATTAATAAAAAACAACAACAACAACAAAAGGAGCACAACAACAAACGACGTGTTTACGAACCAAACAAGCAAACACAACAACAACAACAACAACCTTAAAAACAGCATAAGCAGCTACTGCAGCTAAGCAGCTTGTGCATTTCTCATACGAATATATGAATTTTTCATCTTCTGAGATTGTGCTATTTTATCAGATATTCGTTTCATTCCCACTAAAACTGATATTTGGCATTTTTTTTTCTTTGTACGATGAATATTAAAGGCAGTAGGTATACCCAAAGTGTCAAATATCACTTTGAAAAAAATTGTGAAAATGACTCCCATACAAACCGCGCTGTAAGACGTAATTCTACGTCAAAAACTAGCAAAACCAAAATATATGATCGGCTACAATAGAATTAATGATATTTTTGTTCTTTATCGCATAAATTGCATCAGCTTTTAGGAGGTATTTGACAGAAGGCTCTTTTTCTTATCGAAATTATCATATTCACAATGTCTCACACTCCATAAACAGATTTGCTAATGGTTACTGAACACATCTTTTCTTCATCTTCATCAACTCAATATTTGGTTAAATTTAATAACAAAAACATAATTTTTTAATTTTGTCACCGAAAGATCCGCCACTGATTAATATCACAATTTAGCAAAGTTACTTTTTTAAATAATATTTGCTATTGTTTTTCCTCTCAATTGTTAATGTGTGCAACTGCTTAAAATCATTCACTCTCTTGTTGTTTATCTGTAGCCTGCTGGTTAGTTCAGTATATTTCTAAAAAAGTTAATTGAAATTATTACACACACATTTTAAAAACACACGAATAAAGGAAAAAATAATGCAACTGTTGTTAGATATTAAAAAAAAAAAAAAATTAAAATTGTTTTGATTACAATAAAAACAGAAATTTTAGACTTTTTCAAATTGAATGTTTTTTGCATATACTTTGCATATTGTTTGCATATTACTTCCATATAACTTTCATATAATTTGCATATAAAAAAGGCACAGTTTCGATAGTATCGTAAGTATAGACGTAGAATTCCTTTTTATATAGTAATGGAGCAAAATTCTGTTTTTTTTTTTCATTTATATTTTTCAAAACTATTGAAAAACATTTCATCTTCTAAATAAAAATTATTCAAAAACAAATTAGTTGTTGTTGTTGCCTTCTTTAAACTTACTTGATCTAAAAAGCTCACTATTAAATTCATGTAAAAATTTGTTTTGTTCTATAAAAAGTTTTCGTTTGATATTTTTAGTGATGAATTTATTGTAAATTTTTTATGTTGGTTACAACTAAATTTAATTCAAAGTTACGTTTATTAAATGGAAATAAATATCGGAAAAGTTTGAATTATTTATTTTTTCCAGTAGTAAAGAGCATTAACATATATAATATATATATCAAACGAAAAGTTTTTATAAAAAAAAACAAATTTTAACGTGAATTTAATTGTGAGCATTTTAGATCAAGTAAGTTTGAAGAAGGCAACAACAACAACAAATTCGTTTTTGAATAATTTTTATTTAGAAGATGAAATGTTTTAAAATAGTTCTGAAAAATATAGATAAAAAAACCAGAATTTCTCTATTACTGTATAAAAAGGAATTCTACGTCTGTGTTTACGATACTATCGAAACTGTGTCTTTTTTTTTTTTGCAGCCACATACTGGCTCTCTAGCTACATGCATCTGTATTCTGTATTGTATTACAACCCAACAAGCCATGAATGTGACTGTTTCAGCTAAATGGTACTTAAAACGGCAGCGTCTGATTTGGTGGTATGAAAACGACATGTTCTTGTGCCTTTAAACCTTTCTCTATATAATTGTAAAGTCCTTTTTTATATATATCAAGATTCCAATTTAAATTTATGTCATATTCGCTTGGTGCGTCGTTTGTTCCTGTCTTTTTTCCCCTCTCTTTTTCACCCGTTCGCCAAAAAACTCTGAAATATGCATTGAATCAGTTGAGTTGCCGTTTATTGTTTAGTTTATTGTTGCAACTTAACAAAAACTATTTTAAGAAAAGGTTACAATTGTTTAACAACAAATAAAAGTAATATACAACTTAAAGTTTTCTATATGACCTTGATATTTATTATGTTGATTTTCTCTGATTTAAATACAAATTCTAAATGTTTGATAGTTTAAATCATTCTTGATTTTAATTACAAATTCTAGTTGTTTGATAGTTTAAAATCGTTTATTGAGCTTTAGGTCAGGTAAAAACAATTAACTGCTCTAACTATTTAATCAAACAGATAAGTAATTAACAGAGTTGGGCGTAGTGCACTAAATGTTGAGTGCGCTCAGCCTTTCACTAGCACTAAAATATATTGAAAGAAATTCTATTTTTCACTTTTTTTTACCAGCTTAGTGATAGTGAAGAGATGCTTCAGGAATTTTAGTGGTAGTGTTAAATTGTTGCACTATAACTAAATTGAGTGGTAGTTACTAAATGTCCACTACACTCAAATAGTGCAAAATTTGAACAGCCACTAAATGAAAGCTGCAATTGAAAGTTTTTCCACTCAACTTTCAATATGACTGGTTTTAAAACTATTTCAGTTAGACTCGAATTAAAAAAGTCTATAATTACGAAAAACTATTTTACGCCCAGCTCTGCTTATTAATCAGCTAGTGATGTTTTTCTTTTCATATTTAAAATGTTGTTGTTGTTGTTGTTTCTTTGGAAAAAATTCGTTAGAGCAATTAATTGTTCTAACCTGACCTAAAGCTCAATTTTATATGCAATTTCAACGATTTTAAAATATCAAACAACTAGCATTTGTATCTAAAATCAAGAATGATTTAAACAATTAAACATTTAGAATTTGTATTAAATCACAGAAAATCAACATTTATATACAACTTAATAAATGGTACGCTTATATGAAACACACAATGCATAGTTTGCTGACAACGAAACGGTCCGCTTCAGTGCTTTCAAAAGAGCACATCGTTTTCAACCGAGCCGATTGGCTATCTGGGAAACGAAAAAAATTAAAGCAACTGATGAGTATTTATATATGTATGTTTTACATACATATTAATAAAAAACAACAACAACAACAATAAAAGCAGCACAACAACGAACGACGTGATTACGAACCAAACAAGCAAACACAACAACAACAACCTTAAAAACAGTATAAGCAGCTTGTGCATTTCTCATACGAATATATGAATTTTTCATCTTCTTAGATTTTGCTATTTTATTAGATATTCGTTTTATTCCCACTAAAACTGATATTTTGGCATTTTTTTTTCTTTGTACGATGAATATTAAAGGCTGTAGGTATACCCCAAAGTGTCAAATATCACTTTGAAAAAATTCGTGAAAATGACCCCCATACAAACCGCGCTGTAAGACGTAATTCTACGTCAAAAAACTTTAGTAAACTCTATACCATATAGGAATATATAGGAACCGTTAAAACACTTATTTAAAAAAAAAAAACAATTTCTGCATAAAAATCCGCAGTTTACTCATGATTGACTTAAATTATTCCTTAAAAAATTAAACCAGGTTCAGACTCATATCTTTAATTCGATAGTTAATTGTTTAAAACTTTTGACTATAAAAAGAGTCACATTGAAAGGGGGCAGGAAAAATTATTTAATAAAATATTGTTTTATGCCGCAAATTACCGTGAGGTTGAGAGGTAATGCCGCCATAAGCAGAGCTAAAGAAAACGCAGAACTTACAATAAGCTCCACTTGCATATTTGGAGTAAGCCAACTAACTCCAGCAACAAAACCATGAATGCTGAAATTTAAATTTTCGATAACCGCTCAAGGGAAAATTAAAATCAGTTGCTGGATAAAGTATGCTTTAAAATCTTTCTAGACGGTTCGAATTAGAAAAGTTTTTTCAATATACATGTGTGTGTCATTGTTGTTGGCTTCACTGTTATCATCTACAATTGCAGATGTCAAGGGTAGTGAAAACAATAGTGATGGTAATTTTTAATGTATCATGTTTGATCCGATAAACCACGATACATTGGTTTTCACTATTGCAGTTCACGCGACTCCATTCATAACATAGACTTTTACACGTAAACGCAACTTCAGTGTATAAATTGTAAATCCTGCAGTTGTCGCATGGACTACATACTTATGCTATTTGCATGTAAAATCTAGGTGCGCGACTACTGTAGGCTTAAGTTTTTCTTTTAAGTGATTCAAGAAATCATTACTTAAATGCATTCATTTTTATTAAAATGTTGGACCTCTGGGGGGTTTGAGCCACGAAAACCCCCTTGTCTACGTCCCTCAATACAGGAACTCTAACATAGTTTATATAATACAATACACTAGTTTTCCCGGGTCACAGATCGTCTTTCTGCTACATACGAATTTTCATGCTAATAGGATAAAAAGTTTTATTTCTTTACCACCTCCCTTTTGATTCTTTCTTCAAAACATTTTTTTTTTATATTAAGATAGATAATTTTGTAATTCTATCAAACTATATAATAACATTTAAATTGACTATTATGTGAACAGGGCCGTATTTAGGGGTGGGTTTTAAGGGTTCTGACTAGTGTCCAACCGAAGCCGGAATTTTAGCCGAAACCGAATCCGAATATTCGGCCGAAACCGAAGCTGATTATGAATATGAAAACTTAAGATTTTACAAATAAATTTTTTTATTAAAAGGAAGCAAAAATACCATTTCATACACAGAAGAAAAAAATTTTATATAAAAAGTGTTCTTTAAATATTGAAATTTATAATTATTAAAGTTCATTATAATAATAATACTTACTTACTTAGTTGGCGCTACAACCGTATGTCGGTCTTGGCCTCATCTAAGAACTTGCGCCAGTCAATTCTGTCTTTCGCTTGCTGGCGCCAGTTGGAAAATCCAAGCTTCGTCAGGTTGTCCTCTACTTGGTTTTTCCAACGAAGATGCGGTCGTCCTCTTCTGCGTTGACCGCCGCTGGGTACCGAATCGAATGTTTTCTTCACTGGAGCATCGTCTTTCATGCACTGAACATGACCAAGCCAGCAAAGCCGCTCGATTTTAATGTGCTTGACTATGTCGATGTCAGCGTACAGCTCATACAGTTCATCATTCCACCGTATTCGGTACTCGCCATTGACGCAGATTGGTCCGTAGATCTTACGAAGAATCTTTCTCTCGAATGCTCCAAAATTTTTTTCATCTAAACTGCTCAGCGTCCAGGTTTGTGATGCGTAAAGTAGGACGGGCATGATGAGCGATTTGTAGAGCGTGATTTTGGTTCGTCGAGAGAGGGCTCTGCTTCTCAATTGCCTACTGAGCCTAAAATAACACCTGTTGGCAAGAGTTATTCTTCGTTTGATCTCAATGCTGATGACGTTGGTTGAATTAATGCTGGATCCCAGATAAACGAAGTTCTTCACAACCTCGAATGAGGTATTGTCAACGGTAACGTGGGTTCCAAGACGCTGGGACTGTTTGTTTGTTGACACCAAGTATTTCGTCTTATCTGCATTCACTGCCAGACCCATTCGACTTGACTCTCTTTCTAATCTGGAAAATGCTGCACTGACTTCGCGCGTATTATGGCCAATGATATCGATGTCATCAGCATACGCAAGCAGCATAACACTCTTGTAGAATATTGTGCCACTACGTCTCAGATCAGCAGCTCGGATGATCTTTTCCATCATTAAGTTGAAAAAGTCGCACGATAAGGAATCACCTTGTCTGAAACCTCGTTTGGTAATAAATGGTGGGGAGAGGTCCTTCCCGATTTTAACTGCGCTGCTGGTGTTGCTCAGTGTCATCCTGCAAAGTCGTATTAGTTTTGCAGGAATACCAAATTCAGACATGGTGGAGTACAGGTGCTTCCGTATTGGGCTGTCGAAGGCGGCTTTGTAGTCGACAAAAAGATGGTGGGTGTTGACTTATTTTTCTTGAGTCTTCTCCAAGATTTGTGGTAGCGTGAAAATCTGGTCGATGGTGGACTTTCCAGGTCTGAAGCCACACTGATAAGGTCCGATCAGTTCGTTTACAATGGGCTTCAATCTTTCACATAAAACGCTCCACAGGACCTTATATGCGATATTAAGAAGGCTTATCCCACGGTAATTGGCACAGATAGTGGGATCGCCTTTCTTGTGGATTGGGCAGATTACACTGAGATTCCAATCGTTCGGAATGCATTCTTCCGACCATATTCTGCATAGAAGCTCGTGAATGCATTTAAGTAGAGCTTCGCCTCCGTTCTTAAACAGCTCAGCAGGTAAGCCATCAGCTCCCGCGGCTTTGTTATTTTTAAGCCGATCTATAGCTGTCAGAACTTCATCATAGTCGGGCAGCGGAACCTCGACGCTGTCATCCGCAATTGGGGTGTCCGGAATATCATCTCTATTAGCGGGATTGTTGTCAGCGTCGCCATTTAGAAACTTAGAGAAGTGTTCCCTCCATAACGTCAGTGTACTCTGGACATCTGTCACTAGATTCCCATTTTCATGATTGCAGGAAGAGGCCCCGGTTTTAAAACCATCGGCAAGGCGTCTTATTTTTTCGAAAAATTTTCGGGCCTCATTCCTGTCACCATACATCTCAATCTTCTCCTGCTCGCGCTTTTCTGCCTCTCTTTTTTTCCGCCTGAAAATGTGTCTCTCTTCCCTCTTCTTTTTTTGTATCGCTCCTTAGCAGCTGGCGTTACAACTGACTGCAGGGTGGCTTTGTAGGCGGCGTCTTTCTCTGCAGTGGCGTCGCGACGCTCCTGGTCGTACCACTGGTTTCGGCGAGGGCGTTGGTAGCCAATCACCTCTTCAGCAGCCGCACGCATGGAGTTGGAAATGTGTATCCACTGCGCGCATATATCATCGATTGGAGGAGTGCTCTGAAGCAGGAGTGAGAGTCGAGTGGCGAAAGCATCGGCTGTCTGTTTCGATTGCAGCTTGTCGACGTCTAGCTTTCTCCATGTAGGGTTGCGTTTTTGCTTAGCTGCGCACAGACGTGTACGGATCTTCGCTGCAACAAGATAGTGATCCGAGTCAATGTTTGCACAACGGATCGTGCGTACATCCAATACACTGGAAGAGTGCCTTCCGTCGATCAAAACGTGATCAATTTGATTTTTTGTTTTTTGATCAGGGGACATCCAGGTGGCTTTATGAATATTGAGATGCTTGAATCTAGTGCTACTTACGACCATGTTTCGTGCTGCGGCGAAGTCAATCAGCCTCATTCCGTTATCGGAGGTGTTGTCGTGGAGGCTGAACTTTCCGACTGTTGGACCAAAAATATTTTCTTTGCCCACCTTAGCGTTGAAGTTACCAAGCACGATTTTTACGTCGTGACGGGGGCAGCGCTCGTAAGCATTTTCAAGGCGCTCGTAGAAAATTTCCTTGATCTCATCGTCCTTGTCTTCTGTCGGAGCGTGCGCACATATTAGGCTTATATTGAAAAATCTAACCTTGATGCGGATTATGGCAAGTCGTTCGTTCACAGGTGTGAATCGCAGGACGTGGGGCCGTAGTCTCTTGCCAACTACAAATCCGCATCCAAACTCGTGCTTCTCCGCATGGCCGCTGTAGTAGATATCACAGGGTGCATGCCGAATGCAACCCTGTCCCTTCCATCGCATTTCTTGGATAGCAGTGATATCAGCTTTGTATCTTTCCAAGACATCAGTCAGTTGGATAGAGGCACCTTCCCAATTAAGGGTTCGGACATTCCAGGTGCATATCCGTAAATCATTATCAGTTTTTCGTTTGCGGTAGTCGTCATCAGATTTGGGGATCATTTTTCTTCTTTTCTTATTTGTTTTCATTGAAATTTGTTTTTACGGGTGGGCTTCAAACCCGACGCACAACCTATTTTAAGCCTAGGGAGGCCCGCCGCTTAGATTAGCCGCCAAACTAACGGTTGTCAGTTTTGACGTTGCCCAGGAAACACCACGTGGAGGTTTGAGTCGATTTGAGGCGATTTCACAAAGATTATGCTGGCCTCGCCAGGTTGAGACAGTCAGACATGTTACATTGTTCCATCGCCCCCAGTTTCCCTAATAATACACTCAAAATATAATAATAATACACTCAAAAATATTCGCG
Organism: Dichetophora obliterata; assembly: GCA_963920525.1. Classification (NCBI taxonomy): domain Eukaryota; kingdom Metazoa; phylum Arthropoda; class Insecta; order Diptera; family Sciomyzidae; genus Dichetophora; species Dichetophora obliterata. Next base: position 243,912,841 of record OY986435.1, on the reverse strand, counting down.
TGTAAATATTACTAACAACTGCGTCCATTCTACGAATTTTATTCGTAGTTTTCAGCTATGAATAGGATTCGTAGAATCGACGTATATAACGAATATTTTATTCGTTATCGTACAAAAACAAATGTGTATTGTACGAATACATTTGTTGCATTTACGAATGATCATAATATCTAATAAAGAAAAAAAAACATTCTGTCTGACCTGGATTTTGAACTTCGGCTCTTTAGCTTATGGACCATGCACTCTGCCAGTAGGCTATACCCACTTTACAATCATACAGTTAATAATATTCTGTAACTACTTGTTTGACAACCAAGCCAAAAAAAATCTGTCTTAGCTGGGACTTGAGCCTCGGCTCTTTAGCTTGAGGGCCACGCACTCAACCAGTAGGCTACAGCCACATTAGAATCATACAGTTCCTTACATTCTACGAATAATTAGTACATTCTACTAATACGGTCAACCAACGAATGAATTTGTTCTACTAATATGATTTTTCATTCGTAAATAGTATAAAAGCACTAGTAAATACTACAAATGTAATGGAAAAAATTACGAAGTTATATGTACAAGAAATGTACGAATGTTATTATTTATATGTTCACAATCATTTGTGCAATGCACTAATACGAACTGATTTATTTCTGTTTACGAATATCATTAGTAAATAAAACGAAATATTCATAGATACTACATCAGGTGTTAGTAACATTTTACGAATGAATTCGTAAGGATATCACAATACAAATTGGGAAAAGTGGGGTACACTTGACTTTGGGCACATTTGAATTTAGCATTTTCGGTTTGGACGCACCATTTTATTAATAAATTTTATTTGTGCAATTTGACAGCGTGTGATTTCACGAAGTGTCACAAAGTTTGACACTTTTTACATAACTCGAAAAAAAAGCAAATCTTGTTTTTGTTGCGCTGATGTCATTTTATGGTAAGGATTTTTCAAACTAATCTTAGCTGTTATATCAAAGTGTTTTATTAAAAAAGGTAAGAATAACTCTTTATTTATTTACATATTTATTTATTTTAATATTAATATGACAAAATTAAAAGAAAAAAAAATATATATAAAAAGGCACCGAGAGCGTATGGGGCACAATTGATTCATCACGTCTTCCATCATCTTTCACATAACGATGCCGAACAAAATACATTTTTAAAATATATTTTGGAAACTATTATTTAAAATATGTGGATATGATTCGTTTTCTTAAGTATAATAAACCTGTGATAGATATGATCTTGTTTCTTTTATTTTATTACATTTTTCATTACTAAAAATATAAAAATACACAAATGTATTAAATTTTTGTTTAAATAGTACTATGTAGTTTCAGTATGAACATTTAAAGGCTGTTATTTCGAGTTCTTAATAAGAATATACATACTTGTCAAATGCTCTCCTTTAAAAGTCAAAGGTGCCCCTTCCACGGGACACATTTGACAAATTTACATTGTTTTAAAAATGCTTGAATAAGGTAGATACACGATTTTTTATAGGTTATTGGTTACCCAATTACTGAGATCAACAGTGAATGTTTTTGACCAATTATTAAACTCTGAATTTTTGCCCAAAAATATTCGAGAAATATGACGCCGTATAAAAGGTGTCAAACCTGCCCCACTTTCCCCTACTTTGTATATTGTATGAATACTTGTAGAATGTACGAATATTTTGTTTATGAATATCATTCGTAGAAATTTAACTTAAAAATGTTTTGAGTGTAAAAGAAATCATTTTTTATTTTATTCCGTATACACTCAAAACAGTATGTACCTACAGTGTATATTTTTATAGAACTACAAAACAAAGTAAAATTATATTAAATGACTGATGCAAGAAATTTTTAACAAAAGTTTCGTTTTCGGGGTTCTGCCATGTTGAGACCGAATAGCCGAAACTACACGCAGAGAAAAGACATGGTTTATACAAGATTACTGCAATAATCATTTTTTTACTAAAATTATTGTACTATTTCTGCAAACACAAATTTTTGCCTTAATAAAGCCATTATTTACTAATGGTGATATCAAAAATAACATTATAGTTGAAATCATAACATCATTGAAATCGTCAACATACTATGATTGCCTCAACTATTAGTTGCAATAAAAATGTTGTTGTTCTGTCAGTCATGATAAATGTGAATATTATTAAAGAGAGAGAGAGAGATATTATTAAAGAGAAGAGAGAAGATTTTGAATGTTTGTCTGATTGTTGACAAACGAAGCAGAACATAACCAAAGTCGAAAGAATTTATTGTGTCTGAACAGTTTGCAGGAAAAACTTTCACTTCATTCAGACACAATAAGTTTTATCGATTCCAGGCTATGTGCCGTTTCGTTTGTCAACTGTTCAATTATTGTGTTTTGTTTTAAATCGCCTTATCGTAAAAACAGCACGCAGAAAAGTGACATTTTCGGCTTTAATTGTAGCAAACATTTTTCCATTTACCGTAAATATATATCGCAATTCTGACCATATTTTGTTTATCACACATATTGCTATTTTTGTGACAATGCACTTAATGTACCATGATTATGAATGGCATTAGTCAAGCGAGCGGTAGTAGCGGCTGTGGCCTACTGGCAGTGTGCGTGGCTCATAAGCGAAAAAGCCGCGGTTCCAACCCCAGCTCGGACAGAACATTTTATCAAATAGATTTTTCAATTGAATTAATATTTCTGTTCTGCCAGACAATGTCAGACCTCTGGAGATATCTTAATTAATAGCTGTGGAAATTAGAGTGCATGCAAATAAAAAAAATAAAATTATTGTTTCAATAACATTCTGGATGCTATAAATAAATTCATATAATATAGTTGCTGTAATCATTCTATTTTCGGCCCAATAAGAGAATACTGATTGTTTCAATAATATTTTGGTTCCCACATAAAAGTTCCTTTTCTAAATATAGTTGTTATAATCATTTTATCATGATCAAAGAAAATATTATATGTTTAAGAATATGTTAGCAACAATTATAATCCGAATCATACTGTGATCCTCTTGAAACATGGTTGTTGCAACTATGTTTTTTCTCTGCGTGTAGCCGAAATTGACAAAAAGAGCCGAAATTAGCAGTAACCGAAACCGAATATTCGCTCGGACAATAGTTATGACCTCCCCTTCCCTCCCTTCCCCTCCCTTCTGACCCTTGTTCCAGCATCGAATTCGTAAAAATAAAAAAAAGAAGGTGGTAACCCTCTACACCATCTTGAATTTAAAAATTCTGACTTCATATTCGAAATCAGCGACTCCCTAACACTGTTAAATGATGTTTAAAATTCTTAAAAATACATATTATTAGGTGGCAGCCCTATTACAAAGAAATAAATAATTTTGGAATTCTGACAACGGACTCGGATTCAGCGACTCATTTTTACCTAGAGTTCGTGCCAGCATCGAATTCGTTAAAATAAAAAAAAATTAGGTGACACCCTAATTACATAATTTTTAAATTCTGCTTCAGCACCGAATTCCTTCTCTGATACAAGCCATCTAAAACCAGTGAACAAGTGAGTATCATCCGTTGCCTTCACCACTTCACCATTTGTGTATCATCCGAGCCAACGAACGACAAGTAAAGTATTGAAGAAGAGATGAATAGCAACAGTTTCTTCGCAAGTGTAAAAAATATTCTTGTTCAAAAACTTTTTTCCTCTTCTTCAGTTCATGAACAAAAAAAATTCTTCACTCAATTCTTCACTAAAATCAGCTGCTCACTTTGACCTTTCTTCATATTCTTAAATGAATGAATAAAAGCAGAAATGAGCAGTTCATGAATGTTCATAACGCCGATAATTAGGCGTGGCCGGTATAGAAAAGTATATAATTCTTGATCAGCATTACTTCAAGAGTCAATTTTGCCATCTCTGTCTGTCCGTCTGTCTACCTGGGATCACGATTACAGCCGCAGTTTTATAGCTATTGTAACGAAATGGAATATAAAAGCTTTTTATTCAAAATTGGAGGTTAAGTTCGAAAATGAGCAAAATCGGATGAAAACCTATCCCATGATTCAATTATATATAAGGTTGAGTAAGCTGAGAGCACATATCTCTCGGCGAATGTCAAAAACAGCTGTTTGGTGTTCTTATCTTTTACTTTGACATTCGCCGATCCAAATTCCATCCATCCAGCGTTTTAAAAGTTTGACTTCTAGTCAGAAATTTGAATATGATTGTTTACTTGTCTTTTTTTTTGTTTCACTTTGACATTTTGCAATCCAAGTTTTGTTGTTGTATGAGAACAATTTCATGGTTACTTAACCTTATATATAATTAAATCATGACCTATCCTACCTTCCATACAAAGTGACTTAACCAAAACGGTAAAATATCTTTAAATTCTACAAAAACTAATCTAATGACTTCAAATTTTGCACATTAGCTAAAACCATTAATATTAACTTTGAGAATGAAATTTTAAAAAATTTGATGTCAACCACATCTACCACCCATACAAAGTGACTTAATCGAAAAGGTAAAATCTCTCTAAATTCCACAAATATTAATCTTATCACTTCAAATTTTGCACATAAGCTTTAAGATGCACTTTGAGTATGAAATTTGTAAAAATCGAATAACACTTACAAAGCATTTTAAATAACACTTACAAAGTGAGGTGACCAAAACGGTAAAATCTCTTTAAATCTCACAAAAATAAATCTAGTGACTTACAATTTTGCACGTATGAAATTGGTAAAAGTCGAAAAAAAATTACGTCGGCCTCCCATCAGACCCGTAGCCAGGACTTACCGTTGGGGGGTATTTTATACCAAATTTTTAAAGCCCATTTTATATTAAAGTACTATATTTAGATAGTGAAAACTACATGCATTTTTTAAGTTTTTCAATATTTATGTTAAGTCTTCTTCTCTTTTTGCATAATTCTTAAGGACGATGCTCGCCCATAGAATTTCGGAGATATGTTTTAATTTATTTGTCTTAGCGAAGAGAACGAGCGTTCATAAGCTGTTTTTGTCACTGGTAACGTGTACAAGATTTTTAGCAAGCATTTTATGTTTGGAACAGCTGTTGAGTCGCACTCCTTGAAATGGAATTGGAAAAATATTATAAAGATACAAAAATATATAATAATTATAGCTGTTAAATACATTTAATAGGTCAATTGCGCTCCAACTCCTTTGGTTCTATTGGACCAAAATGGGCTTCAGTATCCGTTGCCAAATAGCTATTTCGTTGCCGCTTATGTCCTTATTACCTCCAAATTTGTGTATATTTCTTATATCTTTTACTTTTTGACAGCCAGCGTCCAAAAATGGTATGTATACTTTTATTCTATAAAAATACTCAACCTTGCTTGTGATTGGACTTCTCTTGGGCATTTTTTTTTTTTTTTTGGATTCGCCAATTTTGTTCGATAACTTAAGTTCGTTGGTGCTTTCTCCGTTGCTGTTTACACCATCGAATTGGCAAAAAAGAGTAATACGCGCCAATAGGCAAGCGCAAATGCACGAATATACAAATTTGTGTATATTTCTTATATATTGTATTTTACATTTTAGACCCTATGGGGGGAGGTGTTTTTTAAAACCCAAAACACCCCCCTTGGCTACGAGCCTGCCTCCCATACAAAGTGAGTTTACCAAAACGGTAAGACCTCTTTCAATTCCGCAAAAATTAATCTTATGACTTCAAACTTTTACAATCCACTTGATGTTTGAAATTTTAAAAAAAAAACTGAAAATACAAAACGAGGTAGTCATAATAATAGTAAAACCTTTTTAAATTCCAAAAAAAAAATTATTGTTTGAACTAATGTTTTACACAAAAGCTTTAATGAATAAAAAGGACTGTGAATTTCAAATGTGAAATATTTAGATAAAAACAAATAAAAGTGACATTATCAAAATAATACAACATTCAAGACTTCAAAAAATTTAAAATACGGAAGATAATTTCTTACTAGTTTACTTAAACATTAAATAGTGTGAAATTGAGTCAAATCGGTTAATAAATAAGAACTTTCAAAAAAAGCGACCTCAGCGCCACCTAGTGGAGGTGTCTAACATATATAAAAACAATTCAGAGCACTACACGAATATATGGTGTGAATAAAATTTGGATAGCTTCAGTGGTTCAGCCTTGAGTATGATGACATACATACGCACCAACGTTTTTACATATACTTGGTTTATACCCGAGCGCTTTGCTTCGCTTCACGCTTATCTCCTCAAAAATGGGCGTAACTATAGTGAGGCAACTCCCATTTTTAGTACAGTTGTAACCATACAAACTAATTTACAAAATTTTAGCCTAATACGAAAAATGGCTTGCAAGTTTTGAGAACATGCATACATACATACATACACACATACATACGAACGAAGCAAGTTAAATAAAAGCTTATAATAAATCTACTTCCAAAATTTCTACTCAATCGGGCCAGTATTTTTGGAGTCTATATCCATCACACAGACAGGCACACAGTGCTTTTAAATGTATAAACAAAAACAACTTTTGGGTAATATTTTGAGTAAAATGATACAGTTCAAACTATTTTTATTGAGTACTTTCATTGAACTTTTAAATTAAATTTGCGAAAAACTTGTATAGGAGTTTTATAGGAGAGTATAAAGTATTGCAACAATAAAGATCAATTAAAAATTAGGCTATATCCTATTCCGAAAACATCCAAAATCTCGATGGATACTATATCCAGTGTTCGACCGGAATTTTGGCTGAAACCGAAACCGAATATTCGGCCATTTTACAATATTCGGCCGAAACCGAAACCGAAACCGAAACTGGTTATTAATATGAAAACTTAAGTTTTTACAAATAATTTTTTTTTAATTAAAAGGAAACAAAAGTTGTTTCATACACATAAGAAAAAATTTATTATAAAAAAGTAGTTATTATTTGAATATTGAAGTTTATAATAGTTAGTTGAAAACTTCAACCATAATAATAAATGAAATAATTTTTTATTTTATTTTTTATTACAAAAGTATTGCATACTTTATATCTTCCGTACACACTCAGAATAGAGTGCACTCATAATGTACAAAAATGGCCGAAACTAGTCGTAACCGAAACCGGAACCGAATATTCGATCGGACACTAAATATATTATTGTATTTCAAAAAATATTATTATATTCATCATATTTACATAAAGAATAAGCCCAATAAGAATTCAATTTAATATTTGTCAATACCGATATGCCTAAAGATTTTAATTACATATTGTTGTTAATCAACACGTTACGTATTGAGTTAAGTCACGGTATAAAATATATAGCAAACCGATATGAATCCAATAAAGCGATATTTGTTTTTTCAGTTTGGCGTTGTCACGCTAATTAACTACGCACCGTGGTTCAAAAGTGTTTTTTAGGGCTTCTCGATAAGATGTTAGATGAAACAAGCACCGCTATCATCTAATAAAAAGTGCTATTATCTCTGCCGAGAGTTGCAAAAAAAATAACTAAAAGAAATGGTTCATTGACGTGATTATTGCAATGTATATTAGTTGCTACTTTTTTTGTTTGATTGCAAAATAAATTCTAGAAGATATAATTTTTAAATAAATTTTGTCTTAGGCGAATATTCTATTATAAAAGTTAATTCGTTTTTATGATCTATTGAATAATTACATGAATTAAGATTGTGAGCTTTAGATCAAGTAAGTTTTCAAGAAGGCAACAACAACAACAACAACTCTGTATAGAGTCAATCACTTAGCTGACTAGACAGTCTGTTTCGGAAATCGCTACATTTTCGTCTTCAGTAGTCTTTGAGTGATTAAGCTGTGATCAACTCACTGTTTAAACTAGCATATGAATGTGCAGATTTTGGAATTTATTCTTATGAATTGTATGACTGCTAATCATATGACCTCTTCAAAGCAGTAGGCATTTATAGATCACCGCCATCAACTCTATCAAGGGTTGCCATCTGTTCTATTTGCTTCTTCATTTATTTCAATATTCATTGGTGTTCGATAGTTTGTCGAAATGCACCATAGAAATGAAACGAGTTTTTGCTTCGCCAGAAGCTAGTATTCTAACTGAAAGGTGGCTATTTTCACAACCAAATGTTCAATTACACATTACTTTGACCGAAAAATCGATCAATTATTAGATTATTTAATTAATTTGACATTAATTAAACTTATTTGGCCGTGCTCCGCCATAGTTAAGTTAATTAGTTTTTATGATCTATTGAATAATTACATGAATTAAGAGATGACTAAAGGGTAAAGGTCATCAAGGGAACGACCTTTTTTGTAAAAAAATTGTGGGAAAAAAATTTAACATGCAAAATAATAAATAAAACGTCAAATACAACAAACATTTATACGTCATGTACTTCTCAATGCATAAAAATAATCAAAAATTCTTTAAATGTGTTACAATTTCAATAAATTTAGCTATACTTCGCTGTCTTATTCCTTACCTCAATTTTTGGGCACTTAATTAAACAAAATTTACCCTTTATAACTGAAATTAACAAAACCTGAAAAAGTTGTTTATTTTATTAAAAGTCATTTCTCCTTTTTTTTTAGCCAAAACTTTATTTTTAATAAGTCAAGTCTAAAAATATATCAACCACAAACTTATCTTGAACATTTTGTTTTTTTAACAAAGGGAGGGCAGAGGAGATATTTTTACAACCAACATTTTCGTTTGAATACGCTGTGGGAATAAATTATATATATTGTTAACAAAGTGACTACTTTTTATAGTAATGGTGTTGAGAAAATATTCGTTTTGCCTCATAAAAAAACTTTATTTACGATTTCAGTCCTATTTGAGGATTTTAAAAGAGCTTTCAAAGGTGTCTCGTTCATGCACCAAATTCACCAAATTTGGTGGATGTATCTTACCTATGAATGAAGTCTACTAATTTGTAGACTAATTTCTAAACTACTTTTTACAATCCTCTATATTAGAAACTTTTGATTGTGCTGACAAAAATATTGATATTTGCTCAATAGATTTCACCTTAGAACCAGTGTGCGTCGGTTTAAGAAATATTTTGAATGTATGAGTATTTGTGAAAATGGCGCAGGTGTTTGCGATTGGCCAAAAAGATAAGCAAATACAACTGGAGTGGTAAATACATCCACCCTTTTAATTTTTCTAAACGTTCATCACGACAAGTAGACGCTTCTTGCATTGAACTAAGGCATACAAATTTCAAGCTAAAAAGATAACAAAGCTGCATAAAATGCATTTATTTCGTGTTATTTTTGCTTTAAGTCTATCTTTAGACCTGACAAGGTCTCAAAGTCATGAACAAAAAATTGATTTCACTGCTCTACCCGGCTTACAGCTGTTGCTAGATATTGAATGGGATCTGCTTTTAAATTTAGAAGACTATGCAAATGCATTAGAATCCAAGCTAATGGTGATACGAAGGTAATGCAGATTGAAGCTGCTCTGACCCAAGTATTTATTTATAAGCTAAAAAATATGAGAAAATGTTACAGAGCCATTATAGAAATGCGAGCAGAAAATTTAAAATCATTAGACGATTCTGAGACGTACCTATCAAATTCTCTGAACAGCTTTGCCTTGATACGCAGAATGCACACGGATTGGATACATTGGGAATTATATATGGAGAGTCCAGTAGGTGAAGGTATGATTAGTACTTAAGTTGTTCAAGGCTTAAAGGGTTCATAATAGTAAATGTCTTTTAGCTGAAATTAATTTAAGTGAAAAACTTCGCATTGATTTGCCAAGTAGCAAAGATATGGATCAAGCCAACGATGCAATGAACCGCCTGCAAATTACTTATAATCTAGAACCTATTAAAATGGCAGCTGGTCTCCTGAATGGCAAGCAGTACAAGTAAGACATGTAACATATAGTTTAGGATAGATGGCAAGAGTTTATTTTATTTTTTTTTATATATCAGCGCAAGTTTGTCTTCACGTGATTGCTTTGAAATTGGTCAACGTTTATTAAGTCAAGAAAACATTTTCGATTCAAGCCCCTGGCTCTACGCAGCAATAAGGCGTTACGAAGAAAATGAGATTAATGCCATTCTAGGATTTGATAAGTTACAAATGTACGATCTCTACATGGAGAACTTTTTATTGCAGCGTAAGTCGGAGTTGTGACATATATAAAATTATTTTTAGCAACATCTTATTGCAATTGCCAATTCAAAAATTTATTTGAACTCGACTCTATAGCCTTGTCAAAAACAAGCCGTCACACAGTACTTTGATCCCATACAAAAGTTAGATAAAATAGAAGGAGTAGTCCTATGATAATGCGATTTTGTATGCTTTGTAAGCTTAAGCCAATTAAGAAAAATTAAAAAAAATGGTTAAAATCGGTCAGTTTCTTGGGGTACTCCCCTTGAATCTGCATTAATTTTTTACGTCATTTTATATGGGAGGTACATACAAAAGTTAGCCGATTCAAACAAAATTCGTCAAATAGCGTAATAGATGTGTACTGATAATGGTCGAAATCAGCTAGATCCTAGGGGAACCTTCCTTAGACCTATATTAATTTTTTTTAAGTGATTTTATATGGGAGGTACATACAAAAGGGGTATCTCCCCTGGACCTACAGTAACAAATATGTTGACAAAGCAAGTAGAAAGAAATGATTTAGACAGTTTAGAAAAATTAAATATTTTCAAGAGCCGGACGAAGTTGGAGAACATTTTTCATGTTTCTATTAGGTAAGAGTCTATAGTAAATGAAATGAAATAAAATTATAGTCATGTTTACATTTTTGTTTTTTAAATGTCTTCGACAAATGACATTCTAATAGTGTTATGCGCGAAAAAGCCTTAATTTTGAAGTTACACTAAATTGTTTGGCTTTATTTTACTGTCCCCATTTAAAAAACTTAAATATATACTTCAAATATATACTTAAAAAATACTTCAGGAAATATATTATCTTTAACCCTCGGATGGACTATGTCATCTGGCCAGACGAAATGGTTTTTCTTTTTTGAATTACTTTGTTTCTAGTTGCTTAGTTGGCAAACGCTCTCGTGATTTTTCGAGTATATTTTCACTCTTTATGACAAGTATAAAATCGAAAAGTTCTGTAAATGTTTGTAGTGATAACTTTTGTCACAAAGTCAAAATCTTCATATATGGACTATGTCGTCTAGCCAGAAGAAATGGTTTTTCTTTTTGAATAACTTTGTTCCTAGTTGTTCGATTGGCAAACGATCTGTTGGGCTGTCGAGTATGTTTTCCTTCTATATGAAAAGTATAAAATCGAAAAATTCTGTAAATGTTGGTAGTTATAACTTTTGTCTCAAAGTCAAATTCTTCATAAGTGGACTATGTCGTTTGCCAAGACGTAATTAATTTCTGATAGATAATAGCGAGATATTTTGTTCAATTTCATATTCTTCTCTTAACCTGGGTCGTCAAATAACAAGATAAATATTGCTCAAACATACAAAGCATACATATGTATAAATACTCTGAAACTTAAAACTGCCGTTAACCTACCTGTCATTACACCGTGTTACATACATTCTGTCCTATGAACCAAATTTATTTTTTCGGAAAGGGGATAAAAAATAAAAATACACGTGTATCGGCGATTTTCATGTACACGTCAGAATTTTTTCTTTTTAAAGTTTGAAGTATATTTTTTTAATGGTTGTCGTTTTTTTAAGGTTTCAGTTCTTTAAAAAAACAATTTTTTTATTACTTTTGTTTTATAAAAATAAAGAACTGTTACATTAAAAATTTTAATGTTTTTAAAGAAATTTAGGCCTTTTATTTTTGCGGTTGTAAGCATTTGCTTCAGTATCGCGACAAATAGACCAACAGTATTCGCCAAGCATATGCGTAATGTCTTCTCCTTTAAAGCGCTTTTCAATAGCCGCAATGTCCCGATGCAACCTTTCGCCATGCTCATCGCTACAAGGTCCTAAATCATCAGGGATAAAAATCTAAATGATTGTGAAGAAAATGGATCTTTAGCGACATTAAAATGCCCATTTCGCCATATGCCGAAATCATTTCTGCGATAATATTTTTATAATTGGCAGCTCGTTTGTTGCCAAGAAACTGCTCAATAATGGCAACTGTACCTTTCCATGCACGTTGTTCGATAGCATTTAATTTTGATGAAAATTCAGAACTTGCAATTATTTGTTTTATCTGCGGACCATTGAAAACACCTTAAATCAAAAAAATCATTAAAAAACATAAAGTTACTGAATGACTTCTTAAAAAAAATACCTGCATGAATCTTTGCGCCGCTCAATTTCGGGAAAATGTTGCGGGAAAGAAATCAAGGCGGATGGACATGTCCGATGGAAGTTGGATGGACATGTAGTATCGTTTGAGGGCCCCTAGACCAGTTGTAAGTGTTGTAAAAGTCAAAAACTGTTTAGTGTTAGACGGTTACTATTGATTAAGTGCAACTATATCGAGTAGGATGGGTCAAAAAACATTTTTTTTTCCTAACGCTTTAGTAGTTTAAAAATTTGGAGTCCCTTCAAGTTATGCTAAGAAAAGTGAAAACAAATATTTTTTTTTTCAAAAATAATAAAAATTGGGGAAAATCTGAGAATTGATAAAAATTGTTTTTAAAAAATTTGACGTGCTACAGACATTTCCACGAGTCTGCCTGCAAAAACTCAGCTCGATTAGATCACTGAAAAGGGTTAAAAATCGGTCCAAAGGCTTCGACACAGGACACTACGAGCTTTATACTTCAAACTTAAAAAAAAAAAAAATTCTGACGTGTACATGAAAATCGACGATACACATGTATTTTTATTTTTTCCCCTCTTTCCGAATATGTGCATTTGGTTCATAGGACAGAAAAAAATTCATTTTTTGTAACACCGTTTTATGCTATACCTCTGATTTCGTCTGGCCATACGATATAGTCTATTTACTGTCTATCGGATCATTAACCATCCGAGGGTTAAAATAAAGGAAACAATTATGATTTTGCTTTAAAATTATAGTATCCGGTTAATTGCGCCCCTCATAATTGGGTTCTCCGTTTAACTGTGTTGAAAAGTAAGCAAACTTTATATTCTAACTTAAACTCTTCCCGCCTAAATGTGCCCCGCTTAGTTAGCATAAGGTTAGTTGCTCTAATACATTTTAGTTCTTTAGTAAAGTTCATTCAAAAAATCCCGGTTAATCGAGCACAAAAATGGAATAAGAATCCTATGTAAATTAAGGATTCATTAGCTTTTTCTGTATGTGTAACGTGTATAGCTTTTCACTCAAAGTAATCAAACGTTAACCCAATAAGCCAAACAAGCTTGGAATAAGCTCGTAGTAAGCTTACAATCGTAAGCATCGTGCTTGGAAAAATCTTGTAAAAATTGTTGTGAAATGCTTTCAAGTAATTGTAGAATAAGCAAAACGGAACCCTTGGAAAAATTTTCCTTACTGTTATATTATTCCAAGCGTTTACTATTCCATTGGATATAAGTGTTGTTAATAAGCTTTCAACAATACTCACTTTGCTATTGAAAAAAAGTGTTGTAAAAGTATTATTGAAAACAATTGGTAAATAATTGGAAGTACGTATTATTGTAAGTTTTTTCCAATTGTTTTTAAAAAATTGCGAAAAAGTGCTATTAAAATATTATGAAAACAATTATTAAACAATTGGAAGCAAGTATTGATGTAAGCTTTTTACAACTGTTTTAAATTATTTGGAATGAATTCATTTGATGTGGCTCCTTTATTAAAAGTAAAGCCATAACTTCTTTGCTCTGATTCAGTACATTTAGGTGAAATTTATAATGCATTTTTAAAAATCTTAAATTAAAACTTACATAATCAATTTAGTCTTAAACTTTTGAATTTAATCACTGAACACAAGCCACTGACATCAAAATTGTTATATTGAAATTGTAATTTTCAATGCTTGGGGAATTCTCTTACAAAGTGAAAGTTGTGAAACTATTACCTCTGAAAGCATTTTCTAATCATGCTATCAAAAAGCTTGTTAATTAAACTTTAAGTAAACATACTACAAGGATTATTATAAAAAGCTTACTTTTATCATACAATTTTACAACACAACTTGTATATTTATTAGGTAGGCAAGTAATTTCAAAGCATGTTTGGGATAGGCTTCAATTATTCTATTGTAGGTAAGCTTACTCCAAACACTATTACAGAATGGCTGATTGGGAAAGCATTTGAAAGCTTTTTGAATTCTTTGGGTAGAAAAATAATAATGCCAAAAACTCAATAGTGCGTTTGGTTGGTCGGCCGTTGATCGTACTTTGGTCTGCGTTGTATAAACTTTACGGTACAAATGTCAAAACGGACGACCTCAAACTTTGCAAAATTTAATGTTGCGTTGTCCGATCTTGCCTCTGACATTTCGGTGTTGCCAACAAAAGCAGCTATTCAAAAAATCTCACAAAACCACCCTTTATCCCAAATCAATGAATAATAAATAATTATTTAATAAAATCCTTAAACAACCTACTTTAAAATGTTAAGATATTTTTTTTTTATCCTGTTTGCAATAAAAAGTGTATTCTTGCAAAATATTATAATTTAATCCATTAGTTCTTTTTATCAGGCAGGATATAAGAACAGTCCTTAAAGTTGATTGTGCATTTGCAGCATATATGTAAACTGTCTCTTGTTTCAATTCACAAATTCTCACCTTTCATTGATTTTTTACCGGCTTCTGATAAGAAATTATTTAACTATAGAAAAACGAAAACAGCTTCTTCATTATAAAAGTTTGCCACCTCAATAAATTTCACAATTAAAAGTATAGTGTGTTCACGAAAACCTAACTCCACAACTATAAATCCCCAACCGCTCTGGCAAGTGCACTGAAACGTAAATAAAGCTGATAAACTTATATGCATTATTCTTTTTATAAGAGTATTGCCAATTTGCATGAATCCCCATAATATGTGAAATAATAGAGGCATTAACTATCCAGAGCATTAATATATTAATATATAAATATATAAATATATAAATATATAAATATATAAATATATAAATATATAAATATTTAAATATATAAATATATAAATATATAAATATATAAATATATAAATATATAAATATATAAATATATAAATATATAAATATATAAATATATAAATATATAAATATATAAATATATAAATATATAAATATATAAATATATAAATATATAAATATATAAATATATAAATATATAAATATATAAATATATAAATATATAAATATATAAATATATAAATATATAAATATATAAATATATAAATATATAAATATATAAATATATAAATATATAAATATATAAATATATAAATATATAAATATATAAATATATAAATATATAAATATATAAATATATAAATATATAAATATATAAATATATAAATATATAAATATATAAATATATAAATATATAAATATATAAATATATAAATATATAAATATATAAATATATAAATATATAAATATATAAATATATAAATATATAAATATATAAATATATAAATATATAAATATATAAATATATAAATATATAAATATATAAATATATAAATATATAAATATATAAATATATAAATATATAAATATATAAATATATAAATATATAAATATATAAATATATAAATATATAAATATATAAATATATAAATATATAAATATATAAATATATAAATATATAAATATATAAATATATAAATATATAAATATATAATATATAAATATATAAATATATAAATATATAAATATATAATATATAAATATATAAATATATAAATATATAAATATATAAATATATAAATATATAAATATATAAATATATAAATATATAAATATATAAATATATAAATATATAAATATATAAATATATAAATATATAAATATATAAATATATAAATATATAAATATATAAATATATAAATATATAAATATATAAATATATAAATATATAAATATATAAATATATAAATATATAAATATATAAATATATAAATATATAAATATATAAATATATAAATATATAAATATATAAATATATAAATATATATAAATATATAAATATATAAATATATAAATATATAAATATATAAATATATAAATATATAAATATATAAATATATAAATATATAAATATATAAATATATAAATATATAAATATATAAATATATAAATATATAAATATATAAATATATAAATATATAAATATATAAATATATAAATATATAAATATATAAATATATAAATATATAAATATATAAAATATATATAAATATATAAATATATAAATATATAAATATATAAATATATAAATATATAAATATATAAATATATAAATATATAAATATATAAATATATAAATATATAAATATATAAATATATAAATATATAAATATATAAATATATAAATATATAAATATATAAATATATAAATATATAAATATATAAATATATAAATATATAAATATATAAATATATAAATATATAAATATATAAATATATAAATATATAAATATATAAATATATAAATATATAAATATATAAATATATAAATATATAAATATATAAATATATAAATATATAAATATATAAATATATAAATATATAAATATATAAATATATAAATATATAAATATATAAATATATAAATATATAAATATATAAATATATAAATATATAAATATATAAATATATAAATATATAAATATATAAATATATAAATATATAAATATATAAATATATAAATATATAAATATATAAATATATAAATATATAAATATATAAATATATAAATATATAAATATATAAATATATAAATATATAAATATATAAATATATAAATATATAAATATATAAATATATAAATATATAAATATATAAATATATAAATATATAAATATATAAATATATAAATATATAAATATATAAATATATAAATATATAAATATATAAATATATAAATATATAAATATATAAATATATAAATATATAAATATATAAATATATAAATATATAAATATATAAATATATAAATATATAAATATATAAATATATAAATATATAAATATATAAATATATAAATATATAAATATATAAATATATAAATATATAAATATATAAATATATAAATATAAATATATAAATATATAAATATATAAATATATAAATATATAAATATATAAATATATAAATATATAAATATATAAATATATAAATATATAAATATATAAATATATAAATATATAAATATATAAATATATAAATATATAAATATATAAATATATAAATATATAAATATATAAATATATAAATATATAAATATATAAATATATAAATATATAAATATATAAATATAATATATAAATATATAAATATATAAATATATAAATATATAAATATATAAATATATAAATATATAAATATATAAATATATAAATATATAAATATATAAATATATAAATATATAAATATATAAATATATAAATATATAAATATATAAATATATAAATATATAAATATATAAATATATAAATATATAAATATATAAATATATAAATATATAAATATATAAATATATAAATATATAAATATATAAATATATAAATATATAAATATATAAATATATAAATATATAAATATATAAATATATAAATATATAAATATATAAATATATAAATATATAAATATATAAATATATAAATATATAAATATATAAATATATAAATATATAAATATATAAATATATAAATATATAAATATATAAATATATAAATATATAAATATATAAATATATAAATATATAAATATATAAATATATAAATATATAAATATATAAATATATAAATATATAAATATATAAATATATAAATATATAAATATAAATATATAAATATATAAATATATAAATATATAAATATATAAATATATAAATATATAAATATATAAATATATAAATATATAAATATATAAATATATAAATATATAAATATATAAATATATAAATATATAAATATATAAATATATAAATATATAAATATATAAATATATAAATATATAATATATAAATATATAAATATATAATATATAAATATATAAATATATAAATATATAAATATATAAATATATAAATATATAAATATATAAATATATAAATATATAAATATATAAATATATAAATATATAAATATATAAATATATAAATATATAAATATATAAATATATAAATATATAAATATATAAATATATAAATATATAAATATATAAATATATAAATATATAAATATATAAATATATAAATATATAAATATATAAATATATAAATATATAAATATATAAATATATAAATATATAAATATATAAATATATAAATATATAAATATATAAATATATAAATATATAAATATATAAATATATAAATATATAAATATATAAATATATAAATATATAAATATATAAATATATAAATATATAAATATATAAATATATAAATATATAAATATATAAATATATAAATATATAAATATATAAATATATAAATATATAAATATATAAATATATAAATATATAAATATATAAATATATAAATATATAAATATATAAATATATAAATATATAAATATATAAATATATAAATATATAAATATATAAATATATAAATATATAAATATATAATATATAAATATATAAATATATAAATATATAAATATATAAATATATAAATATATAAATATATAAATATATAAATATATAAATATATAAATATATAAAATATATAAATATATAAATATATAAATATATAAATATATAAATATATAAATATATAAATATATAAATATATAAATATATAAATATATAAATATATAAATATATAAATATATAAATATATAAATATATAAATATATAAATATATAAATATATAAATATATAAATATATAAATATATAAATATATAAATATATAAATATATAAATATATAAATATATAAAATATATAAATATATAAATATATAAATATATAAATATATAAATATATAAATATATAAATATATAAATATATAAATATATAAATATATAAATATAAATATATAAATATATAAATATATAAATATATAAATATATAAATATATAAATATATAAATATATAAATATATAAATATATAAATATATAAATATATAAATATATAAATATATAAATATATAAATATATAAATATATAAATATATAAATATATAAATATATAAATATATAAATATATAAATATATAAATATATAAATATATAAATATATAAAAATATAAATATATAAATATGCTTTGGAGTTATGGGTCGCACAGCCTCAAAATTCGATATTCAACCACAATTTATACATGTCGTTCCACTGATGACATTTTATGGGAGTTAAACAAGGGGGATCGGAACCTCTGATACAACCAAAACTTGCGATATCGAATAGTTTTGAAGTTATAGGTCACTAGGGCTGCCAGGTCACGATTTCTACGCGGGTTATCCCGATTTTTTGCCAAAAAATGTGCGTCCCGCGAAGACCTTAAGCGGAATGCCAAATGTCCCGATTTTCCGAAATACAATTTAATTTTTTGGAATGGTTTTTGTGGTTTGGGGGTTAAAAAGTCCCTGAGAAAATATCCCTTTTCTCGACATTCTAGACTTGTGATTTTGGTGTTGGAAATGAAGTGTTTGGGTTTTGTGGGGGTTTAAAAAAATTACACGTAAAATATCCTTTTTACCGATTTTCAAAGCATTTTGGTGTTGTAAGTAGTTAGTTGTTGGGTGTCATTGGGGGCTTAAAAAATCCAACGGAAAATATCTAAAACATATATTGTAATTATATCTGTGGTTACAAGGAATAATGACTAAACTCAAAATATCGTAAAAAAGCGGTATGGAATTTACTTTATTGCCTATTTTTGGAAGTATGCAGATATCCATTTTTTGCTCAGAATTGATCATCACGTATGTCTGCATACATTTTGTTTGTAACGGTTCATATATTTTAAAAAAAATGGGTCGTAGTTCGTGCAATTAAAATATCTTTGAGACTTTGAGACAAGTCGTTATTCCTTGTGACCACAGATATATAATTTTTGTACTTTACTTATATTGAAATGCCATTTGAATGCCTTCCAGAAGGATTTTATAAAAATTTCACTTGAAAGAACTTCATTATAAGGCTAAAAAGAAGCACAGTTTGATACATAGAATGTCTTCTGAAAGCATTGTCCGTAAGAATGCATGTCACATTTGTATCAAAAATTTTGCTGTGGTACTGAACTATTGAGCGATACATTTCCCTCTATCGCGAAAAGTAAATAAGATATCTTTATCGTTCACACAATTAAAATGTATCTATGACAATCATTTCTATGTACTTAACTAAGATATTGCATTTTTTGAGTTGTGACGTTATTGAAAAAAACCAGCGACATGCATACATCTTTTCTCGATATTTTTTCTTATGTCCCGATTTATTTTTTGTGAAATCCCGATTTTTAAAAAAAAAACCTGGCAGCCCTTCAGGTCACACAGCATCGGAATTCAGTATTCGACATAAATTTATGCACACGCAGAGAAAAAACATGGTTGAGACATGATTACTGCAATAATAATTTTTTTACTAAAATTATTGTATTATTTCTGCAAACACAAATTTTTGCCTTAATAAAGTCATTATTTACTAATGGTGGTACCAAAAATAACATTATAGTTGCAATCATAACAACATTGATATCGTCAACATACTATGATTGCCTCAACTATTAGTTGTAATAAAAATGTTGTAGTTCTGTCATGATAAATGTGAATATTATTAAAAAGACAAACATATTAGAATTTTGAATGTTTGTCTGAACTATTCTTTGCTTGTTAGCAAACGAAGCAGAACATAACCAAAAATCGAAAGAATTTATTGTGTCTGAACAGTTTGCAGGAAAAACTTTCACTTCATTCATACACAATAAGTTTTATCGATTTCTGGCTTCGTGCTGTTTCGTTTGTCAACTGTTCAATTATTATGTTTTGTTTTAAATCGCCTTATCCTAAAAACAGCACGCAGAAAAGTGAAATTTTCGACTTTAATTGTAGCAAACATGTTTCTATTTACCGTAAACATATTTTGCAATTCTGACCATATTTTGTTTATCACAAATATTGCTATTTTTGTGACAATGCACTTAATGTACCATGTTCATGAATGGCATTAGTCAGGCAAGCGGTAGTAGCGGCTGTGGCTTACTGGTAGTGTGCGTGGTTTGTAGGCGAAAAAGCCGCGGTTCAAACCCCAGCACGGACAGAAAATTTAATCTAAAAGATTTTTCAATTGAATTAATATTTCTGTCCGCCTAGTCAATGGCAAACCTTTGGAGATATCTTAATTAATAGCTGTGGAAATTGAAGTGCATAGAAATAAATAAAATTCAATAATATTCTGGATCCTAAAAATAAATTCATAATATAGTTGTTGCAATCATTCTATTTTTGACGCAATAAGAGAATAATGATTGTTTCAATAATATTTTAGTTCCTACAAAAAGTTCCTTTTCTAAATATGGTTGTTGTAATCATTTTATCATGATCAATGAAAATATTATATGTTTAAGAACATGTTAGCAACAATTATAATTCGAATCATACTATTATCCTCTTAAGACATGGTTATTGCAACTATGTTTTTTCTCTGCGTGCATGCAGTTTCATTAATAACATTTTATGGGTGTTGGAAACGGTGGAGTTTCACCTACCCCCATACAACCAAAATATGTGCATCGAAATTCAATAATCGACCTAAATTTACACATGCAGTTTTACTGTAAATATTTTATGGCGTTGGACAAGTACAATCCAAATATGCAAAATCGAATATCTATAAAGTTATGGGTAACACAGCGTCAGAATTCAGTATTTGATCTCAATTCATACATGCAGCTTCATTAATAACATTTTATGGGCGTAGGAAAAGGGGGACTGGCATCTCCCATACAACCCAGATTTGTGCTATCGAATAGCTTTGGAATTATAGGTCGCACAGCGTTGGAATTCAGTATTCAATCCGATTTTACACATGCACTTTCATTGGTAACATTTTTTGGGCGTTGGTCATGGGAGAGTGACACCTCCCATACAACCCAAATTTGCGATATCGAATAGCTTTGGTGTTATAGGTCGCACAACCTTGAAATTCAGTATTCGAACTCAATTTACACATGCAGGTTCACTGATAACATTTTATGGAAGTTTGGCAACGGGGGCGTGGCAGCAACGCACTGGGTTTCAGCTAGTTAATTATAAAATTATAAAATAGGAAAAGTCATTTAAAAGTATTTTTCTTTGTAGTGATTTTGAAGTCGGTTTTTTTTGCCAAAAAGTTTTTTTAAAAACGTAATCTATATTTCTTTTTTCTCTACTTAACTTGAGTTGGAATATTGGCATCAATTTATCTAGTCACATTTCCTGCTCTATAAAAACTTTATATTAAAATAAAAACTTTATTCTTTTACATTTTTTTTTTTACATTTTTGTGTATTATACACAAACTATTCAATTAAATCTCCTGCGTGGCCATTCTTTTGAAAACGTATTATATTTATAATGTCGTTAATCAGACTGTTTACCTTTAGCAAAAAACTATTTCCACCTCCATTCTGGATAAGCAATATTCCAAAGTCCCGGTTTATACTCGTCAAGACTTGACGGTCAAGTCTTACTTTTGTAAAGGAAAGGCGCGGACATTAACGTGAGAGAGGTGGAGTTCAAAAGGGAATGACAAGAATTGATGAAGAGTCTTGACGAGTATAAACCGGGACATTCCATCATTGATTGCACTTGTAGACAGCTTGTTTATTGATGCTGATGGTCACACAAAATGTTGCTTATTTTGTTACTATTGCTACCTTTAACTTTCAATACACGAGTGCATTTTCCCTTTTAGATAAATACGAAAATGCATTGACAGTTGCCAATATCGCTCTTTATTATAGCCCAACTAATACAAAATTCTTACATGCTAAATCGTCGATTGAACACGACATGATAGTTTCCAAAAATACACCCAAGCAGGTAAATATCATACATCATATTGAAACAATTTCTTTATTCATTTTAATAATAATAATAACACAAATTTGAGTAACTAGTTTCAAATGAATATTACCGATTTATATGCTCGTTACTATCGTTGTTGTCGAGGTGAGTTCGACAAACGTTTGACACGCCTACATTGTCGCTACAATACCACAACTCATCCTTTTCTTATACTGGCACCACTTAAAATGGAGGAACTGCTAATGGATCCATACATTATACTCTTTCATGATGTGATAAGTGATGCCGATATCGCAGAAATAAGGGCAACTTCACTTCCAAATTTGAAGAAAGCCTTAGTTTATGATGAACATTTTGAAGAAATAATTGCAGATACAGGTAGAACCAGTCATGATAGTTATTTTGAGGAGGATTTAAGCAACACATCAAAGCGCATTAGTCAAATAATAAACGATTTAAGTGGGTTCGATTTGCAGGGTTCTGAAGAATTGACTGTGATGAATTACGTAATGGCTGGACACTACGAGCCACATTTTGATTTTTTCAATGTAACGGAGGTGAATTATTGTAGTGCAACACTATTCATTCAATTAACATTAAAGGCATTTGTTCTATTTTTGTAGGATAGCAAAATAGTGCGAGACACTGGCAACCGTATAGCTACAGTGGTATTCTATGTAAGCTTAATACATTTTAATATTTTTACGTTCCTACGATATTCTCTTTTCTTATTGGTTTTATGCTCCATTACCGTTCCATAGCTGAACGATGTTGACCAAGGTGGGTCCACTGTATTTCCAATCCTTGAAGTCGCTGTGCATCCACGCAAGGGTTCCGCTCTGATGTGGTATAATCTAAATAATCGTTATGAAAGTGATGGTCGCACTTATCACGCATCTTGTCCTGTTGTTGTTGGCTCCAAATGGAGTAAGTTCAACTTTAGCTGCGGTTTACTTGCTATTTCTTCTATTTAGCTTTAATATAAAAAATAATAACTCACCTTTAACATTTTTTTAGTTGCCACTAAATGGATAAATGAACGTCCTCAGACGTTTCGCAGACCGTGTTTTGAATAAATTTTACTTATTAAAAATATGTATCAAACGATTGTATTAAATGTATCAGTAACTATTACGTTACTTATAACTTTACTTTATACTTATTTCTTGCAGAAATTATCGTAGAACGATTAAATTTCAAATATTTTTATCTTAGGTAAGCGACAGACAGTAAATGTCAATAAGTTAGAAGAAAATGATTAGAAAACGGATTGTAGCCTCCAATCAGTGCTGCAGTATTGAAGGTAGATAGGGTTCAGCATAACTCCAGTTGAAGCCGTACTACAGTGACACATATCGCTCATTTCGTGCAAGACCGTCACAACTCAAAATTTGGGTTTTTTGAGTTTAATATACAGAAATATGCATTGTTATCATATCTTCAATTTGAGTGAATTCCAGACCGATTTGCTGTTAATTGACGGTTTTACAGACACTTGTGTCGTTTTGTCTTTTAGCGATTTCTTCACTTTTTTGTATCAATAACGTTTCATTTCTATTTATACCAAAATTTATTTTAAATTTCTGCACAATTTTTCAACAAGAACGTCTTATTACACCATAACACGATTTTTAAATAAAAATCGAAGCAAGTAACCTAATATATTTTGTAGTAATAAAGTACCAACTCAAAACGTGACATCTCTCTAGCTCAAAAGTATGTCATCATATTGTAGCAAAATCGTCACAACTCAAAATTAAACACTTTTTAAAATGAGTTTTTGTAGTAATAATGTCAAAACTCAAACAGACACTTGCAAAAATATTGCTCTAAAATTCACTATTGACGCAAAATGAAAAATGTATAATATTTTTGGTAGAAAATATAATGGGTAACAAATATTCTTAACAATTTTCAGTCTACCTTTACAATTAATACTCGTGATATCATTTCAAAATTTCATAAGGCTCTCCTGAAAAATACTAAATTTTGAGTTGTGCCAGTCTTGCACGAAATGAGCGATATTCGTTAAAAAGCACTCACAATCTTCATTTTCCTGTCTTACAAATCTATGAGTAATATGTTTTCAACAATAAAGCTTTCGCTGTAACTATTCGTGAGAATAACAAAAATTTGTTAATTGCCCACACATTATTAGGTTCTAGTAGAAACGTAACGTAATTTCAGGATAATTTTTTTGAGCGAACTTAAATCTTTTTTGAAAAAATCTTTTGTGGCATTTATTAGTATATATTCCAAGAATATTATACAAATTTTTCGATGAAAAATAATTCAAAATGACGGCTGAAGGTTTTGCTGATCAAAGCCGTGCGCGGCGATATCCGATGTGCGCTGCACACTCTACAGCTCTGCCAAGTGATTTGAAACGAAAAAACAAAAAAAAAAAATATCAACTTAGATGAAATTTATGGGGCCTTGTAGATTTTAGATTTTAATAAAACCCTTTTTTTAAAAAAATGGCAGTCCTAAGAAAAAACCCTGCTTTTCCTCCTTTTTCTTTTGCTTTAACGTTAAAAAATAATGATAATATATTTATTTGGAACAAACGCTTCCTGAAGGCCCCTAAATTGAATGAGCTATAATTTGAGCCGTCAAACATCGAAATCAGTCAAATCGTTGAAGCGGAATCGTGTACAACGCGGAAAAAAGCACTCTCTTGTCTAATATGCTATGACTTGTAAAATAAAAGAAATAGAGAAATATCCTTTTGACTACATATTTTCAAGATTCTAGGGATGAAAATATAGCAAAAAACAAAAATTTTCTGTCGATTTCTACTAGAACCTCCCCTTACACGCGGCTGGTGAAATAACGTGCAATTAGCGAATTTTTTTACAACATAGCGAAAGTTACAACATAAAGAAGCTCGCTTAGCATTTGCACGCAACCACATTTACTGGACTATGGAGTGGGAAAATGTTGTGTTTTCTGATGAGAAAAAATTTAACCTGGACAGTCCAGACTCGTACGCATGTTATTAGTACGATTTAGAAAATAACAACGTACGCATGTCAAAACAAAACGTCTGTGGTGGTAGCGTTATGGTATTGGCAACGTTTTCGGCTTCTGGCAAGGCAAATCTTTGCTTTGTTCCACTAAAATGAATTCCTTGTTATACACCGAATTGTTGGACGATGCTCTCATCTCAGTTCTGGATAAAAAAAAATTAAAGGAAGACAGCATTTTCCAACAAAATAACGCCGCTATCTATCCATGTTTCGAAGTTTTCGATGCAGTGGTTGCAGGAACACAACATACCACTTTTTGAGTGGTCGGCATGCAGTTCAGACCTGAACCCCATAGAGAAGCTTTGGGGGTGTATTTCCCGTTTAAATTTATGGCAAAAAAGCACAAGAACAAAGATTTGACACCGTGCTTGAGTTAAAACTAGCTATCAAAGAAGCCTGGAAGAATGCATCGAATTATGAGCTAATAAAACTTGTGCAATCCATGCCCAATCGTTTATACGAGGTTGTATTGAAAAATCGCGGCCCCAACAAATATTAAAATTCATGAGTTGTTTAGATAAGTAAGAAAAATATAAATGCGTCTAAATAAAAAGTCAAAATAAAAAGTATTTATTTTGTTATATTTAAATAAAAAACATACGAAACAATGAAATTTTCAATACTTTATTTAAAACAAAGAATGAAAAAGAGTATGTTTATAATTGATAAAAAAGTGGTAAAATATGTTCAAAAAATGTTGCGTTTAAACAAATATGTGCCACTGTAGGAGAGTGCGTGAGCCGTAAACTGGGAAACCTCGGTTAATGGGTTGTATAGGTCTGGGGCCGAATTACAGCAGCCGTGATCGAGCAAAATTACGAAGGGTACGACGAAACAAGTGCCTTTCAATCTTGCACTATTGTGCTCGATCACGGATACTGTAATTTGGCTCCTGTTTTTTTAATTTTTCCGTAAAGCCTTCTACACATGTGACTCCTTTGTATACAAATGTATTTTTAGGTTTGTTGGTAATATTTTTAGTTTTGCTTTCTTTAAGCAACTCGATCTTGGAAAGTCGTTACTTATTAAAATGTGTTTAATTTTACAGTTATTGTTTTCGTGGAAAATGCCATCATATATGTTCATCACTTTGTTAATGAAGTTTTTAGCTGTGTTGATAATTGTCTTTTTTGGGTGTTTTGAATGGAAATTTTTAAGATGTCCTGATGCTATTGGTTTTTGATACCTATATGTTTTTATTATATTGTTGATCCTTATTATTTTTGCGTCTAGATATGGTAGTTGTCCATCGTTTTCTTCTTCTATCGTAAATTTTATGTGTCTGTGATAGGTGTTTAAAGTTTCCAATGTTGTGACTATCCTATCCATTTTTACAACACAAAAAATGTCACCACATATCTTGTTAATAGTCTAGGTTTTTGTTCGATGTTGTCCATAAAAATATTTAAAGTTTCTTCCATCACGATGTCTGCAATGATGGGGGATAGTGGATATAACACATTTTAATAAATAATGACTTTCCAAAATCCACAAAAACTCAGTTGCTTAAAGCAATGCAAGGGCGTCGCAGGATTTGTTCTAGGGGGTCGCAAAGGCATATTTGAATCTAGAAGGAACATAAACAAAATATAACCTATATAATGCTATATACTACGATTATTGGTACTAATTTTGTGAATATGATATGCGCAGTTCACCAGTTGACACACGCTTGTAAACATTAGAAAATCTATATATATAAAAATGGATGTATGTATGTGGGTATGTGGCTATATCACGTATAGACTCCAAAACCGCTGAACCGATCTTTATGAAATTTTCAGGGAAACTGAAGCCACATCTTGAGAGTGTTCCTGTGAGGTTTGGTAACGATTGTACGAGGGGTAGTGGTACCTCCCATACAAGCCAAATTTGCGCTATCGACCATAAACCAAATAAGGGATATATACCAGACGGGTTCAATCGTAAAAACTAAGATTTAGTAATTTTGTTCAAATGGTTACTGTCAGTAACTGTACAAAAAATGGGCGAGGTCGCAATATATATACGCCCACTTTTTCGAAATCATGGCAATTTCAGAGTTCTACACATATTTATAGTGAAACTTGTTGTGTAGGTGCTCCAAGAGGCATTCACGATACATAAATGTTTTCACGCCCACTTTTACCGCCCATAAATCAATATCTGTCTATATAAAAATGAATCGTGATTTGTTCGGATCCTTAATACTTGAAAATGACTGGACCAAATTAGATACTTCCTCCTACGGGTTTGTTCGTAACTGCTACGCAAAGGCTTACGAAAAAATAATGCCACATCCCTTTTATCACCCACAAATCAATAAAAATGGTATATTTTAGACGGTTTTGGTCGTATTAAATTAAAATTTAGTAAATAAGTTCGTATGATAACTGTCATTAACTTTAATAAAAACGGACGTGGTCACTCTTATTCTACGCCTACTTTTAAGAAAATATCAAAAACTTCGAAACTATTGGTCCGATTGAGCTGAAATTTTGTAAGTGGCCTTGCTTTGAGTACGAGATGGTTTAAGAAGAAATGCCACACCCCCTTTTACGTGCCACAAATAAATAAAAAATTTGTGTTATCGAATAGCTTTATAGTTATGGGTCGCACAGCTTAGAAATTCGGTATTCGACCACAATCTAGACGTACCATTTCAGTGATGAAATTTTATGGGAGTTGGTCAAGGGGGAGTTGGTCAAGGGGGAGTTGGACCTCCCATACAACCCAAATTTGTGCTATCGAATAGTTTTGGAGTCATATGTCGCACAGTTTTGGAATTCGGTATTCGACCTCCATGTACACATCCAGTTTAATTGATTACATTCTATTAGCGGTGATGAAGAGGGCGTGGCACTCCTATATAACCCAATTTATGGGTAGCGCAAAGGGAAGCGGCACTTCCCTTACAACCCAACTTTGTGCTTTCAAATAGCTTTAGAGTTATAGGTCGCACAACGCCGGAATTCAGTATTCGACCTCAATTTAGACAAGCTGTTTAACTGATAACATTTTATGGGTCTTTGACAAGGGAGAGTGGCAGCAACGCGTTGGGTTTTAGCTAGTCTAATATAATTTTACAGATGGTGTAAAAATCTTCCTCGTATCATGTCCGAAATATTTTAAAATTTTATTTCATTTTTCTGTCATGTAATACATTTCAGTAATTTTTTGCTAAAGCAAATATTTTTAATAGTTTAATAAATTAAATAATGTCAGGCCTTTATCTATAAATAAATGAAATCGCATTAATTACTATAGACCCCCAAGATTTCAACTTTTAAAATTAGAATAAAAAAATTTCCTAACATTAAACAATATTTTTTTTGTTGAAAAACTGAAAAAAACTAAATTTTTAGGCCATTTTTTAACTTTGACAGCCTTTAACTTCTAAACCAATTTCGAGTGGACTAAAATTTTTCAGATTTGGATTTAGGTCAAAATTCATATCATTCGCAAAAATTAAAAATTTGTGTTGTCGCTATTCTTGAAATGTTCACTGCATGCTAAGGAAGATATTTTTCACCGGATCTCACACCGAATTGACACCAATCTACTCGTTTCTTATCCCATCATGAATCAGTTCTAGCTTGCAAGTTCCTACAATCGAGTAAGAAAATATACCTGTTATCTGAATGATTTAAAGAATTTATTTTTTTAATTCAAAATGTATGAATAAATAAAGAGGTACATGTATATTAGATGTGTTTGAGGTTTCACAAATTTTCTAAAAATATTCCAGAATCTCCTGCAAGGCTTGATTCTGAATCCTAGTTTAATATAAGCACGTGATGCGAAAAAAGTACAGAAAATTCTTAAACTGGGTGGGCGCCGCTAAATAACGTGAATTTTAAGAAGTATAAAATGATTGTTTGAAATCGAGAATTCTATTTACATTTATGGCACAAAAAACTTTTGACTATAACATATTCTAATGTAAAATCTTAACATAATATAAGGTTTCTTAAAAAATTAGTCATTGATCCAAAATTGGCCTACTTTATTAAATTTCTTAATTTTTTTCTTTCGTTTTTGAATTAGAAGCTTTGCTCTCGCCTAAATCGTTGCAAATTTCTTAAATTTAAATGTTGTTGAACTGTTTTTCATTTTATTAAGTTTAGGAACAATTAAAAAAAAAATCCAAATTGGATCATCTTTATGATAGAAAAATAAGCAACAGCCGAACGCACGCGATTGAAAGCCACACGAAGAAGTTTATAGTGTACATGTTTTGACGTCGCTCAAGCAGCATTTGGTTTCCAAACACGTGTGTTTGGGAAATTCAAATGTGCCCGAAACTGATTTAGATCTATGTAAGCGCATGGTTATTTGTTATGTCTTGTGTTGTTCCTGAGCCCAACCCATATTATGGTGGGTAAATTTTTCTCCCTTTTGGTTTTTTTGGACCACTTTTATTCGATATCTTTGAGATATTTCAATGATATTTGGGTTGGTTCTTAAAATGATTTATTGCGGAGAAAGTGAGAAAAAGCTGTAGTAGCTGAACTCTATTGTTATTGCATGTTAACATAGGTTCCTTCAAGAGCAATACATTCATTCCACCGCTTTTCTAATTTTCCAATAAAGGTTTTGTAGAACGATTTGTGCTTCGACTCAAAATACGCTTCAGTTTCAGCCATCACCACTTCATTGGAGCCAAATCTCTTGCCGGCAAGCATTTTTTTGAGGTCAGCAAAGAGCCAGTACTCGCTGGGGGCCAAATCTGGCGAATACGGTGGATGAGGAAGCAATTCGAAGCTCGATTCGTGGACTTTCGCCATCGTTTTCATCGATTTGTGACACGGTGCATTGTCTTGGTGAAATATAATTTTTTTCTTCTACAAATGGGGCCGATTTTTCGCGATTTCATCCTTCAAACGCTACAACAACGCTTTATAATAATCGCTGTTGATTGGATTTCCCTTTTCAAGATAGTCGATAAACAAAATTCCAAGCGCATCCCAAAATACAGATGCCATATCCTTTCCAGCCGACGGTTGTGTTTTTGGTCGCTTTGGTCTGCTTTCATCGGTTGCTCTTCACTCAGCTGACGACCGTTTTGATTCCGGTGTGTAATGGTGGATCCATGTTTCATCCATTGTCATATACCGACGCAAAAATTTATGTTTATTCCTTGTAAACAGTGCCAAACAGCTCTCCGAATCATCGACACGTTGTTGTTTTTGGTACGGTGTGAGAAAACGCGGCACCCATTTCGAAAGCAGCTTTCTCATCGACAAATGTTCCGGTAATATTGTTCCCACACTGCCTTTCAATATCTTCAGAGCCTCAGCTAGCTCGCGCACCTTCACTTTACTGTCGGCCAATACCATTTTGTGTACTTTTTTTATATTTTGTGGAACAACTGCCTCATTTGGGCGTCCTGAACGTTCAGCATCATTTGTGTCCGTACGACCAAGTTTAAACTCAGCATACCATCGGCAAATGGTTGCTTTTGACGGAGCAGAGTCCGAATAACACTTTCGAAGCCATTGCTCAGCTTGGACGGTATTTTTTCCCATCAAAAAACAGTGATAAATTAGCGCACGGAATTGCTTTGCCATTATTTTGAAAATATCAAAATTTTCGTCACTTAAATAAATGCAACTTTTGAACTAACCGTTACATTGTCATGAAATTTTGACACGTATTGTTTGAAGGTTAGAACTATCGAGGTGCCACCTAGTAGTTAATATCGGGACTTGGTGGACCATGTGTTATACAGAGGAATCACATATGTAGAAGGCTTTACGGAAAAATTCAAAAAAATAGACCTATACAACAAAAATAATTCCCAACTTGCACTAAAATCTACAAATGCCTTAAGTAACATCTACAGTAATACAAAATCAAAAATTCAAGATGTGGCCAAATCAAACTTGGTCTATAAAATAACTTGTAAAGGAGACGGGGACAACATATGCCAGGCGCGTACCCAGGAAAAATTTCGGGGGTTTTTAATTTTATTTTTGCTTAGACTTATTCAAATTTTTTTTACACTATATAGTATATAATAATAACACATATTTTTTTCGGGCTGGTGCATTCGGGATAGTGCTAGCCCATTGAGACTTTCTTTTCAGTTTTACTTTTCATGCATGTTTTGAGTCTTCGAAGCAACGAAAACGAGGGTTCGCTGAAGCGACTCAAACCGACAACGTTGCACCAATCTTCAGGAATTGCCTTATTGATGGATATATAACGTATGGATATATAAACGCTACAGGTCGATTTGTCTGTTTCCAGCAGTACCTACAAATATGGGGTACAAAATATTGATCAAAATTCCCGCCAGGGACCAGAAGAAATTTGGTGTTTGTTTTTTGTTAATTCAAGATAATTTTATTTATTAAAAGCATTTTTGCTAAAAAAATTTTTTTCAAGTTCTTAATAATAATTACTTCATTAGCCGAATCATCAGAATTTCATCTTTTTATTGGTCTTATGAAGTATCTAAAAATTTTGGTCGTGTATCCAAAGTAGCAAGCAAAATATTGCTACAAGGAAAATGTCCAGCTAGAAACAAACTAAATTCGGCAACTATAAGAGAATGGAAGAAAATAATACACATACATACATATAAATAATAACCTGCAAAATTTGCATCAAATATAACTTTTATTCTCATTAATTAAATCTACAATATATCTTTGTTTTATTTTAAATTTATACAATACTGCTAGACCAATTCTATTTTATTGCTACATTTTTTTTTATTATCCAATAATTATTTCATTATCCGAATCAGAATTCTGTTTTTCTATTCAGCTAATGAAATATCTAAAAATCCTCTGCTGCAGCAACCATAGTAAAAGAATATAGGTAGGTGCACCAGATGAGAGCATACTGCCGAAAATGTCAAAATGAAGCAAAACTTTTAATTTATTTTCTTTTGTTTCCATTCGCCACTCACCTGAATTTGACAGACATGGCAGTATGGAAAGAGAGCACATGCAGCGCTGCAGCTACCTCTATCCTTATATCATGGCAGCAACCAAAATATAGCTACAACAAAATCACAACAAAAACGTCCAGCTGGAAACAAAATAAATTCGGCAACCATGCACATGCAAGTAAGAAGCTGTAAAATTTAATTTTAATTCATAAAATTTGCAATATTTCTTCAGATATTCAAATAAGAAGAAACACGCAAGCACATTAAAAAATACCGATCTTTTTGCTCCCTTGTGCACGCAACCAAAATGATCGAAATATAGAAAACAAAATGTAAACCAACTCGCGCTTTTGAAGGGGTATAAAATAAATGTTCCATCAAAATATCCAGTTCTGTCGATGTATGGCCAATATCAGCGAGCAAAAAATAACGAGCGACTCCCTTGTGCACGCAACCAAAATGATCGAAATATAGAAAACAAAATGTAAACCAACTCGCGCTTTTGAAGGGGTATAAAATAAATGTTCCATCAAAATATCCAGTTCTGTCGATGTATGGCCAATATCAGCGAGCAAAAAATAACGAGCGACTAGTGAAATCTCTAATAATATGTATATACTCGTTGTATTACTCTGATATTACGTTTTACTGTCTGACCAGAATCATGTCGTTGTCGTGTCCGCAGGCAGAGACAATGCAAACCTTATGGGAGAAAATTCGGCAGAATACGACAACGAGAACGCCAAGATAGAAATGTTTCTATTTCTATTTTGACTTTGTCGTTTATTTGACAGCTCTCTCAGCTTCTCTTTAAAAATATTGCCATATTTTAAAAAAATTTGAAGAATTTGTCAACCAATGTAGCGAGTAGACAGTGTTCCTACTTGCTCTAATAATGATAGGAGTAGCCTTCAGTTGAAAATGTAGTAAATTTATATGAAGAGTATTGCAAAAAGTAGTGAAATAAATGGAAGTGGAGTAATTATTAATTCAATCGGAGTACGATGAGAACACTGAAGCAAATTCAAGAAAATCATCAATGGCGGATTGAATAAAAGCAAAACGACAAAGCCAACGCTACAATTCTGGGCCAACTCTTAGCGATTCTCTTTCACCGACACGACAACGACATGATTCTGGTCAGACAGTTACTCTTACACATATTACACAACACATATATAACATTTTAAGTAATCTAAGTACAAAAACAATTTTTAGCTAGTTCTAAAACAAAATACCGTTATTCGCATATATAAAAACGAGAAAAATTGAAATAAAGTTGATCATGTTTTGAGCTTAAAGCTGCAAACTTGTATTCATTTAAAAAAGCCTGAATGCACTTTTTAAGTGACGGCCAAAAAAGAAAAATATTAATTAGAGCCAGTGCCGAGTTACGCCGGCAACCTATTAGGCAGGTAAATAAAAATAATAAATAATAAAAGTAATTAAAATAATAAATTATTTTTTGTTTTAAATTAAATACCGCGTAACACTTAATGGCGATCCTGTCGCTTAACACTTCACAGCGCTCGTACACATTTTCAAAGCGCTCATAGAGATCTTATTTGGTCTCATCATACTTGCCTTCTATCGGAGCGTAAGCACATATTTGACTTATGTTAAAGAATTTAACCTCAATGCGGATTATGGCAAGGCGTTCGTTCAAAGGTGTGAATCGCAGTGAATCCAAACTCGTGCTTTTCCGCATGGCTGCAGTAGTAGAAATAATTTTTTTTTGCATGCCGTTTGCAACCTTTCCCTCATTATCAGATTTTTGTTTGCGAAAGTCTTCATCAGATTTGGAGATTCCTTTTTTTAATGTTCTTGGTTTTTTCATTGAAATATGTTTTTACTGATGGGCTTAAAACCAGATGGACAACCTGTTTTAAGTTTAGGATACCCATCGCTCAGATTAGCCATTAAACTGACGTTACCCAGGAAACACCACGTGGAGGTTTGACTCGGCTTGAGACGATTTCACATGGATAATGTTGGCCTCGCCATGTTTAGATGGTTAGGTTAGTGTGGCTGTCTCAAA
Source organism: Dichetophora obliterata (assembly GCA_963920525.1). Lineage (NCBI taxonomy): Eukaryota > Metazoa > Arthropoda > Insecta > Diptera > Sciomyzidae > Dichetophora > Dichetophora obliterata. Next base: position 243,877,879 of record OY986435.1, on the reverse strand, counting down.
TGAGACACACTTAGGCCAATGAGGCCCATTGTGATACCAAGGGCTAATTTTTCCTATCTCTATTTAAACCAGTTTGAGATGTTAACTGAGCCTAGGAATCGGGTCGCCGAAGATTCCGAGAGTTCGTCAAGGTTATAAAAGAACCAGTTACCTAAGTGGAGGAAGCGTTTTTGAGCCAGCGCTGGGCAAGTGCAGAGGAAATTTACTGCAGATTCTTCCTCCTCCTCATCTCTACAGCTTTTGCAGAACCGAATTTTTTTTCTCCCCCGTCCGCTTGGCGTGAGATGACCCATAAGAAACACATATCAAATCCATTAAAGCGTACATTTTTTGTTTAAGAAGAGTTGTTGTTTGCAAAAAGCGTTGAATGTAATGCAAATTAAAGACGCACCGTGGTTCAGGAACGTTTTCCTTAGGACCTTTTGAATGAGTTCAAAGACGGATCAAAACGAAGCAATCATCTGATTAATAGTGATTATGATATGCTGATTAACAGTGCTATTCTGGCAAACTAAAAATTGTTACCCAGTATTTTTAATATTTCTACGTGTTTGTTTTAATTTTTGTTTGCAAAACAAAATTTTAAACTCAAGAAACAACATTTTTTTTTTAATTAAATTGTCACTATATGAAAAGCTGGAGACAATTTATATCAAAACTTATTATTTTTGAGCTTCAAATTTTCTTTTAAAATAAAAAAATTTCAACAAACACATAGACATATTAAAAATTCTGTGTAACAATTTTTTCTTTTTAAATTTTTGAATTGTAAAAAAATAAAAGAAACATTTTTGTTCGTAAAAAGCTAGAAAGATCATTATCAAAACGATGTAAAAGTACAGAATAGATCACAATAATTTAAAGAAAAATAAATAATTAAATTTAAAGAAAAGGTACATGGTGCCTGGCCAGACCCCTTTACATTTTCATGCATTAGCATGGGAATTAGAGTGGTATGCCGTCGAATTTATAGCTGAAGTAGGTAAATGTTTTTGGTTTCTTACCTTTTTATTTCGATTTGGCACAGCTACCTGTGTGAGAAAAAATATACCTGAAAAAATTTCGTTACGTAAAATAGATATATAACTTTCGTTTATTTTTGTCATTTATTAGGAGACACGAACAAGTTGTTTGAACAAAAAAAAAATTAAGGTCTTATGAGTTTAATGTTGAAACATAACACAAAATCTCTTTGTGTATTCTGGGAAAGGCAAGACAAGCATTTATAATCAATTTTTGAGTGTTGTTAACACACAGGATTAGTGCATTTCCAGCAGTACAAAAGAGATTTTCGACTCAGCCTATCGCCTGCGTTGAGAGTTCATAACACTGCACAGTGTGAGAATTCAAGAATCTAGCTGGACAGAATTAGTAACTCAGAACTAGACGGGCAAATATTCCGAAACTTAGTATAGGGGTAGGCACGATATTTTATAAGTAGGATGTAAAAAGTGGGAAATTTTGTCTTTGAGCAATTGTGGAGGACAATAATATATTATTAAGTATTTAATTTTTTTTTTTTTAATAAGAAACTTGAATCAACATAAAATTTTAATTTTTTAATGGAAGAAAATTACAATTGTGTTGCTTTAACAAAAAATTGTATATGAATATTTAAGAGTACTATATACTTATAAAATCTACCAATTAGGGTTCAAAATCAAATAATATTATTTGATATTACAAAAATTAAATTTATATGTATAATTATATAGATAATATAAATATACACATACTTACATAAATCTGAATCACTAATAATATTTGAATAATTACGAAAATTCTATTCTCTTCGATTTTGGAAGCAGCTTCATTGTCGCTTGTATAGTTTATTGGTAGTTGCTTCAACATATCTAATACTTCTTTTGTAATTTTGCTGTTTTTTTTAAGGGCCCTTTATAACTTAACGAAATTAACAGTCTATGTGGCAAATCGGTATTAGTGAGGATTCGAGATATCTTCCACGTGGTTAATTGTAGGTATATTCTGTTGTCCTTATTTCTTGCCTCTTGAGCGTTCTCCGAAAGTTGTTTTTATGGAGGAATGCAAGAATGTGCAATTTACACATGAATTTAGTATAAAAACGGACTAATATGACTAATTTGAGATCGATTTTTAGAAGAAAAGGCATTTTAAAAAAAGTTTAAGATTTTAAATGTGCGTTAAAATTTTAACTATAAATACATATAGTTATAAACTACAAACATTTACCTTGTCGTAGAGTGTAATATAAGGAATGACCAATACTGGCTTCTATTAGTTTTAGTCTATTTAATTTAAATAATTAGTATTAAAAAAAGTAATATATTAACATTTTTATGTCTGAATTTCTGACAAAACAAATAACTAAATAATCAAAAACCATGTAATTAAATTACGATTTGTAATATTGTTTAATGCCTGCACTTTTAAAATTTTAGAAAACAATATATTTAAGTCACACCCGGTTCTTTAATAACGGTTCAAATTTCTACTGAAAAAATAATCATAAAGTTTTTAAAATTGATGAAATGCTGGCCATTTACACTTTACCTGGCGGTTTTAGTTTATTTTTATGTTCATATTCGTAATAAAGAAAGAATTTTAAATGACATATCAAAAAGTTATTTGAATTGGACAACTTTTTTTTACTTGTGCCCTCCTAGATTATGAAATTCTCACACTGTGCAATGTCGGGAAAATTTGTAACTCTGCCGAAGAACGATTCAAAAGTTTACGAGTCGTACGCTGTTCGAGAATGGAGTATTTAAAAATTGGCGTACTGCCTCTTTTTGATTGGTTACTTTGCTTTGTTTGCAAATGATATGAGTGGCCAGTGCAATTACATCAATAATGTTGCAGGGAAGTGCAAATTTCCAGCGTCTGGTTGGCCATTTTGTTGCATAATGCGTCATAACGCGTCATAACGCCGACCCTAGTAAAATTAAAAATTAAAATCGCTTCAGGTTTCGTGGCTTCGCCTGCAAAATATTTTGTGTAATGAACAGTGGAAAGCAAATTGACTGACCGCCTTATTATTTTTTGGCACGTAGTTGCAAAGTGAAACAAGATTGTCACAAAAACCTAACACAGTTTAAAGGACTGGCCGTTTATTGCTCTTCATCACCTATTTAGGGAAACATATTTTATTTGCTCGAATGGTGCCAACAACTGCGATGCCAATTCTAGCCAATCGTTGAGCGCCGTCGAATGTTGTGAAGAAATTATCGGCTATCATTGTTCTGCTGCTGTTGGTGTAACGATTTGCAAAATGTATCAATACATTTTCACCTCTCGATTGGCTCCTTCTTCCTTTCCAGTGTATAATTTGGTCTTCAAATCACATTCCCACCATGCTTTTAAGCCATACCTTGCTGGTTTAGATATAATGTATTGAGTAAATCTAGTTCAGCATCGATATGAAAACAGCTGCTCGTCGACGGTTGATAATATCTGGCAAGATTTGCATTCAAGAAAGTCCATATATAACGAATGGGAGCTGATGCTTCTGTTTGTTGACGAAATTCAAGCGTACGACCATCATCAAAACAAATATCATATATCGGGACAAATTAACGATTCTGCTGCTCAAAAACAGCGGGAAGAGACGCTCGTTAGTAACATCACACACATGTTCACATACATACATGTGTGTGTTTCATGTGAACATATACTTATGGCATATGTAATGCAAGAGAGGAAAAAAACAAAACATAGAAGCACCAAAACACACTATATTCCATATGTTCCAATACAAAATATAAAAGGGTCTGACCAGGCACCATGTGCGTTAGACCGACCAAAAAAAAAAAAAAACTAAGTGTAATTTTTTAATTGTGGAATTTTTTGAGCACAGGAATAAAATGATGCTATTATGTATCAAAAACAATCCCTTAGAATTTGGAACGAAAATATTGATGTTAAGTTCCCGACCATAGACGTCAAGTGGCGCTGCACCCGTTATTAAAATTCAGTGAACTATAAACCCAATAATCAGATATGACATGAATAATTATGTGGTTTTTTAAGGTCTCACCTTACATTTTTGGAATCGCTGAAGATGGTGGAATAATTTTTGATTCGATCCGTTTGCTATGTTAAGAGATATTCAAGAAAAAGCTGCAACACAACGTAAAAAAATGTTCAAGTCTTAATACGAAAATAAATGTTAAAATTATATTTCAGTATACATTATTGTAGCAAATAATTTTACGAAAAAAAGAAGTGGCCGCACACCATCCTACACCTATTAGTTCAAGATAAATATTTATTTTTATTTTGATTTACTTGCTCGTTTTCAAGTAACATATTCAAAAAATGTAACAAAAAGAAGGCAAAAAGAAATATATTTTACAATTTTTACATTTTTATCGTAGTGCTGTAGCTTTTTCTTTAACATCTCTGAATCTAGCAAGCAAATTAAATCAAAAATTATTTCACCATCTTCAGCGACACAAAAAATGTAAGGTTAGATCTTCAGAAACCTCACTAATATTCATGTCATGTATGATTATCGGGTTCTTAGTTCACTATATTTTAATAACGGATGCATCTCCACCTAACGTCCATGCTCCATGCGACCATGGTCAAGTACCAAACATCAACTTTTTATTTTGTTTCCTTGAAAAAAAATTTTTTGAAAAAAAAATTAAATACGAACACGTGTTGTGGCAATTTTGTTCATTTTAAAACTGTTTGAGGAAAACTAACTTAATGAATTCAACAAAGGTAAGTTTCTGCATCATATTTAAAAAAATAACTACACAAAATAAAAGAAATGCATCATCTTTTGCGTGATGTACTTCTTTTAGTAATAAATGCAATAGCTAAAGAAATAAATGCCTCTAACGTTCGAATACTTTGAAACCACTTTACGATCTGGTTAAAAACATTAGCAAAAAGTACCAGTTTAGAAATGTCCATAATGGAACTAATTCAAATATAGGGAAAAAGGAAATTTTATTGGGTACAATTGTATTTTCCTATGACATCAACACGTAAAAAGCGTCAGTTCGATTAATGTAAAAGGGTATTGTAGAGGGGCCAGTACTAGTCCTTTTTTGAACTAGTTCAGAACTATATAAAAGTTGGTCAAATTTTCTGCAGGGATGTTAAATTAACGCTCAATATCGAAATATGCCTGGGCAGAACCATGTGCGTGTACGAGGGTTAATAACAATAAAATTTTAGTATAACTATATTTGGTATAAATGTAAAAATTTTGTGCACTAAAAGATATTTACATTTATCTTTCTAATCTCATGGATGAAGTCTACGAATTTGTTTTAATTCTAATAAGATTTATTAGAACTGCATAAGGAATTTTTTATCGTTATGACAAAAATATTGATTTTTGTTCAATGGATTTTTCTCGAGCACCACTGTGCATTAATTACAGAAATAAGGCATATATCGAGTTTAGAGAGGCGTTTAAAGTTTCGTAAAAACGGTGCAGGTGTTCACGATAGGCCTACAATTTTAGGAAAAAATAATATTGGACAGGCCTAAAAGATAAGAAACATTCAATACGTCTACGACAAGTAGATTCTTAAGCATAAAAATTTCCAGCTAACATATATAACAAAACTGCATTAAAATGCGCTTAGTTCTTGCTATTTTTGCTTTAACTATATCTTTGCACCTAATTAGGTCTCAAGATGATGAAAGCAGTTTTGTTTTTACTTCACTAGAAGGCTTGGAGCTGTTGCTAGATATCGAATGGGAGCTGCTGTTGAATTTAGAGGATTATGCAAATGCATTAGAGTCCAAGGTTATGCTGATACGAAGGTAATTAAGATTAGAACTGATCTGACTTAAGCACTTATTTATAAGCAAGAAAATATGTGAAAATATTACAGAGCCATTGCAGACATGCAAGCAGAAAATTCCAAATCATTAGACGATGCTGAGACATACCTATCGAATTCTCTGAACAGCTTTGCCTTGATGCGCAGAATGCACACAGATTGGATACATTGGGAATTATATATGGAGAGTACAGTGGGGGAAGGCAAGAGTTGCTAATAATTTAGTAAATGCTTAAAAGTGTTAATAAAATTATTTGTTTTCAGCTGAAATTAAAGTAAATGAAGAACTTCGTATTGATTTGCCAAGCAGCAAAGACATGGATCAAGCCACTGAAGCAATGAACCGCCTGCAAATTACTTACAATCTAGAACTTGTCAAAATGGCAGCTGGTCTCCTGAATGGCAAGCAGTACAAGTAAGACTTTTATAGTTTTAGATGATAGATGGCAAGAGTTTATAAAATTTTCCTTTTTTTATTAGTACAAGTTTGTCTTCACGTGATTGTTTTGAAATTGGTCAAAGTCTACTAAATCAAAAGAAAATTTACTATTCGAGTCAGTGGCTACACGCAGCAATAGAGCGTTATGAAGAAAATGAGGTCAATGGTATTCTAGGATTTGATAAGCTACAAATATACGATGCCTATGTCGAGACCCTTTTGAAGCAGAGTGAGTAAGAGTTGTGACTGGAATAAATATTCTATTCTATAGGCCTTACCAATAGTCATTTTCATGTCGACTCTAAATTGAAGTAAGTAATTGAAGATATTATAAAGTAATGTAAGCTTTTTAACTGCAAATTCTATAGAAATTATGTCAGAAAAGCTCACACTAAAGTTAGAGTAGGCATTAAAATCAACTGTTGGTAATACCCCCTTTTCCACACGGCACAGCATCAAATAAAGAACAGCACATAAAAAACTAGTACTGATTTTCCTGTACCGCAGACTTGCTGGCAAGAAAACTTTCCGTGTGGAAAAGGGGTCTAAGGCTCTATGAATTTATGGCATCATGAATAATGTTAAGTGATAAAACCTCAGATATTTCATTGGTAAAAACTAAGAATGTTTTGCTGAAATAAGTTTATCATGTAAGTAATAAACACAGAAACATGACTAAAAAAAATTTCAATTTATCTTCGTTTCTAAAATATAGGCTATTCGTCTCCCATTAGACAATATTTGTTTTAAAAATATTAAAAGAGTTCTGACGGAGATTCTCAAAGATTTACACATGAACAGCTTTCTTGACCACAAAACGATATTTTAAGAGTATGCATAAAAATCTAAGTGGGCATTACATTGATTTTTGCTAGTGCTAAAAAGTTTTTTAATTTTCTTAAATATTTTTTTTTAATTAGTCAGATCACAAAATCAGAAAAGTCTCAATTAAAAACAGTCCAAGCAAATCCTTTTTTATTTTAACGTTAGATAGCCTGACCAGTAGTGCAACAAAAGGGGGGCTTTGGGGTAATTGCTTTATAATATGTAAAAATTCAAAATCAAAGACGTATTACCCAGAGCATGGTATTAGGATCCAGGTGGCATTGACAATTGCTTATTTTCTCTTCTAAAAGTTAACCTTCTCCTATCAAAAACATCTGTTAATGCAACGAAGCAAAAATTAAAGAAAGTGTCAAAAATAAACATAACGAAAATTCAATGGTCTCATTCAGAGTAGACAACAGTTGGCAACTGCTGTGCTGTTAATTTAATTAACATTTTATTATTAATGTTTATTTTCCATGATTTAAATACAATTCTAAATGTTTGATAGTATAAAGCACTCTTAATTTTAAATACGAATTCTAGTTGTTTGATAGCTTAAAATCCTTTATTGAGCCTTAGGTTACGTAAGAAAAACAATTAATTGCTCTAAAGAATTTTTTCCAAAGAAACAACAACAACAGCATTCTTTCAATATGAAAAGGAAACATCACTAGCTGTTTTTATTGCAATTTCAGCCCTGCTACAGGCTACATCAGAAATCTTTGTAATGGCACCTGCGGGAATCGAATCCGGGCCGAGATCGCCGTAAGCATTTTTAGCGCACTACACCACAGAGGCGATGAGATTTCAGTAACAATTTCTCAGTTTTACTCCCTTCCATATTTCCTGTTGTTGTAATTATTTTGCTTTACTTTAGTTTATGCTTATGTGATTATTATGGAGTCCAACAGTCTGTTGGAATTCACCACTAACAAAGCATGGTTACTGAAGTTGTCTTTAGATTTGCTGAAAAGTCTTCTGGCTGTTTCAGTGTTTTTTGGTCTGGCTCTACCATTTGATTACAATTGAAAGTTTTTCTATATGACCTTGTTTTTTATTATGTTGATTTCCTATGATTTAAATACAAATTCGAAATTCTAGTTGTTTGATTATTAATTTTATTCTTTTTTATTAATAATTATATTATTTATTAATTTTATTATTTATAATTTAATAAAAAAAATTAAATAATTTACAACTTTTTTGATGTTAAGAGTAACAACACATTCAAAGAAAAACATCACTCACTAACGTATCGCTACCATAACAGTTCAAAACAGTTGACTCCGCTGAATGCGTCCATTAAGAATTGTGAGCGCTCATTGTGAGTATATTTTTTGACAGGAGATGGTTAACTTATCAACTGTCAATGCTACCTGGATAATTATGCCATGGCCTAGAGTCTACATGAGTAAAAATTATAACTTGTGAGAAGAAGTTTTTAAAATTTCAAAAAGTAGACTTCTAAACTAAGCATTAAAATTATAACCTCCCACAATCCTTCCGACGGCAAGCCTGCTTTGTTTTTCATCTGGGTAACTACACTTAAAGCGGGGTACACATTAGCGATCACGACTGATACTCAAGATTATATTCTCTCTTTTTACGCAGGTTCGAGTGTGTGGCCTTTCGTCATGTAACAGTCAATCACAGAAGTTTTTGTGGTTGAATTTTTGAGATCAGGATCGTTAACCCTTCGTGGGACCCTAAGGTCCGTAGGGACTTTTTCGATTTTGAATCGCAAATTACTCCTATTTTGGCCACTACGACCCCCTCCCAAAGTTACCATGTATTCCTGGAACATTTAGTTCTGCGTCTTTTACGGGTTCGATCATTAAAATCGGACCAGTGGTTACCGAGATCTAAGGATTTACTTTTACTGCCTACGAGAAAGGTCCCTAAAGTCCCCTGGGACATAGTATGAAAATTAAGCAAATTAACGGTATTACTTCGTGGAATTCATTGTTTTATGGCTCAAAATTGCAGCTGCGTTTAGTTTCAAGGTAAAATAAATATTTTTGCTAATTGGGTTTTCCAAGAAATGAGCAGGGGGAGGTATAAGTTTGCTTATTTTATTGCTTTGTTCATCCCTGATGCATTTGTCTTATACCTGCGTGCCTACCTGAATGTTGGAAAAAAAAGGTATATAAACCAGTTGCTTCAAGAATATTCAATAGTTGTGTACTAACTTTTGAATTGAATTGAGCTAAAGAAAAATGTGCGAAGCAAATATCAATATAAATTAAATACTAAATGAACAAAGTTGTGATTTCGATGATGAAATAAGTGATCCATCGTTCCAAATAAATGAAGAAGCCTCTGATTGCGAAAGTGGAGCCACTATTGAATACTGGGACGAAGATACAAGTGACGATGATGATGAAACGCCGCCAAATCAAGAAACAACTTCAGATGATTATTATGTTGGCAAAAATGGTATGAAATGGAAGAAAGCGCCGCCACCAACTTCACGTGTAAGATCGCACAATATCTTCACCATGAGAAGTAGAGGAATAGGACTAATAATGACTTCGGATGATCCATTGAGCATATTCAAAACAATTTTTACCGAGGAAATGTCACACATAATCGTAAGAGAAACTAACCGAAAAGCCAAACAATCTATTGAAGCGTGGAATGAAGCTAATCCAATACGACCCAAAGAATGGCAACCACTGACACCCAAGGAGTTTGATGCGTTCCTGGCAATGCTTATAGCTTCTGGCCTATATAAGTCAAACAATGAACCAGCTTACTGCCTGTTTGATACAAATCATCCACCAATCTTCAGAGCTGTAATGTCATTCAAAAGATTAAAACTGCTATTGAGGTACATACGATTTGACAACGTGAACACACGCATGGAAAGGTCACAGAGCAGGAATTGATGATATTTGGCTCATGCTGCAAGCTAATTTGGCAAGTCTGTACGAACCACATGATGCTCTAACAGAAGATGAACAACTGTTTCCATATAGAGGACGGACATCATTTACACAGTACATTCCATCAAAGCCTGCAAAATATGGAATAAAGGTGTGGTGAATATGTGATGCAAAAACCAAATATCCGCTCAAAGGTATCATATACTCTGGAAAAGCACCAGGACAGGAGCGTGAAACCCAGCTGGGCTACAAAGTGACAATGAAGCTCGCGCAGAAATACTTATTTACTGGCCGCATTGTGTATGCAGACAACTTCTTTTCGTCTCTTGAATTGGCTGAAAACTTGATTACCTAAAGAACAGCATATGTTGGTACCTTACGCACAAATAAAGCTTGTATTCCCAGTGAGTTTAGGAAGAATCGCAATCGCCCAATTGATAGTACATTGTTCGGCTACCATGACAACAACGTTGCGCTATGCTCATATGAGCCGAAGAAAAATAAAGCAGTGGTACTCATTTCAACAGCACATTATACAAACGCCGTCGAAGGAGCACATAAAAAACCAATGGCCATTGTGGATTACAACAAAAATAAAGCTGGAGTGGACACGATGGATCAAATGCTAGGTACATATACGTGTAAAAGAGGTACTAAACACTGGCCACTGGCCCTTTTTTATAATATTGTGGACGTTGCTGCATTGGCGTCATTTATCGCCTATAATGACCTCAATCCGAGCCAGAAAAGCGACAGGAGGCGGTCGTTCTTATACAAATTAGTTTAGCAGTTGGCTACTCCCGAAATCGAAGAAAGGGCGCTCAATAATCGTATAACCCGCTACCCCCATATCAAGAGAGCTATTATGGACTACAACGTCATACCACTAGAAGAGAGCATTACAAGCGAAGCACCACCAATCCAACACAGGGATCAACGGAAAACTTGCTATTTATGTCAACAACACAACAACAGGCAACGTAAAACAGGATTGCAGGAAGTTTGTTTGTATGGAGCATTCAGAGCAGATGCACCGTTGCATGCCGTGCAAAACGTTCAGGATTCAGCGAGCAGAACAATAAAATAATATTAGATTAAGATTATATCTCAATAAAAATAATTAATATTTAATTTAAAACCAAAATTTGCCCGTGTCCAATCATTTTTAGTGCATTTTATAGGCAATTTTCATATTATGTCCCAGCGGACCTTAGGGACCTTTGACGCATAATTTACTTAGGGTCCCAATAAGGGTTAATATGTACCCCGCTTAAGTGTCAGGCACAGACACAGCAGCAGCAACTGCCATAACCACAGCCATTGTGTTCAGGCAGTTAAGCACTAAACACCAGCACTTGGTGAAATTAAAATTATTTTTTAGCTATCGTATAGTTTGCTACCTCCAGCTTAAGAGCTACTCTAACCGACATTGAGAAACGGAGAAAAAAAAGAAGAAATTCAATAATTTAACGGAATTCCAATTTTTTACGCTTTTTATTTATTATAAATAAAGAACTTTAAAATATACCTTATTCTTTTATTAATTCGATTTTGTCGATTTTGGCAGCAAAATGACGATTTTCGAAAAGGGTTGGGACGATTACAGATTTTTTCTAGCAACCGTACACCACAGAAACCACCATACACACACAGCAATCTCAGTGTTACGTGACGGTTTCTACCAATCACACCACCAGCAAGCTGCGTAAAGGAGCTTCGTTTCAAGAACCTTTACATTAAAGTTTGTGCCAAAGACAGTGACAGGTGCATTCATATTTGACAGTTCAGTAGAGATGTGAAATTTATAATCGGAATTTGTATGACATTTCAGTAGTGATGCATATAACCGGTTAATTTTGAATGACTCGGCTTGTAAAAATGTCTAATTTTGATGCATATCAAAGAGAAATGCATACAAGCGAAATACTTATAAGCAAAAAATTCTGGCTATTTAAATGGTAAAGTTAAATATCTCAAGTTTGAATACATGCAGTAAATGAGAGTGCTACGCAATAAAGCTCTGCAAAGAACCATCCAAGTACACCAGTTGTGTGCTATTATTTTTTCTTATATCTACTTGTATCTGTTTCGCTCTCTAAGCATTGAGTATGCATAAAGTATTTCTCTGTTAGATAACGATGGAATAGGTATGAGAGAGTGAAATTAACAAGTATCAAAAATACTTGTTTGATATATAAATCAATAATACTGTGACGTAGCAAGCATAAAGAATACAGAGCGAAATAAGCAACAAAAAACAGTTTATATAAGTACAATGCATTTAAGTACTTTTTTATGTTTTAAATTTGCCAAAAATACGAAATACGTCCATTCACAGAAAGACACTCACCATTACTTTTTTTTAGTAGAATAGAAATAGAAAAACACAACATCAATACAAAGAGAACGATCTGGAATATCCATATTGAATGGATATATCCATTTAAAAAAGATTTAAAACAGATACTTCACTTAGTGAAACAGATAAAGAGAAAAAAAGCTTACACTACAATGAGAGCCAGAGAAAGAGATGATAAGCTCTCTGCTCATTCCAAAGCATATAAGCATATGTTCAGTTCTACTCCTTGTTGTATTTGTACCAATATTATCAGGTTCAGGTTTGTACAAGTAAAACGGATGGTTCGCTGCAGACCTTTACTACGCAACAGATTCGCGACATAAAATAACAAGGTGTTCTTTTGCATAAAAAGCCGGATCATGGTATCAGTTGCCGTAAGTCTGTCGTCGGTCAGAGATAAAGAGATAGGATACTTAAATTTTGTGACGCCAAAACATATGTTTTTTCCATTTTTATGTGTTTTGGTGAAACTCATTTATTGTGTACGTGACTTCACCTCAGATCAGTGTTGCCGTGACGATTTTAAAAAAAGTATCCATGAAAAGGTCACAAATGTATCCATTTCCGAAAAAAGTATTCACATATTACAGATTGAAACCCAATTTTTTAAGCTTCCATAACAATTCTATGTATTTAATTTGAAGACTAACAAATAGCTTTGTTAAAATGTAATAGTAAGAAACAAAGCATGTACATTAGAGCGTATCACGTTATAGGGGGGAAAAAAAAAGTTCGCCGTAAACCTTCGAATATGAAGCATTTTTGTCTGTTGTTTTCGAAAAAAAAAATTTTTTTTTTTTTGACCGAACGTAGGGGTCGCGCATTTACATTTTTGTTTATAACTTCGTCATTTGACGTCAGATTTTAAAGTATGTTATATCAAAGTTTTTGTCTCGAGGAGACCAATATTATTGTTTCAAAGGTCATTGACCTCAGACCCCCCGTTCTAGTACTTACTCACCAGATCTCAGTTCCTACCATGCTAACATGCCACCCTGATTTCAGAAAAAAAAAGCTCGCAAAAAATGTGTAAACTTTTGTGAAGGAAGTATATCGATTGTTTCAGTGCAAATATTTTTAAAAATTTTTTTAATTTTCTTTGACGAAATTAGGTTATTTTTACACTAGAGTATATCATAAAGGGCTTAGAGCTACCTTGAATTGCAATTTTAAGACAAAAGGCTATTCATAATCAAAAATTAACAAATGAAATAAAACTTTATTGAATTCAGAAACCATTGGATCCATTTAATCCATAAAATTTCAATCCATCAAATTTCGACGTGATTCAAGTTGGCTGTATTTCTGACGGCTCTCGAGTTTAGCTAAAATGTGGCCCATACGTTGTTCATCGGTGACGGCCATAGCAGATTCATGTACTACATGGACAAAACGCTCGGTGTTTTGAGAATGGCATGGATAAGCTGTACAAAGAAAGTAGAAATTTACCATTGGATTTTGCAATGGATTATAACATAAAGAATGGCATCACTGTATTTTGTGATTTTGGTAGCACCAGTTGATCTATTTCAGAGATGTTGTGGCTAGGAGTGTTTTTAAATTGCAATTCAAGGTAGCTCTAAGCCCTTTAAGATATACTCTAGTGTAAAAATAACCTAATTTCGTTAAAGAAAATTAAAAAAATTTTTAAAAATATTTGCACTGAAACAATCGATATACTTCCTTCACAAAAGTTTACACATTTTTTGCGAGCTTTTTTTTTCTGAAATCAGGGTGGCATGTTAGCATGGTAGGAACTGAGATCTGGTGAGTAAGTACTAGAACGGGGGGTCTGAGGTCAATGACCTTTGAAACAATAATATTGGTCTCCTCGAGACAAAAACTTTGATATAACATACTTTAAAATCTGATGTTAAATGACGAAGTTATAAACAAAAATGTAAATGCGCGACCCCTACGTTCGGTCAAAAAAAAAAAAAAAAAATTTTTCGAAATTAACTTGCATAAATGCTTCAGAATAGAAGGTGTACGGCGAACTTTTTTTTTGCGATACGGTCTAATGTACATATATAAAATAATAAATAATAATATTAAGACCTAGTGCTTGAATATTTTAAATATTTTTAGGATTTCTTTTTTTGAAAGTTAAAATAATGAACAATGATATTTAAACTTTAAAGGTAGCGATAAAATTTTTTGATTATGACGCGCTTTTTAAATTTAAGTCCCAAAACAGGGTTTTTTACTGGATATTCAGTGTAAAATATACGATTTTTGAAATTTTGATAGCGAAAGCCACTGATGTGAATAACATATTAAAATTTCAGATGATTCGGCTGAATAGCTTTTGTTTTCGATACAACACATTGCCGAAAAAAGTAAGTTTTGAGATAAATGAGTGTAAAGAGAGTGAGTATGTATATTTCTGCTGTGCGCTCAATACCTGTATCCTTACAAAAATTTAACAGTAAATTCTCAAAAACTATACTTTTGAAAGTTTAAGAAGAAAAAGAAAATAAAAATTTTAGACAACCTGCTCCTGCCTTAAAAGAGAACATATGTACATTTCAGTACTTCAATCTGTTATATTTGGTGTTATTTTTATATTTTTTATACATTATGTTTATTACATTAATTGTAAAAGTTTGATATTTATACAAAAATCTATATAAAAAACATAACTGTTAAATAGCGATTACGATTAATAAATAATTAGATTTTATTTTAAAAATAATTATAATCATTATATAATCCTTGAAAGAGCTGCTTTTGATAAGTAATTGATTTCGATTACAAATAATCAAAATGTAATAACGACTACTTGGAATTACGGAAATAATCAAAAAGAATAAAAAGTAATCAAGAAACAATAATCCGACTACTTTTAGAAATTATTTTTGATTCTGTTTGAGGTCGACTCGCATCGTTTTAACGGTGAGGTAGTGAAGTGCAACCAATCATTTTTAACTAAAACGCTGATACGGCTTTTTCAGTCAGCACAGTTATACGAAAAACAGTTATACGAAAACTTAATCAGTTTTATCAACAAAAGTGTTGAGAGCTACAGTATGAACTTTGGGTTCATGGTTCCTTCTCTGTTACCGCTGCAGATGCTATACATAATAAAAAAGAATCAAACATAGTTTCTAAAAGTACTCTGATTATTTTTCTTGATTACTTTTAATTCTTTTTGATTATTTTCGTCATCTAAAGTAGTTGTAATTATTTTGCGATTTAAAAAAAATAGTTAAAAAGCTAATGAATACGATTAGTAATAATTATTTAACAGCTATGATACAAAATAATATATAAATACATAAAAAAGTAATTTAATAGCTTATTCAGTTAAGTGTAATATAAATAAAATGGGTTGCTATTCCTTTAATTATTACCAAAAAAAAATCGACTAGTCTTATCGTTTATAGTAAGACTTAAATTAGAAAAACTTCATTCAACAGCAGCTGTGCTATGAGGCAGACTTAATATATTTATCACAAAATTGTAAAGTTCTTCGTAAAGAGGTTGCGTTAATGCATTTTTCGATAAAAAAGTATTGTCCAAAAAAGTCTCAATATCAAAATTTTCTAAAAGTTTTTGTTGAATTTAAAGAAATGCCTCCTTTTTTATATTTTTACAAATAAAACCATATATTCATATATGAGTATGAAAAAAGTATTCATAAATTTTTCCTAACGGCAACACTGCTTGGACTTATTTCTATGGTGTAATTATTCCAAGATAATTTCAACATGATGTTTCAGGGATGTTTTCCATTGCTTTTCCTAAGTCTTTTGAGGTTTACATTTTGTTACACATTTTGTTCCAATAATATGCAGTTTTACAGTTAACGGACATCAAACGTAACTGGTGAAATTCTTAAATCTACCATAAACCAGGGTTGTTTTCCGTTGATTTTACGACCACATATAAATGTTTTGTGCTAGTATGGGAGCCATTTTAACGTAAAATCGAGCAAAGTGCTATCCCTCTCCAACGGAGTTTCTCATCTCTTTATCTCTGGCGTCGGTCGCAGGTCATAACAAATAACCTTTGCGTTTATTTTCAGTTGCCTTGCCTTGCCTTGCCTTGCCTTGCCTTGCCTTGCCTTGCCTTGCCTTGCCTTGCCTTGCCTTGCCTTGCCTTGCCTTGCCTTGCCTTGCCTTGCCTTGCCTTGCCTTGTCTTGCCTTGCCTTGCCTTGCCTTGCCTTGCCTTGCCTTGCCTTGCATTGCCTTGCCTTGCCTTGCCTTGCCTTGCCTTGCCTTGCCTTGCCTTGCCTTGCCTTGCCTTGCCTTGCCTTGCCTTGCCTTGCCTTGCCTTGCCTTGCCTTGCCTTGCCTTGCCTTGCCTTGCCTTGCCTTGCCTTGCCTTGCCTTGTCGGTGGTCGTCAGTTGTTTCCGTAGCGATCGATCATTTGAGACCAGTCAATTAATTTTAGAAGTCAACTCCTTTTATTTAATTTATTTAACATTAATACACTTTTTGAATTGAATTATTCATATAACTTTAATTTGCATATTAATCAGGCATGCCAACTGGTGGGGAATTCCTCGATTTGCGGGGAATTTTATGTCGATCGGGGAATGGGCTCAAATATGCAGGGAATTTAATAATTCATCAAATTTTTAATGATTTTTGCGATAAAATTAACATTTTATCTAATATTTGCGGGGAATTTGATTTTATAATTAATTTTTTGATACAATGTTCTTCTAACAACATTAGAAAAATTTAATTGACATTAGCAGAAAAATCCTTGTTGCCAAATTAATTTTTTAATAATACAATTTTTTTTAATTTTTAATGCATTTTCGTTTATAAGCTTGGAAGGTATTGCACAATTGAAAAAAAAATTGACACTTCAATTTGCATTTCTATAACATAAATGTGCAAGTTGACTTGAGAGAGGTTTTAGGCAAAAGCGGTTAAAATTAAGGCATATTTTAGAAGAAGTTTTTTAAAAAAGTATATTATGCATACAAAAAATTGTATGTATACAAAACAGTTTATTTGCTCTTAAAAACACATAACCATTTTTGTAAACGCAGCTACGATATATTGTTTAAATATAAAGATTGCGCTGAAGTGTGCTTAAAAATAAGTGAAAATCGGAAAACACCATAGCTCGGATCCAGATCGTCTGAATAGGGTGATTACATTGCTTTTCAACAACACTCTCAACCTGACCCTCTCCGATTTGGTTTAAACTTTGTACACAGGTAGTGTTGGTTACAATTTAGAAAATAAATTTGTAATTTTTATTTTTTTCGAGTGGTTACTGAGTTAAGGGCACTCAAAATTGAAAAAAGTCGGTTTTTTTCTTGAGGACTATTTTCATTTGATCATAACTTCGGTTAAGTTTGAGATAGAGCAACGATTTTAGATTCATATTATAGATAATTTCAAATAGCTTATTTTGTATAATAAAACTGAAAAATTTCTAAAATATTTACTTAATTTTTTTTTGCATAAAAGTTTAAAAAAAATATTTTGATGAAAATCATTTTTAAAAATTTTGGAAAAAATATATATTAATTAATGATAGTTAATCTATGTTCTCTCAGAATTTCAGCCTGATATCAATAAACACATTCTTCTATTAATTTGATATTCCACATACATTAAGCGGGATATGCTTATAAACATAGTGCATAAGACATAATTATTGTATTTTTCCTCTTGCAGATTTATATGATACAGCATGGGAAATTATCAATGAAGCACTTGAGTATAGCCCAAATAATGATAAATTCTTATATGCTAAAACGTTTATGGAAGACCACGCAAACATCCCGAAAGAAAAACCAACGGAGGTAAATGTATCACATTCTTACAATTTGAATATTAATCTTAGCAATATTATTATTTGAGCACCTAGTTTCTATCTAATGATACCGAACTGTATAAACATTATTATCGTTGTTGTCGTGGAGAGTTCGACAAACGCTTGACGCGCCTTTACTGTCGCTACAATACCACAACTCATCCTTTCCTTATATTGGCGCCACTAAAAATGGAGGAACTGCTAATGGACCCATACATTGTACTCTTTCACGATGTGATAAGCGATATCGAAATCGCAGAAATTAAGGCAGTATCACGCTCAAATTTGATACAATCCTTTGTTTATGATAAAGCTATTGAAAAATCAGTTCCTACTAAAGCTAGAACAGGTCAAGAATGTACTTATGAGGACAATGCAAGCGACACGTCAAAACGCATCAAGCAAAGACTAACCGATTTAAGTGGGTTTGATTTGGATGGTTCTCCACACATGACTGTGATGAATTACGTATTGGCTGCACACTACGCACCACACCTTGATGCCTTCAATGTTTCAAAGGTGAATTCTCATAGTACATGGAAAAAAATAATTTTTTGTATCTAAATATTATTTTGCTTGATTCAAAAATAGGTCAAATCAATTCTAATTGACTTGAATCAAGCATTTGAAGTCAATTATTAGAAAAAATTCTTTTAAATTTACATTTTTAATGCTCAGTATAACTTACGGTTTGTTGAATCAAAAATAAATTGCTTGATTCAAGTAGCTGAAAAAAACTTGAAAACACTTATTTGCTCGTTTTTTGAAACAAACACAGTCACTTGCGTTAGATGTTTACCTGGCAATACATTTTAAGGGAAAATTTCAGTGAGAGAGAGAGAAAGCTTGTTCTTATTCATATGGAAATGGAATTGCCAGAAAAAACCCAAGTGATGTGATTGCGTGAGTTTTACAAAATAAGGTAATAAATATTTCGAATGGATTTATTTATTAAATTCTGAAATGTATATCCTTTTTTAAAACATAGTATAATAATGGCATGTCTGATTGCAATAACACAGATAAGAAATTGTGGGAGAAAAGGTTGGGTTGTGAACCAGGATGGGTTGTGAACCATTGCTTATTTTTCTTTCCCTAATTGACAGACGTATTGCTTGACAGTGACAGCTTCAGACATCGTGTTTGAAAATCAATTGCAAAAATTTTTTTGATTTATTTCAAAATAAGTAAAGTTAATCCGAAAAAGTGAGTGTAATGCATATTTATTTAGTGTTTTGATTCGATTTTACGATCCAATATTTGGTTATGTCGAAAAATGATTGGAAGTGTCGTTATTTTTGACGTCTCCAACATGGTGTCATGGCTGGGCTCTAAGCCAATGTGCTGATTAGACAAGATTTGTACAAGAACTGCTAAATAGCGTCAGGAAGCACCAGTGTTTTATCACTTTTGGGAAAAAATTGGGCTATTAGAAGAAGCCACCCCAAAGAAAATATCGAAACGTGGCCGAAAGACAATGGAGAGCTACGAGCTGACTTCTCCAGACAAAATTTATGATCTAAAGTAGCGTTGGGCAAAATCAGCACATTTGCACAGTGCGATCGAGCGAGCTGACTGCGTGCTAAGCGTGCTAGATGAGGGGGGTTGTCATAGCACGGGTAAAAGAGAGAAAAATTGAGTACGTGCTAAGCGTGCTAGATGAGAGGGGTTGCCATAGCACGGGTATAAGAGAGAAAAATTGAGCGCACTCTAAGCTTGACCAAGGTTGTCAGTCAAAATTCGGAAAAATTCCCAAGATAACTACCTTTTTCCCACAGTAATATAAATTATATACCACCAAATTAATCCATGGTTAAGGTAAACAAAAAATTACCACCGCAATTAAAAAATACCAAAAAATAACGCACGATCATAAAAAATTACCACAAAATACGACGCGTTTTAAAAATACTACGAAAAATCCCACAAGCATTTAGCATTTAAAACCTTGACCGTGCCTGACGAGAATCAAGGGTAAATGAGAGAAAAATTTATGGCGAAATGCATTCAGTAACGCTTGTATTTTCATCCGAGCTTGTTAGAACGCGAACTAATTTACAATACAGTGGGACAATTTCGCCAAATATAAAATAAAATGCACGCAACAATCAAATCAAAATTGTTTAGTTTTAATCACCAATGGAGCTTGGATTTTTTTTTGCAAATATGTAGATGGAGAATCACAGTGCCTTATTTGTGGTAAGCGCGTGGTATGCAAGGTTTTTAATATAAAGAGGCATTACTTTGCGCACGAAAGTAAGTGCAACATATATGAGGGCGAGGAAAGAAAAAAAATATACAAAACACTTAATCAAAACAAAGATCTCAGTCCCGAAGCGGTAAGTTATACATTTTTTATTATAAAATTCCTCCATTAAATTAGATGAGATGGGCTCACTTGTTAGAATAGTGAAGAATACCCAGCGGGTGCTAAGCGCGCAAGTTATGCAATTGCGTTGGAGCTTGTACGAGCAAATCATGCCTTTTCGGATGGTGAGTGGTTAAATGTTGCATTTTAAAAGCAGTGGGTATCTTATCCCCTCCAGAATTGCCTAAATACAAGGCCATATGTTTATATCGCCGAACTATCGGCAGACGTATAGAATAAATGGCAGAAACAGTTAAAAATGCGTATAAAATCATTTGTAGCAATTTCTTTAGCAATTGATGAGAGCACAGACATTGCCGATATGGCTCAATTAGCAATTTATATACGTGGAGTTGATGCACAGCTTAATATATTTGAAGAACTTCTGGATATTGTTCCAATGAAGGGTACCACTAAAGGCGAAGACATTTTTCAATGTGTTGACGAATGTGTTCAACGTATGGGCATTGCATGGCGCAAAGTAGTAAGCATTGCTACAGATGGTGCAAAATCCATGACTGGATCAAAATAAGGGTTGATTGCCAGAATTCGAGGAAAATTTGCTGCAAAAATAATAGCAATGTTTGGATCAACATATTCTTGTGAGCAATTCTTCTCCTTATTGAAGATTAATAAGTGCCGATTAAGGAATCGACTCTACGATTCCAGCTTAAAAAATTTAATGCGCTTGGCTGTAGCTCAAGAAATCACTCCTAACATTGAGGAACTCCTGTAAAAATATTTAATTACTTATATTAAATAAAAGTAGTTACTAAATTTTTTCGTTTTATTTTCTTTGACATATTCATAAGCAATTTCCTTTGTGGCTGTTTTAAAGTTTTAATAAAAATGAAAAGTAATAGTTTTAAATACATATTATTACAACTTATATGTTTTCTTTTTGTTACACTGTGCGAGTTTTTTTTTATGAAGAGAGAGAGAGAGCCGCAGAAGCAAGTATTACACATTCCCTGAAGGAAATGTGCCAGTAATTGGGGAAAAACGGCAATAATGCATTATATAGAAAACTTTTTTTTCTATTGTTATTACAATCAGAGAAATATCTATATATATAAAAATGGTGTAAAAAATGTATAGTAAAACATCAATTGAGAATGGCTGGGCCGATTTGTCTAAAATTTTTTTTCAGTTGTTTATAATTGCCAGGAGAAGGTTTTTACGAAGGAAAATTTTGGAAAAACCCTCCGGGAAAGTCCGATAGGTGGCGTTGGGGTGGACTTATATCGAAAATTTGAATTTATGGACCAATTTAACTGAAATTCAGAATGTATGTTTGTTTAATCATAAGAAAATAATTTGTGTATAAATGGACCCGATAGGTGGCGCTGGGGTGGACTTATATCGAAAATTTGAATTTATGGACCAATTTAACTGAAATTCAGAATGTATGTTTGTTTAATCATAAGAAAATAATTTGTGTATAAATGGACACGGTAGGTGGCGCTGGGGTGGACTTATTTCGAAAATTCAATGGCGTGAAAAGTGATTTTGGTATTGCCACAATTTTGAAATGCAATCCTGGTACGAGGGGGGTAGCGAAGCACACCGGGTTCAGCTAGTTATATATAAATATGATGTCTATTTTTTAGAACAATTACTCTCTGCTACGAAGATACTGAAGTTTTTGAAGTTTTTCAGAAATTTATTCTGATAAAAGAAAGTCTGTTATATTGTAAATTCATTGTAAAAGCGTGTTTTAAGAAAAAATTTAATTTTTATATTTAACTACAGCAATTAACCTTCAAAGTAAAAAAGCATAATCATTACCAGCATATATTGTGCTACAATGTAAAAACTTTCCCTACTGGGCTATTGTACAATAGCAACTTGTCCCTCTCTTGAATACCAGAGAGTGACAATTAACTAATTAACCCTAGATATTCTAATGAAAACAAAATTGAGCTCACGTCAAAATAATTTCAATCGTATGAAAATAAAATATGTTCAGTGTAGTTAAAATATTGATATATACATAGTTCTACACATTTTTTTTATAAGCATAATATGATATGCACTGCTCACATGACACCAGTATTTATAGTAACATAAATATAAATACTCTTTGTAAAGTTTAAAATATTCCAGTAATTGACTAAATGTTTTCCATTATAAGGGTTAAACAACTACTCACTGCAAAGTCAACCCGCCTTTCGTCTCAGTTTGTGGGCAAGGGGTACTTAAAAAAGCTTTGCACGCTCTGCTGCGAAAGTGCGCCGCTGCTGCCCGTCCCTAATCTAAAGCAATAGCAGCAAAGTCAAAACCACCAGCAAAAACAGCACCGAATAAGATACAACTAGTACCACCCAAGCGACCCAAGGATAAATAACCATCAAAACCATCTGATGAGGACCTTGATTTTTGCACCATTTGTTTGAGGTGTTTGCCTAAGAATCTGACCCCCAAAAACTCCATGAAACCCCCAAAACACATGCGGAACGCGCTTGTGTTTCATATGCAAACATTACGACACCGATTTGAACGAAGATGAAGAAAATTATGACTGAACACTTCCATTCATGACGATTTTTTTAGCCTAAGTGGCGGCATTATAACTTGTTTTCCTCTTGAGGCTTTGTTTTACTTCTTTTTTTCGACTTTTATTGGAATTTGCCAGATGGTTCACAACCCAGTCACTTTTTTAGAAAAGGCCAAGCTTACGTCCTTAGAAAAATGGCCGTAGAGAGTAAAATTTTTATCAAAACTCTAATCTTTCTGCACATAAAAGTTGCGTTTTTTGTTGACCTTTCAACAATGCTATCTTCGACTATTAGATATCTTTATTCTCTAAAAAAGCTAGAGCCCAAAAACAAAACCCGGTTTACAACCCAGCCCTTTCCCCTAAATATTATGGCCCTTGAAAAACTTGAAAATAAAATATTATCAAAGAAACTTACAAAAAAATTAAAACTTAATGAAAAGATTTACTTGGATCAAGCAAATTTTTTATCCTCCGGAAAATGATATTCTATGAATATTATAAACTTGGGTCAAGCAAGATATTCTTATTATTTGAAAATAATTGAGTAGAATCAAGAAAAAATATGCTGGAACTAAGAGTTTTTCTAGCTAACATTCGTTTTATATATTCTTAATAGAAGCAACTATAAATACTTAAATAAAAAATACTTATATTAAAAAATTTATGCCTGGGTGGAAAGCGATAGCCTTTTTGCTTAGCTGAAGCCTAGAACGCTTGATATTTTCACTCCCTATATAACACTTACCATTTAACATAAAAGACATTTGTTTCATTTTTGTAGAATGCCAAAGTAGTGCGAAATGTTGGCGACCGAAAAGCTACAATTGTAATATATGTAAGTTTATCACATTTTAGCATTTAAAGTGTATACAATGTTCTCTGCTCTTAATGATAATATGCCTCATTATAGCTATCCGATGTTGACCAAGGTGGATCCACTGTGTTTCCAATCCTTGAAATGGCTGTGCATCCACGCAAGGGTTCCGCTCTGATGTGGTACAACCTAAACAATCGTGGCGAAACAGACATACGCCTTTATCACGCTTCCTGCCCTATGCTTGTTGGCTCCAAATGGAGTAAGTTCAACTTTAGCTTTAATCTGTTTGTGTTTAAGTAATAAAATAATTTACTCACATTTACCATTATTTTTAGTTGCCACCAAGTGGATTAATGATCGCCTTCAAACGTTTCGCAGACCGTGTTTTGCATAAATGTTTATAAATTCTTTATTGTATCAATAATCTGCTTCAAATGCTTAATTTTAAATATATCCAATATATGTGTCCAATTTAATTTAAATCTGTCAAAAAAAAAAAAACCAATGCTCAGCAACATTGCACAGCGCACGAAAATTCAATTTTTGAGAATGTTTGCGTTTAAGGGGGCAGTCTAAATCTATTTTTTTCAAAAAATCAATTTTCTAAGAAACCCAGTTTTATAAATGAGATATCATTAGAAAAAGTGTACAATATCTTATTTATGTCTCCGATATGGAGAAACATGTATTAGATAAAAAGACTTAAAACATGTTTTTCTCGAAACTACGTTTTTGGACCTTGTTGACATGGTTACGAAAAAACTATTCGACTGATGGGGCTTAAATTCATACATCACATATTATTTTACATACGTGTACTAGAAAAGTCAATACCGGGATCACGGATGATTTAAGCCCCTTAAAGTCCCGGGATTTTTAAATAAAGAATTTATATTACAAATGCTGTAAATGCAACCATTTCGATTTAAGTTGATATGAATATAGAATTATAAAAACTTTTTATTGAGGCTGAAAAAGATTGTTAGGACGATGAGTGTGAATCGCTGAAGCAAAGAGTTTGCAAAGTTTTAAAAGAACTTGTATCATCGAGAAGGCAGCTATATGTTTAAAAATTATCGGATATTCTGAGTTAGGAAATAATTTTGTTTTGTTGTGAAGGCAAACGTGATCGAAACTTATAATTTGGTTACGATTATCGTACAACTATTTCTCCAACTAGCATAGAATCAGAACAGTGCTTCTCATACGCGGGTTATATTTGTAATAATATCCGAAATAAACTCTCTAATGAAAAATTAAACGCTTTAATTATGTTGAAACAAAAAATTATGTTGATTTTCTATGATTTAAATACGAATTCCAAATATTTGAAAGTTAAAATCATTCTTGATTTTAAATACAAATTCTAGTTGTTTGATAGTTTAAAACTGTTTATTGAGCTTTGATCAGGTTAAAACAATTAATTGCTCTAACAAATTTTTTTTAAAGAATCAATAACAACAACAACATTTTCAGTATGAACAGGAAAACATCACTAGCTGATTTTATTGTAATTTTGGCCCTGCTACAGGCTTCATCAGAAATCTTTGTGATGCCGGCGGGAATCGAACCCGGGCCGTGATCGCCGTGTGCAAGCGCATCTTAGCGCACAACATCGCAAGGCGATGAGATTTTAGTGTCAATTTCTCAGTTTTTCTCCCATTCACATTTCCTGTTGTTATATTTATGCTTTACTTTTGTTTAAAGAATGGCAGAATTCGACAAGGTAGTGTTAGCAGGCCCGTAGCTAGTATGGTGCTAGGGCAGGCTTAGCCAGCCCTAGAATCCGTCGAGCCTGGCCTAGCCAAATTTCCGTATGCTTTTACAACTGCCCTCGTTTATTTCGCAGTTGATCACAGTGTAATTAGACCTTTGCATTATAAACGTAAGCATACGCCGAAAATATGGCAGCACTTTCATTTGACAGCTGAAAAATAAGAAAACAAAATTTCACAAGTCATTGACAATAACAGCTGGCAAAAAATTTTAAAAAAAGTTAATTTTTGGTGAAAATTTATAGAATATTGTTATTTTAATTGTTTTCAAGATTTTTTGAGTGAGTTTTTCAGATAATTTACTATTTTAAGTGTCTTAAACTAAATATACACAAAAAAGAAATTGCAGTTGGTGCAGTCGTTTTTCCAGCAGTTTCTTCACTTTTTGTGTCTCACAGTTTGCTGTTCTGATTAGGAAAAACACTTGCAACTACTTGAGGATGAATGGGGAGGATTTCGAAATTATATCATGATTCAAGGGCCAGCTGACTGCATTTCGGATTT
Source organism: Dichetophora obliterata (assembly GCA_963920525.1). Lineage (NCBI taxonomy): Eukaryota > Metazoa > Arthropoda > Insecta > Diptera > Sciomyzidae > Dichetophora > Dichetophora obliterata. Next base: position 243,851,836 of record OY986435.1, on the reverse strand, counting down.
TTGAACTTTAAGCGGCTGTGCCAGGTCAGCAGGCTTCGCCTATTTCTGTAATCTAAATACTTTGCATTCATTCTCAAATAGTTATACATACTTTCCCCAATCTACTAATAATAATTAGTCTAACTAGAACTACTAATTGGGAGTATAAAAATTTGGAAAGGCTGAAAGGAAAATAATGGATGCTGCAGACATAGCTTGCGATTGAATTAGGTACTTTTAACCAAAAACAATTAAAATAACAAGGTTTTATATCACACAGAGTGCACCGTCGATCGAATCTATTAGGAAACTCAGTAGTAGAACAATCACTTGGTGAGAGAAGTGAATATTCTATTGAAATTAAGTCGGCTTACTTTGATATCGTTGATAATATTATATTCAAATTAAAAAAGCGTTTCACCAAAAATGATCGTATATTATTGGCATTGTCATCAGCTTACGAAATGAAGCCGGCTAGTTTAAAAATATTATGTTCTATAGGCTTAAAAATACCCTTTGATGCCGAGATGTCTGTCGCGAAGAAATATCTGGACAAAAAAAGGGATGAGCATCAGAAAACATCACCAAATTCAATCAGTTTTGATACGTTGAATGAATTGTATCTAATGCGCGATGCGTTTCCTGGTACTTATAATTTGTTTTGTGCAATCGAAACATTCGGCAACAGTACGGCGGTAAGCGAAGCATCATTTTCCCGTGTAAACCGAATCAACAGAGTTCAAAGATTATCGATGACTACAATACGTCTGCGAGAACTTTCATTGATCGCTTTTGAAGGCCATTATTTGGGAAAAATTTGTCCCGAAACCATTCTTCGCAAATTTAATGAGAAACTAAGACGATTGCCTTTGTATTAAACAGCAGAGCTGTGACTGTAGTGGAAATCAATATAGTACATTAGAAATTCGCTTTCAAACATTGAACTCATTTATGTTATATTTAATATGTTAATATTCTAAACTTTTTTTTACTAAAATATACATTTGCCCGGCTCTTAATTTCTGGATACGGGCCTGAGTGTTAGGGCGGACAGCCGGTGACCGAAACTTTCAAAACGAAGTTGACATTTCATACAAAATCTGCTACCAATGAGAATGCAATAAGAAAGCAAAAATTGGCAAAAATACCAAAATAGCTGTGTTTGACAGTTATGGTCAATAAAAAAGAGAACACATTCAGCCTTAACACTACCGTGTCTAGTTCTACTATGATTTTAAGCTTATGTTATTATTATGGAGTCCAACATTCTGTTGGAATTCACCACTAACAAAGCATGGTTACTGAAGTTGTTCTTAGATTTGCTGAAAAATCTTCAGGCTGTTTTGGTCTGGCTCTACCATTTCATTACAATTGTAAGTTTTGTGACCTTGTAGTTTATTATGTTGATTTTCTGCGATTTAAATACAAATTCTAATATTTATAATTTGATTTATAATTCGACCTATCATAAAAAAGGTTAAAATTATTAAAAGCTCATTTTTTTCTTATCTTACGACCAGACATAGCGAGTATCTTATATTTTAATAAGAGTTTAGAATTTTTGTTTCAGCGTTCCAGAGCTGAGAAATCATGCCAACCAGTTTTAAAAGTGTTGCCTTCAGTATAGCCGTATAAAATATTTTTTGAAAATAATAACATGTACACAATTTTGCTGACCACTATTTTGAACGGCCCAGGAGGACAATAAACGAAAGATATTTTTGGTGTGTGTGTGAGAATTTTTGATAAAATACTCATTGCACTCAATTTTTTTACACGGTTTTTTTTGCACGATTTTGAAATAGCACTGTTCACCAAAAAAGTTTGCACGAATTTTTCGGTTTTGCAAGATTAAAAAAAAATTTAATTCACCAACAATTTTCATGCTGCATTCAAATATGATCGGTTTATGCCCACACGAGTGTGTTGCTGACTTTAACTTTTAGCCGACCACTGATTTACGTTTACAAGTTTCGGAGAACTCCCGATTGCTATAGTATTTTTTTACATTGTACTCTTACTTCTTTTTTCTTTTGGCTTTTTTAATAAAAATGAATTGCTTTTTATTGAAATCATTACTTTTTTGCACGGTTTTGTGGGCAAAAATTTAAAAGTTTTACATCTTACACAATTTTTCAAAGTTTTGGAACACATCCCTAAATTTACCATGTCGCTTGTATTTTTTTATACGCATTTTTGTACACTTTTTACTTAGGAGCGTATCTACCGTGTAAAAAAAGAGTTGAGTGTACAGTAGGGCGGGTCGATTTAAAAATCCCCCATTGCTCAGTAAAAATCGTATTCTAGGGATCAAAATAAGAAACTTTGCCCAAGGAACTATACCAAATCAAGAGAAGAAACAAAACCCAACAATTTCCAGAGTATGTAAAATCTCTGGAAACAATTTTTTACATTGGAACATGCAAATACGATTTGAAGGCAGCTCCATGTGCATGCGACTTGGTTCCCGAATGCCTCAAAAAGTTTATGCACGATCAACATAATCATAGAAGACTAACAATGGATGCATTTGTGAAGGAAATTGAAGAGCAAGGAGCAACGTCTATGTCATCAATGCCAACATACCAAGATCCCGATGATTCAACATACGCACCGCCACCGGTTCAGGAAGATATGGGTAGAAGCACAAGTTAACAATACACAGAAAGATACGATTGTTGTAACTTTGCCTTGATATGTGACAGATTTGGTGTGCCTGATAGAGTAGCATCAGAATTGGGAACCGCTCTTTTCCAAGATTTTAAAATGAAAGAGGCAAACCTCTAATCATGGATAAATCGAAAGTTCGCAGAGAAAAAGATAAATACAGACAAGAAGTGCTTCGCAAACGGTTAGATGATACCAATTTGTTAGCGTTTTCATTCGATAGCAGAAAAGATGACACTTTAACGAGAGATAAAATTTATGAGAAGTATCATACTAGGATGGTAAAAGAACCTCATCTTGTTATTTTGAGAGAGCCATAGCCATTGCCATTTCGCTGATTTTTTCATGTAAAGTGCCAAAAATGGTAATATTTTGAAATGTTTGTATGGGGAACCCCCGAGGGTTCCAGGGGGTGTGCCACTGGCATGGGTGGATCGGCCCTCCAAAGTTAGTGGGGGTCGGTCATACATTTGGACTCGATTGGGGCGCTCTGAATGGGTCAAAGAGGGATTTTTCAAATTTTGACCCTACGGGACAAAAGTCAAAAGTTGGGGCATTAGAATTCGTTTTAGAGGAATAGTTCCTCGGGCAAAGTTTCTTATTTTGATCCCTAGAATACGATTTTCACTGAGCAAAGGGTGATTTATTTTGCCTCCCTACAAATCGACCCGGCCTAGTGTACAGTAATCTGTAACACAATATTGCAATTTTATTGCAATTCAACTCAAGCAGACAAAACTCTATTTCTTCTTAGATTTATCAGAGTGCTACTTTGAATTTATATTGACTATGCTCTACTTTTACTATATTTTAGCATACCCAGAGACATGGGCGTATCCAGAGTTTTATTCAGGGAAAAGGCGGCTATAACACATATAAACAGCATTTTTGCGCAACGATACCGTCATAACTAGCTCGTTTTGGTATTGTTTCTAGGTAATAAAAATCACTAAGACTTTTCCAAGTTGGTGCAAAATCTTTTTAGATCGATTTTTTTAAGTTTTGAAAAATATGTCCCCTTGTTATGATCCTATAAGTTAAAAAATATTTTTTTCATATTACAAAATTTATAAATATTCACAAATGAGACATTTATGTCTTTCATTTAAGCTTTCACTTGTACTGCGCTAACGATTTTTGTAGAAAATTTCTCAAAACTACATTTGTGAAAGAATTTAAAATTTAAATATGTTTGTTTTATATTTCCCATTTTAAAGTACACAAATATATAACTTTGATGTATATTTTCGTTTTTATTTTTTTTTGTTGCTAAAAAAAATTTTGCACAAATTTTACGGTACAAAGTATGTTTGTAGCAGATTGGACACTTTCTTTATTTCGATTTTAGTGATAATACTCAGAATTACTTTTTATACATTCCAAATATGCGATATCGAATAGCTTTATAATATTTCGCAAAGCCTTGGAATTCGGTACTCGACCACAATTTACAAGTAGCGTTTTATTGATAACATGTGATGGGCGTTTGCAAAGGGGCGTGGCATATCCCACGTGACCAAAATTTGCGGCATTGAATAGTTTTAGAGTTATAGGTAGCACAGCTTCGGAATTCAGTATTCGAACTCAATTTACACATGCAATTTCACTGATAAGATCGTACTACGATGGAAAAGGAGGCGTGGCACCTCCCATAAAATCAAAAATTAATAAACTGAATAGCTTTTGAGTTATAAGTCGCGCAGCTACGGAATTAAGTATTCGACCTCAATTTACGGTTCCATGAAATAACGCCCAATGGAATAACGCCCAATGGAATAACGCCCAATGAAATAACGCCCAATGCAATAACGCCCAAAATAAAAAATGATATAAAGCCCAAAATATTTTGGGCATAAAAAATGAAATAACACCCAAAATAAAAATAAAATAAAGCCCAAAAAATTAAATAACGCCCAAACAGAAAATGAAATAAGACCCAAAATTTTTTGGGTTTACAAAAATGATATAGCGTCCAAAATAAAAATGAAATAAAGCCAAAAAAATTAAATAACGCCCAAACCGAAAATAAAATAAGACCCAAATCTTTTATCGGTTATGGCCAGTTTCAAAAAGATCATAAGACCAAAAAACTTGCTGGTCGTAATCCGTAATCGGCTTTGTAAAGAAAGCGCATCAACTAAGGTAAATATGGCTGAAATAATAACTTTCGGTACAAGGGAAAATCATTTTATCGTAAAAAAACACCATAAAAAACTTGATTTCCCCTTATACGGAATAGTGGAAACAACATTTCGTACAAGGACAAATTATTTTTTAAATACACCTTTTACAGAAAAAAATTATGCCAAAAATGATAAAATATACAAAATGCGAAAAAAGCTTTTATTAAAGTTTTAAATCTACCCACTTCTACAGTGTAATTGGTTTCATAATGAAATAAGACCCAAACAAAAAATGAAATATTTCCCAAAATTTATGAAAAAGCCCCAAAAATGGGGGAAGTAATACAAAAAAATTTATGATTTTTCGGGGTTCACTTCATTTTTTTTTTTTGGTTTATTTCAATTGGGGTCTATTTCGTGGTGCCAAGTTCAACACTGCCTTCGCTGTCTACAGTACTTCTAAATTGAATTTGAAATTGATCTAACATTTTGATGCCAAATAGAAAAATGAAATAAAGCCCAAAATCAATGAAATAACGCCCAAATTTGTATGATAAATTTTTTGGGCTTTATTTCATTTATTATTTTGGCCATTATTTCATTGGGCGTTATTTCCCTGAACCTCAATTTACACATAGAGTTTGACTGATAACATTTTATGGGCTTTTGTCAAAGGGGGCATGGCAGCAACGCGCAGTGTTACAGCTAGTTATTTATACCAGCGCACAGTGGGCGAAAGGGCTAGTTTAGCGGTATTTAATTAATAACTCGAAAACTAATAAAGGTATCAAAATGAAATTTGGCATGGGAGTTAATGAACATGTGATACACAAATTTGTGAATTTATTAATTTCTACAATTTTTGTTGTTGTTGTTGTGCGACTTTTTCTCCCCGCCTATTCAACCAAGAAACCAGGTATGTCAAATTTAACATTTTTCATATTTTTATTATATATTGTAAAATAAAAAGATCATGGTAGAAGAGACAAAAAAAAATTACACGTATATCGGCGTTTTAAAAATTGACATCTAAATATGGTTTTAATGTGGGTTTGAAATTGACACTTTTTAGACCCTTAACCTGAGCAAGTGGGTACATTAGCGAGAGAAGGAGTTTATATAATTGGATGAAGCTTGATACTGATGTTTGTGTAGACCAAAGGGTATATAGTATTGAATATTTTTGACATCTGAACATGGACACGCCCACCTCCTAAAGCAACCCACTATAGTAAAATTCATAAAATGGTTATAAAATGGCTAATATATGAGCCACAAAATAAAATTTGGTATGTGTGTATGTGTTATCCAGGGAACGAAAATAAACTCTAACGTTTCGTTCGTTAAGGTAGTAAAGCGTTCATTTGAGAGAACTGAACGTTTATGTTGTGTAGCATTCATTATCAAGGCCATTATTCGGTTGCGTTCAAGTTGCATACTTGAACATAAACATCATTGTTCCGTAGTATAAGCTACACTAAAGAACCTTATGAGAAGCGTTGTTTGAGAGACTGAGAAAGCAGAGAGAAAAACATTTTATCTTTGTTCAAGCACATGCTGCGTGTCAAGGGCGCATCCAGTTTTGTAGGTAGCATACATTTGCAGGGCGCTCTTGTTTTAGTATGAATAATCAAAGCATTTTTTTAGCTATTCAGTTTATTTATTTTTATACTCTTTCTAACGCCCATAAAAAGGCGTGTCTGGTTTAGAAAATTATATTATATATTCTTGATCAGCATCACTAATTGGGCCGATTTAGCCGTTTCCGTCTGTTTGTCTGTCTGTCGACACGACTCTTTTTTTAACACAGCTGCTAAGAAAATCTCAGTTTATTTTATTAGTGCGTGTTATCACGTTATGGCTGGAGAATTCAGAAAATAAAATATTAATTTTTCCTTGTTACATGTAAGTAAGTTCACTTGTATAATATAATTTTTTTATAGAATATAAGACTACTGTTTAATGTTTATGGAATTGTGTTTCAATTGTACATGTTAAGGTCATGAAATCACGCACTCCTTCGAACAGCCATATATGGCTTCTGACGGAAATGAAACTACTTTTTTACATAAAGTTTTGTTTGTGTATCTAGTTATTCCATTTTAAACAAACTCAGAAAAAAGTTCAACTTTGAAATAAAAAACACAGGTATTTGTTTTAAAATCTGAAATTTTGTTAGTTTTAAGGAAATTATTTCTTTAAACAATATCAATTTATTGCATCTATTTAGCATTTATTTCAAAAAATTAAGAATTTGGATTCAAAAGTAAAATTTTATTTGTTTTATTTTTTATATTGATTTTAAAAATGAATTGTACACTCAGACTACAATCAAAGAAAATTATTTTTTCAAATTTTTTTTGCAAATGGAAATTATTCTTTCAGAAAGAAAGAAATTTTCTTTAAAGGAATAAACTATTTCTTTGTTTTGGAATTTATTTCTTTACTTTAAAGAAAAGTTTCCATTTAAAAAAAAAAAAATTGCGCTGAAACAAATAAAAAATTTTTTTAATATTGAGTAAATGTTCTTTGATTTTAATATGCTTCTTTTCTCAGTGTATAAATCCATAAAAAAATTTTAGCTGGATCATAAACCGTGTAGTAGTGGGTTAATATTCTATCTAAAAATAAAGATGAAGTGCGAAAATTAGTTGCTCGGGTGAAACAACGCCTAACTCCCAAAAAATCACTTTATAACAAGTTTTTTCTCTTAAAAAGTCTGAAAATTTATTTAAATGACTTAAAATTTTTACATGTTTCGATAATTAAAACTCACCATATTCATCACTATTTTTGTAATGTAAAACAATTTTTATAGAAAGTACTTAGGTATTTAAAATTAATATTAGAAAAGAGAATATCTAAATGGTTTAAAGATATCTGACTGACACTGCAACGATTTCACTTCAACGTCTCTTAAGTCCTTTCAATGGCTAGGCTAAGCCGAAATAGTATTTTTTATGTTAATACTCCTATCATAACGGTTCTAAAAAAGATGAAGAAACATACCTTTGATTTTTACCTGCGCTACTTACTCTTAATTTTATTATCATTTTAAAATCATTTTAAAATTTAAAAAATCCTCTTAATTTTATTATCATTTTATTGTCATAAAAAGTAAGAAAAAACATTAATATGATTTCTGTATGGTTGGTTTTTCTTACAAAATAGGACAAAAATCAAATCCAACTGACTTTAATGTCAAATATCTCTCCAAATTTATTTTTGTCATGTTGGTACATTGTTTTTTATAGAACCAAATTAATTAAAAAAAACCGTAGCAAGATAATATTAAAAATTACTTTCTGTCGTGTCCAATATATTGGACAAATTCACTGAAAGAGTTTATATTTACTTTAGCGCTCGGCCCTTCCTGTTCAGCAAGATCCGAGTGCGGCCCCTTGTGAATTTTACTATATTAGTGCGAACTAACACGAATAAGATGATTGCTGAACTTTCATGGAATTACACCGCACAGTGGTTCCATACTGTATTCATGTAGGAATAAAATAGAAGGATTCGTCATTGATCAATAAAATTATGCGTGTGAGTTATAATTAGAAAACAAACAAACCCGCCCCAAACCGCGACTACTTTCCATGTAACACAAAAACTATGAACGCTACATACTTTTGTTGTAGATATAGTAAAACAGCTCTTTAAAAAAAGTATACGAATTTATTTATTCTTTTGTTCGTTTAAGATAGGTTCGCAGCCAATTATTTTAAATGTTAATATTAACTTTAAGATTGTAAGCAAAATACAATTTCAATTCATAAGGAATTAAATTTTTTAATTTAAGCTATCACTCTGCTCTGTCAAAAATAATATTAGCATTTATTTACCCTCTTGGTTTCTTTTAAGCAGGTTCGCAGCCAATCGTTTTAATTTTAATATCACCTCAAAGGCTTAAGGGTTATAACAAAATTGTCACTAGAAAGCTATTTGATTCCGCGTTCACACCACTGTGCAACTCTTCCTGATTCTCAATGCTATGAATAGAGAATAATGATGCAATAAAACAAAAACAATTCGACAGTGTTAGCGTCATCCCAGTGGTAAATTAACTCATTACATAACCTCTTAATTTCTTCTTACGATGTAGATGACAGTCCTATTTAAAAGTACTTCGATTTTTTTATTGCGTACTTTTATTTTTTTTATTATTTGGCGTAATCTAAAGTAATCGTGATTATTTTTTGGTTATTTGTAATCTTAATCAATTACTAATAGAATTTTTTTGCATAAGAATTGTTTTATCATTACAACTATTTTTTAAATATAATGTAATTGATTACTAGTCGTGATCGAAATTTCCCAGTTAAGGTTTGAACTTTAAAAAAGCAAGCAGTTTTATTAAAGTATACTTCTTTTATTTGGAACACACAAAGTCTTACCAGCGGGAAAAAATTATTGCTTCTGCTCAGAGTTGCCAAGTTAGCAATATTATAAGCTAACATATTTTTTCGGAATTTATCTTGAGGTTTTGGGTGTATCTGTCTATGATATATTTCGGTCTTTTTTTCACAAATGGATTTCAATGACAAGTAAATATAATAATAATTTATTATTTATAATAATAATAATGTAATAATTTTTGCAGTTTAAAGAAAACATAAGTAAACTGCATTTACTACTGTTATTTCCATGTTATTTAAAAAATTTACAATAGTGAAAATGACAGCTTTTTAAATTTAATCCAAAATAAAAGAAAAAACCGTTTGTAAGTAATTTAACGTGTATCTATCTTAACTCAAAATATTAGCAAGTATAAGTATGGTATTTTTCAATTAGATATTAAATATTTGATATAAAAAATCAATTTCACTTTATTTTTAATAATAGTTGACACAGAAAAAACGCGTTCGCTAGTATTAGACGTTGGGCAAATAGTTAACAGAGCATTAAGGAGACACTCAAGCTTTTTTGTTCTTTTCTGAAAGCGATCTAAATAGTAAATGTAAATCTTCTACGAGTCAATCTACACGCTGGTCACCGAATTGACAACCCTAATCTTCTAGCTTTTTCTAGCTTGTTTTGAAAAGTGAATATTTTTTTAAAAATAATTATTTAAATTATTTTTCAATGCTTGTTTTTAAGTGTGTTGCCGGCTTTTTTTTAAGAAACAATAGAAAAATTGTTTCTTCCAATCTGTTAAGGTTTTAATGTTAGCGCATTCTTATGAATAAAATATTTGCAAATTAAAATTTTCATTTACGCAAAATAAAAACCTATATGTGTATTTAATAACATAGAATGGAAAGGTAAGTAAAAAGCGCAATGAACATTGTAAAAACAGAGCATGAAAAAAAAATACATTTTTTACATTATATATATAATTTTATACATATGAAAAAGTGTTGGCAACACTGATTCTGAGACCCAAAATGAGAGAGAATAGCCTACGTAAAAAATATCGTATGCCGAATGTGTTGAGTAGAGAGTATGCAAACATAATTATAATGTAGTGCATGCCATGCTGTCGAACGATACAGAATAATAACATTTATGTTCGTCTGCACTGACATATACGCAACCGAACGGAAATTCATGCCATGCGAGGCACATTAAAATATCGTTCGGTTTATTTTCGTTCCCTGGTGTTATCAAATCTAAATTGTGTACGAAAAATAGGCGTGATCCGGCTAAGAACACACCCTCCTCCCATACACGCTAAAATGGCCAGATCACTAAAAAAATGTACATTTGTATTATTTATTTATTTTCTAATTTTATTTTTTTTTTAATACTTTTCATGGTAAGAATGTGATAACATATTATTATAGCAAAGCTATTCATAATCTGAGCTGTCACTGTCGGACACTGAAGGCTGCAAATCAGTGTCTGAAAGAAGATTTATTAGCTCTCTATCTAGTAAAATATATTTTTTTGAATTTTTGGAAGTAGTCTTCGACGATTTTGAAATTAAAGGATCTGATGAAATCAGGAGTGCATGCATCAAGTCCTCCATTGTATGCTGTCGCGAATCTTTGCGTGTGTGATTCAGGCGGAAATTTCGGACATCTTTATTCCTAGCCTCCAATGCTTCCTCGGACATCATACCAATTGGCAGGGCAACACTATTAATTATATCAGCTCCGTGTATTAATATTTTGTGAACGGAACTTGGCATGTAAAACCACGGATATTCATTCACAAACAATTCGGCTGTTTCGTATGCGTATTGGCGAAAAGATTCTGAATTAACTGCATACCCGCAAGACATACATCGTAAAACTACCCCAAATCTTCTGATAATAGCTTCACTAACGCCTGTTATTTGCGAAGCTAAAGTTGGTTGTAGAAAAAACCGTCTGGCTGTGTTGCCATTATTTGTATTTCCGCCACCAGCCATTGGAATGTCCACTAGCAACGACATGTTCTGCCTTAGTTCGTTTTGATTAGCTTTCTTCCTTTCGTCCACGATATCTTTATCTAAACAGCGGACCTGCCACTTTTTTAATGTAACTCTGTAGGCAATATGAATAATGCACTCAAAAAGGCGGATCCAAGCATGTAGAGTAGACATGCCATACTCATACAAATTCTCATCCACGGGAAGTTTTTTAATAAAATTGAGATCGTTCATTACTTTGGGAGTAGCTTTGCAAATTGCGCATATTTGTGATGATGATTTGGCAATCGCTGTAAAAACTTTTCCGTCAATCATGGTTAAGTGAAATTGATGGTTTATTTGTAGAGTGCCCAGAAAAGTTGGTGAGATTAGTGATATTTGGGATTTCACGTTTTCAACCTCGGTACGAACAACGTCAGCAGTTTCCTTCTGGCACATAATTTTAATTGGCCTACAAAAGCGAGTTGAAGAAGGCCGAGAATTTTTCCAGACTATACTCGATCCCAGTTGAATTTGCAATGGCACAATGCAAACCGTAAATAAATTTTCGTCGATCATTGTCTTTTCGGGATCGCTATACCTTTGCCGGTAGGTTGAATGACCACTGCTGCCATCACAACCCCATTTGTACACTGCAACTAATTTTTCATTGCTGCCAGAAGGAATGTTTTGAAATAGTTCGGCGTCTGCTTCAATGATCCTTGTAACTGTGTGATCAACCAAGCTTTGTAGAGCCACTTCAGCAAAATATTCTGTCGCCAACACTCGACTTGGATAACATTTCTCTTTAGCTGACCGCAAAACATCATAAGTGGGATAAATGTTAGCGTTTCGAGATTTGGCACCGGCCTGCATCAGCTTGTAAGTGAATTTTGTGTAATTACCATTAATAAAAAGTGACAAGGCTTCTTCAGGTGTATATTTTATAGGAACCTGGAAGTCTGTTTCTAGGCTTTTTTTAATTTTTGCCGTAGTGTCTGCATCCGAATCCAACACTGATAAAACCTGAGATGCAGTTCTCTTTCCAGCCCTGTAAAGACTACTGCACGTTGCCACCAAAAGTTCGTTACAAGGAGTTTTATTTATCAAATTGGCAACTTTTTGGACTTGGTTTTTGGTTGTGCAATCCGAGAAGCTTTTAACGGGGCGTCCAACATTGGTAGAAGTTTTTTCATCCACTAACAAAAGCGGTCCATCCAACCATTGCTTGTTTCTGTGTTCAAAGTCCACCCTAACCCTATTACTTTCCTTCCACTTCGCAAATAATTTATAGTTAAAATTTCTTAATCTTCTGCCGATTTCATGACACTGCTCTTTGCTATATTTAGATTTATCAATGACATTTTCAAATATATAAGTCTCTACCGCCGAAAATCTTTTCCTAGGCACACCTTCATTGCACCATATTAAAAACAGTGTTCGTTTGACAACCGACATTGAACCTTAAAAGTGGAATATATTAAAAACCTGCAGGAACCTGCAAAACATTTTTTAGATACACAATCACAAGGACTCATGTTAACAAAAAAATACAAAACTACCACGGAAATGATCGAATACGAACAGTTGCACTCCACAAAAAACTAATGTAAGCTACTAGAGATAAGTCATCACAATAATTCACTTTGGCTACGATTTTTTAATAACTTACATGTAAAGATCACTGACATTTATTTTATTTTATACATACTTTTTTCTTGAAATAAAAATTATAAGAGAAGAATTTAATAAAATAAAAAAGATTTTGCAGCCAAAACAATGCACTCCTCAAAAAAGCGGGAAAATATTGTATTGCAGCTGCCAAAACATATGTCAAGTTTGAAAGCTCACAGCTTTTCACAAAAATCTTTTTAACAAAAACTAAATATGTCAATAAGCTTATTAGGGTATTAGCAAACGATTAGTAAATAAAAATTGGCGCAATTAAATATTTCAAAATTGAATTAAACGCCGCTAGATTGGCCGTTTCGCCCTCTGTGCAGCGCGATTATCTCGTTGTTTTGTTTTGATTTAGTTTTGAGGTATCTATGTTTACGTTATTTCTTCTATTTTACTCATTGCAAAGACTTTACAGTGTTGAAAGTCTCAAAATTGAGATTTAGGGATTTTAAAGTTTTGCTAAAAACATTGTGTATAAGCAAAATCTTTAGTTAAATTTATGATAATTGGGTTTGTAAAGTTTGAAGACTTTTTTTAGTACCAACTCAACACGTCGACTTTGATGCAGGTAATTTTGAGTATTTTTACCAAAACCGATTTACAAATAAGTAAAATATCCAACATGCTACAATTATACTTTGTACCTTAAAATGTTTGTACCAACAGAGAAAAAACAAAACCAAAATATAGAACTAAGTTATATTTTTGAGCACTTTAATATGGAGAAATGTTAAATAAACGGTATATTTTTAACTCTTTCACAAATGTACTATTTAGAAAATTTTTTACAAAAATCGTTAGATCAGTACAAATGATAGCTGCAATGAAAGGTATAAGTGTCTCATTTATAAATATTATAAAAACTTGTAAAATAAATAAATTCTTTTGGAGTTATAGGATCGTAACTGGGGAAATATTTTACAAAACTCAAAAAAATCGAATAATTCTTCTAATAGAAAATTTCAAAGCAACCTGGAAAAGTCTTAATGATTTTTATTATTTAGAAACAATACTCAATCGAACGAGCAATATCGTTTTCGTCACGCAAAAATTTTTTTTTCCAAATTGTTTACCAGTGTTATTGTTTCATGTAGCTGATAAGTAAAATTTTTTTTTTTAAATAATGGCTTCATTGAGAAAAATATAAAATTAAATTCGAGGCGATATTGAACTAAACGCGATTTAACAAAAGCAGAAATTAAAGTATTCATCGGTGTGAATCTTCAGCAAAGGGTAATATTGTTTGTAGTCAATTGCTACAAAATTTAAGTTTGGGTATAATCGCGTCCTTCTTATAATCGTTAGTTTGAAGAAGAACCCAAGGGCATTTGATCATTTGCAATATCTGAGACGTACTATTTAAGGCATTTGTCCAAGTAGGTTTCTCAGAAACTGTCACTATTGCATGTCTAGCAGAAGCAGACGTAGATAGATTGTTTTGCAATCAAAATCTCGGAAGCGGCTGCAAGAATCCTATCCTTCTCTTTTATTTTGCTCTAATTGCCACTTAATTTTCTTTGTTTTTTACTGTAAAACAAATAGATTAAAAAAACACATACTTTATAATTTGCAATAACGTAATATAAAGTTACCACCAAAAACTTTCTTATTTATCCATTTATAAAAACAATTATAAATTAAAAAATGCACAAATCAATCCAATCAGAAATTTCAACTTGTACAGCTGATTCAGTTTCGTTATTTATGACAACGAACGTTAGTGTTGCTGAATAATCTACTATCTAATTGTTCAGCTCAGATTGCAAAATACATTTATGTAAGAGTTACAATCCAATTTAAATTAAAGCTTTTCGTAAACTTTGTCTATTAAATAATGGTAACCCTATGGTAGTTTTTTTTCTTCAAATATGGCGCCTTGTTCGTTGGCAACACTTAGAATAAAAATTGCTAAAAAAAAAACAATTGTGCGAATTTAAATGGTGCTTGAGGCTCAAGTATGCAAGTTTTGCCATTTCTGATAAATAAATTCAATGCACCGTTAAATTCTACATAGGAAATGTTGGCAAGGTTTATATTTGTCAAATTTGAATATCCTCAAAAAAACCGGTTGTGGGGCTCTAATAAAATTTGCATAAAATAAAGGTTTTCGCTTTGAGCGATTTCGGTTTTAAGGATAATTAAAATTTTTTTTCGGATTTCCGAGTTTCTTAACATCTTCATTCTAATATGCTAGCGACTCCACGGATCAGAAAAACTTTTTGAAAAATAACTCATCTTCTGTATATAAAAATTAAAAACAGTCGACAAAAAGTGATACGTTTCACGAATTTCGACCACGAAAATCCTTCGACTCATGGAATTTAATCAATTTGGAAAAAAGCTACATCCTGGTCAGAAAACCATAAAGGCCTCAACCGAGTTTAACAAATTTTACTTCGTTATGTAGGTATAGAAAAATAAAAAAAGAGCACAGCCATTACTAATTAAATTTATATTATAATATTAAAGTTAGTCGTTAGTCACGGTATTGAATATGTTAGAAACAGTTATTAAATCCATTCAAAACAAACATTAAACAATGTAATAATATTTTTTAAAGAAAAGGCGTTGTCACGCAAATTGGCAACGCACCATAGTTAAAAAATGTTTTCTAGAATACGATTTTCACTGAGCAAAATGGGCGATTTTTTTGCCTCCTCACAAATCGACCCGGCCTAATGTATATACTATCAGTTGTCATACGGTACCCTGTCTTATCTTGATAGCACCGTTCAGGACGATATCATGACGCGTAAATTGTGGCCTTGACCTAGTTTGCCGCGATCGCATGATACTGCAACGTTGCCAACTTTTATTTATTTATTGGAATGTATAATATTAAGCAATAATATATTTTTTTAATGTTAATACTTTTTATTGCAAATATATTTTATATTGTATGTATAATTTTATGAATTATGTTATTTATAATTGCATTGAAAAGCTATAAGCCCAGATCAGGCTTAGCAGACCAATGAATAAATAAATAAATATACATTTCTTTGCGAGTTCTGTAGCTCAGAGCACAGGACGCTTGCTTTATAATCGAGAGGTTGTGAGTTCAAGCCTCAACAATGTCAAAGGACTTTTTCCGGTCTTTTTTTTTTTGTTTCATTTTTAATATAGAAATATTTCGGTTTTTTTAACTAATTCTTTTATCACCTTCAGTGGTGAATTTTTGAAAATTCAAATTTTTATAGTCCTTACAAAGACTAAAAATCAGATAATAATTATTTAAGTAAAAAAATATTTTTAATATAACACGTTTTTAAAACGAGCTTAAATGTATAAAATAATTCCTCCCAGAGTTGGGCTTTTAATTATCCTAAAAACGTGGGGCGCATGCTATGGAGAATATTTACCCTGCATCACTAACCTTAGGGTGGAATGCACCCAGTCACTGTTTCTACGCAATATATGTGTGACGAACTAAAAATCATCTATAACAAATCATCATTAACCCTGCATCGCTAACCTTAAAGTGGAATCCACCCAGCCACTATTTCTATGGAAGATTTCTAATGCAATACATGTGTAACGAACTAAAAATCACATATAACAAATCAATTCTTTAAATAAAAAACGTTTTAAAATGGTTAAAATAATCTTGAATTTAGATTTATTATACATATGAGAGTTTATTATTTAGGTGGAAAACACCCAGAGTTAGTTGTTCCGCAACTCAGCAATAAGTTAGTGATCCATGGACAAAAAGTTAAGAACACCTTGGTTAAGAAATCATTTGCTTACTAACATATTCAAATTTTTAATTACCAACAAATAATTTCTCAATAATTCATATTCATAATTCCATATTCAGATAGGAATAGATAGGAAAATTTTTAACAAAAAACTCGTCAGCCATGATAACTTCAATAACATTAAAATTTAAGAATTCTAAAATCCAAGTAGAATTTGAATCTACCATCCATGCAAGGACTTTTATCCTGACAGTCAAGGGACCTGGGTTAAGAAATCATTTGTTCACTAACGTACACAAATTGTTAATAACACTCTTAACTATTCTCTTTAGCATGCGTCCTACGTTTTTAGGAGAACTAAAATCCCCATTCGTGGCGACCGTAGCCTAGTGGGTAGAGTGCGTGGACCTAAGCCAAAGAACCGCGGTAGCCCGGGTTTAATTCCAGCTCAGACAGAAAGTTTGTTCAATTGAATTCAGTTTTATTTTCAGTCGTTACCTCTCTGCAGACAATGGCAAACCTCAGAGGGTAAAAATTGCCATGTAAAGCTTCTTGAAAACATGGGACGTTCGGAGTCGGCATTAAAAACGTAGGTCCAGTTCTCGGTCATTTGTGATCAAATACTTAATAACACGCACAACACAATTGATCAATAGAAGCTAGGTCAAAGTCCTTCCAAGGGCTGATGTGGCCAGTTTATTTTTTTTATTAAAAGCCCCACTCTAGGTTAAATTATTTTATACTTTTTAGTCCGTTTTAAAAACGTGTTATTGTAAAAAATTTTTTACTTAAATAATTTATTTTTGTGTATGTTTTTTTATTAGTAAATAAAAATTTTGAAAAAAGTAGTTTCAAATGAAAACATAAATTCTGGTGCTAATTTTTTGAAATTAGAAGCTTACTGCATGGGAAGTTTTAAGCATATATGGGTTAACTTTATTTAAAGGAAAACTAAAGAAGACTAAACATGTATAAGGCAAAGCTGATTAAATTCTCTCCCATAGTATATTTTGTACCCATCACTTCAGGTATGTGAACATAAGAACACGTTCACACAAAACTACCTTTAAAAATAATCATGTCAAAATTTTGATTTTGACCAATGGTTCTAACTCTTGCACCACTGTGCGTCGATTCAAGAAGTTTTGAAGGGGTGAATAATGTTAACATTAATTGTGAAATTTGTGTTAATATGCTTTTAAGTTGAGTGAAAGATTTCACTTATAAAATATAAAATAACAACACTTAAAAATAACACTGGCATTAAATCTCAAAGTAAAAAATAGAACAAAGCTGCTGTAAAATGCGTTTAGTTCTAGGTATTTTTGCCTTAACTATATCATTGGGCTTGATTAGGTCTAAAACTTGTGAGCAACCGAAAAATGTAGCTTTCACTTCTTTACCCGGCTTGACGCTGTTGCTGAAAATTGAACGGGAGCTACTGTTAAACTTGGAGAACTATGCAAATGCATTGGAAGCTAAGGTTGAGATCGTACGAAGGTAACTGCGATTATAACTGATCTAAGCCCAGTATTATACTTAAAATAAGCAAGAAAATCTGTAAAAATATTACAGAGCCATTGCAGAAATGCGAGCAGAGAATCTTAAATCTATAGAAGATGATGAAACGTATCTTTCGAATTCTCTGAACAGTTTTGCTTTGATTCGCAGAATGCACACGGATTGGAGACATTGGCAATCATATATGCAGAGTCCAGTAGGTGAAGGTAAGATTCGCACTTAAGCTGTTCATTGTTAAGCTCAAGGCTAAAAATGTTAATAAAACTTTTGTTAATGTTTTGTAGCTGAAATTTTATTAAATAAAAAACTTTGCATCAATTTGCCAAGTAGCAAAGATATGGATAAAGTCACGAATGCAATATTCCCTCTGCCGATTGTCTATGATGTTCAGCCTATCGATTTAGCAGCTGGTCTTCTGAAAGGCAAGCAGCATAAGTAAGGAATGTATTGCTTTAAGATGATTGATGGTTAGATTTTAAGTTTTTAATTTATCAGCGCAAGTTTGTCTTCACGTGATTGCTTTGAAATTGGTCAACGTCTACTAGATCAAGAAAAATTTTTCGATTCATGCACCTGGCTATACGCGGCAATAGATCGTTATGAAGAAAGTGAATTCAATGCTATTTTAGGATTTGATAAGTTACAAATATACAATCTCTATATGAAGACGTTTGTGAAGCAGAGTGAGTAAAAACAGTGACTTATATTAGATAAATTTTAAAATTAAAATATTATATGTATTGGCTTAGCCAAAAACTGCGTTTCATGTTACACTTTGACACAATTTTAATGTATTGTTTTGTGCAAAACCTGCTTTGTTTAACAGCAATTTAACTATTGGGTACAAAAAACTATATTTTTTATGCTCAGATGAGCGCCACACACCGCATTGGTTCCAAACATGAAAAAGACGGCCAAAACGTCATATTGAAGAAAATATTTTTCTGCAAATACCTATTACAGATAGATTTACAAAAAAAGGATGTACATTTTTAAAATTTTTTTTAATAATTTCGGACACCTTGAAAGTTTTACAAAAATTTAACAAAAATAAAAATAGTAAAATTTTGCTCCATATTTAAAAATATGGCACGGGCGTTTTTTATCAATCTCCTTAACGCCTTAAAGACGGGACAATTTTTTCACACATGTTCTAATTTTTACCTACTTTTTATTTTGAATAATTTTTGTGTGCTAACTAATGTGCTACGGTTAGTTTAGCAACATCCGACCATGGTAGAATAACACAGGTAGTCTCGTGGCTAATCGTGATCTTTTGACAATACCACTAGAATTGTCAAAATCAGTTTTTTTTTAAAGAAAAACAAAAATAAGAGAGAAAAATTAAATTACTCCAATTGGATATTCTTGTGTTGTGTTTAAAAACTTTAATTAAGTGAAGTGCGTGTTGTGCCAAAAAGATTTGGGCAAGGAGAATGGGCCGAGTTTTCGCGTTTCCGCTGACGAGCTTAGAAGACAATGATTAAACATGGCTTGTGCCAAAAAATTTTAAAAAGATGCTCGTGTTTGCTATAGACACTTCCACGAAAATGATTTTTTGCAACCTCATATAAATTCTTCAACAGCTGCACAAAATCCTATTTTTATTGATTGATCAATAAAAAATTAAAAAAGCAAAATAGTTTCAGCCATGACAGATTCTTATTAATTTTTCCTTTCTCATCGCATTCTCATCGGTTGCAGATTTTTTTTTGAGCTGTCAGTTGCCTTTTGACAGTTATGGTAGTTCGCTCTCAGCCGTGCGACTACCTCTATTCTTCTACCATGCATTCGACTTATAGGCCTATTACGGTTCACAGCAATAAGCTGCTGTGCCTTCTTACGAGTAGACACAACATTGAAGAAGACACAGCAGTTTCGAGCTATTATGGTTTACAACCATACGTTGTTGTCACGCTTGATTGTGGAACCTATGTAGAATTCGTTGCTTTGACTCGTCCAGGGTTGCTTCGGAGAAAAATAAAAACGTACTCTTCAAAAAGTATTTTCTAAATAACAAAAAGTACTACCACGATAAAAAAAATTGCGATATGAACCGACAGAATTGTTAGCCTATATTTAAACTCGTTCATTTCATTTGGCGATAAAAAAGGATAAAATCCAGTTTAATGATATAACTGGAATTAAAAATTTTTTAAGTACAAGATATAATTTTGTACGTAGATTATAATGTTGTTTAAAAAAATCCCGCTCCTCCTCCCTCTGGCCGGGAGAGGGGTTTTGAGTAAAAAAATATGTATTTTAAATTGGCTTTAAATTCTTATTTTTTACCTTCTTTTAAACCCATCTATAATCCTTCTAATATAATATTATCAAATCGGACTTACTTTAAAAGTTATAGCATTTTTTATACAAATTTCATTTAAATTTGCTTGAGGTACTTCAAAAAACAGGTATACTCCCGAAGCGTCTGGACCATAACATCCACGCCACCTTTTGTTTTGTTATAAAAATTGATGATTTCTGGTTTGCCGTTTTCTTCTACAGTTGCATCATTATACAGAGTCGACAACAATATTACGGAATTTGTTTTCCTCTGTTTGTATGAAACCATAGTCACCCTCTCGTGGAAACCAAATTTGCTTGTCCCAACGGTTCAACTCTTATCGTCTTTCATTTCTGTTGGTATATAGGCTTTGTTTCGCCGCAGTGTTCCAACAATGCTAAGTTTGACGGATATCAGCTGCTTTGCCAGTGGCAGCGTCGTAAAAAAATTATCCATGGTGATATTACGTCCGTATTGTGGTATGGCCCAACCAAATCTCTGACTTCTCTTTCGCCTACACCGATTTCGCGACCGCTGTCTTGTTTGCCAGTATATATTTGGCCATGAAGAGGATATGAATTTTAACATCGCATATCCACCATACCTTGATCCCATATTTCGCAGGCTTCGATGGTACCCAATATACTGGGTAAATTTTGTTCTGCCGCGTTACGGATACAATTGTTCGTCGATTGTTAAATTTTCTGTAGGCACATAATATTTTGCGAGATTGGCGTACAACATTATCCAAATATCTCGTATTGGAGCAGCTTTGTCTGTGCGCTGCCTCTCGTTTCTTGTTCTCGCGTCATCAAAACGTATAAAACGAATAAGATCCCAGAAGCGGTTTAATCCCATTGTTGCACGAAATAGAGGATGAGACAATTGCGTCCATAAGTCCCTTGCATTTTCATCATTGGAATGATTTGCGCCTGCCATTATCAGCATTCCAATGAATGCGTATATTTCTGCCACTTACGTATCCTTCCACTTCAATTGACGCTTTGTTGGGTGTGCTGCATTGTAGGCATCATGAGTTGAATTGGCTTTTTTGTTGGTATGACGCACGATTATATCGACCATTTCTATTGTAAAATAACTCTTGAAGCATTGCATATCAGTCATACTTTCCGTCATTCGTAATTGACCACTGCGAGTTCTTACGATGTTGTGACTCCTTATTTGTTGACAAACAGGTGGTGTTGGTTGCCATTGAGTACCATCACGTGCAATCATACTTTCTGTTGTGCTTGATGTTGGTGCATTTTCTTCAACCATATCAGTTTCGCTGTCACTTTCATCTTCAAATACATCTTGCTCAATTTGCATTGGCGTGTCAATAGCGGCTGGAATTTCGTTGTCATTGTCTTCACTTTCTGAGTATTGCACTTCTCCCGTAAATACCTCTCCTTCTTCATCAATTGGCTCTAAAGCGTCGTCATTCACAGTCATATTATCAAGTATAGACTTATAGCATCTTTAGGTAAAACGTAGCCTTCGTCTTAAGCTTCGTTCGTTTTCCGACGATATCGGACAAAATTGGCTTGATGTATTTTTTCCTTGCGTCGTCGTCCAATGTTGCGTTGCTTACGTTTCTCAAACACTCTTAACTTGAGTATTTGTCAAAAACATTATTACCAGATTGTAAAAGTTCATCATTATGCGTAAATCTAACAAAAACCTTAAATATTTTATGCTTATTCTAAGCAATATTTAATAGGTGGCATCATTTTTTGCATCAGATGTTTTATTTGTTTTGTTTTGTTTTTTTTTTTTGACATATATGATTAATTGTTGCTGCAAATTTGATAATAGTGAAAAGTTTTGTGAAAATTAATAATTATAATGTTTTCCGCGATCGCTTTATACAATTTTAATGAATCGGACACAATCAATTGATTCTAAGTTCTTGCATTTATTAATAAAATAATACTAACGATTTATTTTCAGCAACTTCCATGTCAACAAATTTCTTAACGATAAGAAAATTTTCATCGTCTATATTTGACGTTTCGTTTCGAATTTTTTTAATACATTAATCCAAGTTTTCACTACAGTTACGTTGTCGTTCATTTCTGAATCAGCTGTTCTCGTTTGGCTAAGAAATTATTTGTACATCAAGCGAAAACAGCTGACATTCGGCTTTTGAACCAAGCCTTCGTGAAATGCACGTTACGTTCGTTTTACAGAAAGATGCTATTAATATATCTGCTTCTGGCTTCTTCACTCAAACGCATATATTGTCTTTCAGTTAAATATTTTTTTTGCGGTTCATTTTTCTTCAACTTCATTGTTTAACTGTTCAACTTATACTGACGAAATCATTGAAATGTATTCTTTTTCTACCGTAGCTGAAGATTTGCTACCTTAAAACACAAACAAAAAAACACAAAAAATACAAACGCAACATTTGCTACCTAAAAACACAAACAGAAACATAAAACCAGTTTCTGTTTACTTTTGTGTGCCTTTTAGGTAGAAAATGCCCAATGAAACCAATTTTATCTTACAAATATGAAATTTGTACAGTTGAGATGTAAAAATTAAGCGTTTCTAATAATCTGTGCATATACATATATATTATTTTATTTGAATATAAACGAAAAAACTTCACAAGGGTGCCCGGGTACCCTGGTTATGGACTCTCGTTCGTCCAGGTGGTTATGGACCGTAGGGTTAAAAGAATTTAAAGGGCTATAAACAGATTTGGGTCATTTTGGCGCCCCTAAAAATTTGGCGCTACCACAGGACGTCTCTGATGGTACTACAGTCCCCTCAACATAAGCTTTACAATGAAGGGTGAAATCGACAAAACGCACTTGACAGACGTACTCCAAGGGAGGTTGCACTAATTCATAATACAATGTTGTTTTTATAATCATGATGAATTAATCTTAGTATAACAGTTTTGACTTCATTTCAATCACTTTTATTACAATTTTGGCATCTTACTTTATTCGTATACCCCTGAGGAATTATTTTGAAATTTTTCCAATATAAAGTATTAAATTTGACTCTTTTCTATTTAATTAAAATTTATTATTATTTTTTAACGATGTCTTTAACTGTTTCACATCTTTTAGATAGATACGATTCAGCATTGAAAATTGCCAATATAGCACTTGACTACAGCCCCAATAATGCCAAATTCTTGCAAAAAAAATCTATGATTGAACATGAAATGAAAATCTCGAAAGAAAAAGTAAAAGAGGTAAACACTTCATATTTTAACAATTTGTGAATTATTCCAAACATAAAAAAGTTATACAAATTTGACCAACTAGTTTATACGTAACGAGTCCGATCTAAATTCTCGTTATTATCGTTGTTGTCGGGGTGAGTTTGACAAGCGTTTAACACGCCTACATTGTCGCTACAACACCACAACTCATCCCTTCCTTAAGCTGGCGCCACTGAAAATGGAGGAACTTCTAATGGACCCATACATTGTAATCTTTCATGATGTGATAAGCAATGCCGACATTGCAGAAATTAAGACAAAGGCACTTCCAAACTTGGAGCAAGCCTTAGTTTATGGGGACGATATGAACAAATATGTTACACATAATGGTAGAACAAGTTATCATACGTATTTTTTGGATAATGCAAGCAAAACAACAGAACGTTTCATCCAAAGTGTAGCCGACTTAAGTGGGTTCGATTTGCAAGGTTCTGAAGTCACGTCTGTCGTGAACTACATATTGGCTGCACAGCACCTGCCTCACTATGATTTCTACAATGTGTCACAGGTAATATCTCGTAAATTGGCACTAAGCATTGAACTCACTTGAAAATCATTTGTTTTACTTATGCAGAATTCTGAAGCAGTGAAAGATGTTGGCGATCGTATAGCTACAGTAGTAATCTATGTAAGCTTAATAGTACCTTTATAGAAAAAGCATAGCTAAAAGTTTGTGTGTCATTTAAAAAAAAATTTATTCTACAAATATTTTTAAAAGATTTTTTGTTACTTTGACGAAATCTGTTGTTAGTTTTGTTTTAAAAACAAAATTACATTATTTTTATGTCAATTTAAAACATTTTTTTAAAAAATTATGTTTTAGTTATAAGTTATATAATGATATGTAACATGTTCCATTACAGCTGTCCGATGTTGATCAAGGTGGGTCCACTGTATTTCCCTACCTTGATATAGCTGTGCATCCACGCAAGGGTTCTGCTCTGATTTGGTATAATCTGAATAATCGTGGAGAAGTAGATGGAAGAACTATGCACGCAGCCTGCCCTGTTATTTTTGGATCCAAATGGAGTAAGTTGTACCTTTGCTATGATAATAAAATAATAAAAGCACTCATAACGTTGTTTTTAGTTGCCACCAAATGGATACGTGAACGTCCTCAGGTGTTTCGCAGACCGTGCTTTGCATAAATTAAAACTTTTTACAAGAGTTGTATGAGAATTGTGTATGGATTTTATAAAAGAAATATAATTTCGATCTTACCCACAAATGTTCTCTTACCAAATAACCAAATGATAGAGGCCATGCTCTATTTTAAGAAAAACAGAGGCACAGTTTCGATAGTATCGTAAGTATAGACGTAGAATTCCTTTTTATGCAGTAATAGAGAAAAATTCTGGATTTTTAGGTTAATATTTTTCAAAACCATTTTAAAGCATTTCATCTTATAAATAAAAATTATTTAAAAACAAATTTGTTTTGTATAATAATTTTTAGCTAGATATTTTTAGTGATAAATTTTTTGTTCTTGTTCTTTTTTATGTTCGTTAAGCTTAAATGTAATTCAAAGTTATGCTTAATAAATAAAAATAAATATTTCGGAAATATATGAATTACTTATTTTTCCTGTAGTAAGGAGTATATATGTATATTAGATGAGTTATTTTGCGAAAGTTTTTCTGATCCGTTGGGTGGCTAGCATATTAGAAGGAGGATGCTAAGATACTCGGAAATCCGAAAAAAAATTTTAAATATCCTTCCGTCTGTCCGTCTGTGTCCACGATAGCAGCCGTAAATTTTGAGCTATCATAACGAAATTAAAAATATAAGCTTTTTATAAAATTATAAAATGGAGGTCAAGTTCGAATCTGAGCAAAATCGGATGAAAACCTACCTCCCATACAAAGTGACTTAACCAAAATGGTAAGATCTCTTTGAATTCCACAAAAATCAATTTTATGATTTAACATTTTGCACAGTGTCTTAAATATTTAATATTTATTTTAAGTATTAAATTTGTAAAAATTGGATGAAAACCACGCCTACCTCCCATACAAAGTGACTTAACCAAAACGGGAAAATCTCTTTAAATATATTTAACAGTTTGCTTAAGACTTTTTATACAGTGTTGCGCAAAACAATAGCAACAAAATCGGTACGCTGCCACAAAATCGTGTATATTTTTAAATATTCGGGACACCTAAAAATTATTATAGGAACCACAGCATATATTCATACATCATATTAAAAACAAATCATATTCCAATTTGGTTTTTTTTTTCTTTATTAAATTTAAAATTAATGTGATTACATTCAGTTTGTCTGAGAGCAAACAAAAGCAACATATGAGCTGCACATATGAGCGGCATCGAATCTATTAAAGTAGAGATTTTAGAATTAGTATATGTTCCCAATTAAGTTTCAGCGCTTCATACAGTGCAGTCTTATTGGAAAACCTTTGACCAGAAACTTTTACCTTCAAAATCCCAAAAAATGTTCATTGGGATTCAAGTCATTGTGACTGTGCCGGCTAATCACGGACTTGAATCCCATTGCCTCTAATGTAATCTTTGATGAGCTTTGAAGTGTGTTTGAAGTCGTGATCGGGATGAAACGTTCACTGAAGCGACATATTCCAGTCTGAATGTGGTCGCATCTTGCTTTCTAAAATGTCATTATATACAAATCGATCTATAATTACATCGATTTTTTGAAATGGTTCAACTTCATTATAGGAAAAACAAGTCCAGACCATAATGCCATTGCCTCCGTGTTTAAAATTTATTTTGCAGTTTCGGGCTTCAAGTCGTCTACCTGTGTGGCGCCGTACCGTGCACATCCCATCTGAATTAATCAAGTTGAATTTTGATTCATCGCTAAAAAAACGGTTTTCGATTTTTGAACGGTTCAATTAAGGTGCTCTTTTGGAATACTGAGTCTAAAAAACAATAAATTGCAACTAGTTGTAACAATTACAGACAGAATTGCTTAAATTGTAACACCTCACCTTGTTTTTTATGCTTTGCGGTAAGCAAAGGTTTCTCTGACGGTCTGTAACTTCTTTAATCGTTCTCAACGGCTTGTCTTCAAACAGTGCTGTGGTGAATATCTAAATCAAGTATCCGAACAACCTCTTTGGATGTGGCAAATGCATTTTGTTTGAACACACCACAAATGTTCCTGTCATCACGCAGCGATGTCCTCCGCGGTCGCCGTCTTTAATGTACCGTCTTTTGTGAAGGTATATTTCTTTATTAATCTGAAAACTACTGACCGATTAATATCAAACTGTTTCACGTTAGATATTTACGAATTTTCGTTTTTATATTCGGAAATAATTTGTAATTTAAGAGCTTCACAGTATTTAAAACATGCCATTATAAATAGAACAGTCAATGTCACAACTAGCACAAAAAAAACTAAACTTAAATGTTTATGACTTACAAACAACACGTGCTTTACAATAACGGAACTTTTACCAATAATTCTTCGAACTTCTGTTCTCTTTTTACATTTTTCAAGTTTTGTTGCTATTGTTTTGCTCACAGACAAATTGAATGTAGTCACATTAATTTTAAATTTAATAAAAAAAACAAAGCCAAATTTGAATTTGATTTGTTTTATATATGATGTATGAATATATGCTTTGATTCCTATAATCATTCTTGTGTGTCCCCAATATTAAAAAAGATACACGATTTTGTTGCAGCGCACTTATTTTGTTGCTATTGTTTTGCGCAACACTGTATGTTTATGTTCTTTACTACAGGAAAAATAAATAATTCAAATTTTTCCGATACTTATTTCCATTTATTAAACGTAACTTTGAATTACATTTAGTTGTAACCAAAATAACAAATTAAATACAAATTCATCACTAAAAATATCAAACGAAAACTTTTTATAAAACAAAACAAATTTTTACATGAATTTAATTGTGAGCTTTTTAGATCAAGTATGTTTAAAGAAGGCAACAACAACAACAAATTTGTTTTTGAATAATTTTTATTTAAAAGATGAAATGATTTTAAATAGTTTTGAAAAATATAAATGAAAAAAAAACCAGAATTTTTCTCTATTACTACATAAAAAGAAATTCTACGTCCATACTTACGATACTATCGAAACTGTGCCTTTTTTTAGCAATTTTGATTTTAAGTGTTGCCAATGAACAAGACGTTGATAAATAACAAGAAAAATACCCAAGGGCTATAGTCAATTTTATTTCGATATTTTAGATATCTTACGTGTTTTCCGACAACAAGAAAATTAATAATTTCTCTTCAATTTATTTTAAAAGGATCAATTTTAATAAAACTTTTTAATTGTTTTAAGGTAGGGGAACATTTTTTTTGGCAGTTTTACTACTTGCAGCACCATTTGCTTCTGGGTCTCTACGTTTGTCATTTTTCCGTTGATACTTGTCAAACCATTACAAAAATGTACAAAGTTTTTTGAGTTTAGTTAGTAATGAACGGGTTTGCCTGAAATACTTGTTTATGAGAGTTATTTTTTAATTTACACTTATTAAAGCGTTTTTCGACAGGACTATCAAAAATAGTACCAAATTATTGATGGTAGGTGCCCTAGAGAAAACTGGCAACATCAGTAAAGTAAGACAAGCTTACATCGATATGGATGGAGTCCAATTTGACCATTGATCGTTTTGTATGTCGAATACAAAAAAATTTTTCGATGCGTTGTTTTGAAAACCCGATGACACGACAGATCTTTTAAATATCAGTCCGAGTTGCTGGACTTAGGAACAAAATTATTTACGCACTGAAGAAGTTGTAAGCAAAATGCTTATAGTCAACGACGTCGCCGAAAGAGCTGTTGGGCTAATGACAAGTTTCAACGAAAAAATTACAAACGTAAAGACCGAGAAGCAAATGGTGCTGCAAGTAGTAGAAATGCGCCAAAAAAGTTCCCCTACCTTAAAACAACAATAAATTTTTATTAAAATTGATACTTTTAAAATAAATTGAAGAGAAATAAATTTTAAGGAAACGGTTGGCAAGGTTTATTTTTGTCAAATTTCAATATCCTCAAAAAAAACAAACTGTGGGGCTTTAATAAATTTTGCATAAAATAAGGGTTTTCGCTTAGAGCGATATCGGATTTAAGGATATTTAAATTTTTTTCGGATTTCTGAGTTTCTTAACATCCTCCTTTAAATATGCTACCAACTCCACGGATACGAAAAACTTTTGCAGTACAGTACAAAATTTAACTCATCTAATAAATATGGATCATTCTTTTACAAATCGCACACCTTCCAGGATTTGATGTGTCAGATTCGGCCGAAAGTTTTTTAAAATTTTTTTCAAGTAAAATAAGCTTGCACGTGATTTGGAATTTTTTCGGATTAATTTTTTACGGAATATCGTTAGGTCAAAATTGTGAAAAATGGCAACATATTGTCAATGCCTGTGTTACTTAAATCACAATATCTCGGGTTGTGCCATTCCGATTTGGTTCGTTTTGAGCTCGTTAGATAAATATTCTATTGTTCTTTAATTCTACGGTTAAATGGTTTAAAATAAATGTATAAAAATTGATTGAACTTTTCAAACGGCTTTTTGATGCCCCTAACCCAGGTAAATGGCATTTTTGACAGCACCAATCAACGCGCCATACATTTTTACAAAATACAAAATTCTCAAAAGACCATAAGTGGACCAGTGGAAAAGTGCAGGAGTCCGAAGGCCTTCTAGCAGTCCTGCGTTATTGCTTGTATGAAATGGGAAAACTTGTCAGTATTTCCGCACTCACTTCACTAAAAAGCCCTGCTAAAAGCGCTTTTTTAAAAATGCATTCTTATAGTACTTTCGCATAAGCCCTGATTATACTACTTTGTTTATTATGTTTGCACTGTATTGCACTGTAAAATCATTAATAAAAAAACATTAGTCGTTAAATATAATATATTCATAAAAAATTAAGACAATTTTTTCATTTGATCATTTAAGGCAATTTACAATATAACAGGTAATTTGGCATTGTAAAACATTTCATTTACATTTTTTTCACATTTAATTTAGATTTAATTTTTATGTATATTATTTAGTATAGACAATATTTAATATATGATTATTAAGGCAATTAGACTAAAAGCCATTTGACATTGTAAAATATTTCATTCACATTTAAATAAAGAATCATTAAATAGTCACCTAATAACATGTTTAAAAAAAAACTGAGATAATTTTTTCATTTGAGATTATTTGATATATCGCACACCCACTTAAAAAGTGACAAAACTCAAAATTTTTACATTTTCAGGAGGAGCAGAAAAACATTTTTTTTTTCTTCAGGGGGCTCCATACAAGACAGAGAGACAAAACGATTTTTTTTTTAATTAAAAACTAAGAATATGTATACAAAATAAAGACAGCCGATGTCGATGATCACTACGAACAGATTTACACGAAAAATAAATATTTGGAAATTTTGAGTTGTGTCACTTTTGAAGAGGATGTGTATATAGTTTTAGCATAAGCCCTTTTTTTAAATAATATAAGCGATGCCAAGGTCACGAAGTGACCTGATATATATTTAAATGCAAATTCACTACTTAGTTAATTTTTTAAGATAATTTAGTTATACTTAAGAATATTTTTGTGTGCTCATGACAATAAGCTCGTCGGACGATGTTGTGGACATACTGGTTCTTGCAAAACATATATTTTGTAACAAATCGATTATAGACAGACGGTACATATAGCTCGTTGGCTGGCTTTTTTTATAGGATTTTTATAAGATATGGTCTGCGTTTGAATGTCTTTGAGGTATTCCAATTTGGCATTGCGGCTGTCCACAGAACATAGCCGTTAAGAGCAGAAATGCTAGTAATGTTTGAAAGCGCTTTAATAGGGCTTATTAATAGTTGTTTATGTAAAATTATTTATTGGGGGTAAATTCATTTATTTAATATATTAATATTCAACTTCTTACAACTCTCCCCTTTGGATAATATAGAAGTTATATTTCGGAAGTTATAATAATTGGATAATAATTTGGATTAAAAAATAACTTTATGTAAATAGTTATTTAAAATTTTGGCTTAATTACTTCATTACATTTTTGAGGGGTTGATTCTCAATATTTGTTTTTTAAAATAAATTATTCATGCAAAATATTAAATCTAAAAATAAACTCCTTAAAGATATTTTCTAGGATACAATAATTAGTGGCTATTAATTTATAGGCGTATATTTTGAGGAGTTTCATTAAGAGAAAATTGTGTGGGGGTAAATAGATAAAAATAAAACCGAATATGTATTATTATAAATATAGGTGTTTATGAGATTTAAGTGTATATCGGTTATAAAATAATAGATAACATTAGTTTTACTTTCATTTGAGAACAATTATGAAAAATGTTATCTTTCCACTATAAGTTGATGTAAAGATATATTACTAAATCACGTACTACGTACATCACGATACTACATGTCCATCCGACCTGTCAAGTCATCACACATGTAGAATCGTTCGTGTGCAAGAAATCAAGGCGGATGGACATGTCCGATGGAAGTCGAAAATTTTTGACTTTTTGCTAAGTACGTCCGACATGTAGTTTCGTTTGCATGCGCGGCCATCCAACTTAGTACATTTTGCCATTTGTTGAAAATTTTCAGAGAGAGCACATCTCGCGGCAAAACTGCCGAACGTAAGAAATGTTATATTTTGACGCGAATTTTTTTATCTTTGCCTAAAATTGTGATGGCTTGGAATATTTAAAGCAAAAAAATAAAAATAAATGTTCAAAACAATTAATATTAATATTTTTAGTTGATGTTAACTCTTCGGCAGCTAAAAAATAATGAAGTCGATCCGACATGTGCGATGTGTCTGAGGGCAACGAAAAAAGTCCCGTTACTTTATCCAACTACATGCATGTCCGACATGTAGTATCGTTTGAGGGCCCCTATTCTCTCTAAGTTTTTGTTGTAGACTTGCTTGGTAATTGTTGTGCAGTTCGCTTTAATTTTTTGTAGATGTTATTTGGTCGCTACAGTCGGCATATGACAATTGAAGTATTTTTATAACGCTTTATATATGAAGGGTTCCATGATACTTCTCCCAATTTTTTTGGTAATGCTCTCCGATCGGGCTGAAATTTTCAGTATTTGTTAACCTCTTTGGGAACGGCTGAGTACCATATTTTTATTTTTTTATTTAACCTAGTTTCTAAACTAGGGCGTGGCAAACATCAGCACTAGTCAAAATAGTGTCATTTTCTAGGAAGCATAACTTTTGACACACTAAACCGATTTTTAATATTGTAATCATTTCTGAAAGCATATAACCTGAATTTTATAAAAATTGGAAGAAAAAAATTTTTTCTTAACTTTTTAAAAAAAAAAAAAATTAAACAAAATTAATAATTTAGTTTTGGACAAAATGGGTTCTCCTAATTTTTTTATTTTATTTTTAAAAAAATGCTTGACATTTTTTCTATAAGTCCTCAAAGTTTGTTAATGGTATCGCAACTAGTTCCGGAGTTATGGAACCTCAAACGAATGCACTCCAATCGCGCGCCATATAAAAAATCATTGTTTTGCCACGCAGCACCTTGTTGCTTGTCGTTTCATTCGACTGGGGCAATCTGCAGATACGGGGCGTACTGCAGAAGTTTTTTAACATTATTGTGAAGTGAATTATTCGTTATATCTGAAGAATTTTGCCACTAATTATGGTACCAAAAACAATAAATTTCCGCAGCATTTGTGCCAACCCTTTACAAAAGAAAAAGCATAACTTTAAAAAAAATTTGAGAACCATTACAGCAGAACAGCGGGAAATGTGTCCTAGCCTGTTGAAAAATTCCAAAATATGCTGTGCTTGTAGAAAGCAGCTCAAGAAATTACAATTGCAGACTAATGCAAGCAACGACAATATTGCGGAAAATATCCCTGATAATGCAATCCAAAAGAATAGAGAATCGCTATTTTCCTTAGGTGACGAAAGAATGGAATGCTCGGACGAAGAACACATGGCGGGTCTAGAAGTTTTAAAACAAATTATAGGAAAATATAATAATAAAACTACGTCCAGTGCAGATAAAATGTCTTTACTGACTCTTGCACCTGCCTCGTGGAGTCGACGGAAAATAATGAAGGAGTTTGGTGCAACCGACAACGATGTTCGAAAATCTAAGGAACTAGTTAATAAACGTGGAATATTGACTTCACCGGAACCTATACGACGACGAAGACTGCAACTAGAAACTATTAACTTAGTAAAAAGCTTTTATGAGGATGATCAGAATAGCCGTCTAATGCCAGGCAAAAATGATTATGTCTCTGTGAAAAACGCAGATGGTATTCGTGAGCAATTACAAAAAAGGCACAATTTAAAGATAAACACCCAAATTTTAAGATAGGTTTATCGAAGTTTGCGGAATTAAGACCAAGGAATTGCGTTTTAGCTGGAGCAAGTGGTACACACTGCGTCTGTGTCTGTGTTTATCACGAAAACGTTAAACTAATGCTAGATGCAATTGACATTAAAAATTTAACAAAAACCGCTGACAAACGACTTCTGGATTATCATGATTGTTTGAAGGAAATTCTGTGCAGTGATACATTAAATGAATGTTACCTTAATGAATGCGAGTCTTGCCCTAAGATTGATATATTTAATCAATACCTTACTGGAATCTTACTCACAAAAAATGTTGATACAGTGACTTATTAAGTTTGGCAGCAAACAGACAGAGGTACCTTAAAGACAGAAATTGCTACCATTGATGTTTTCGTAGAAGATATCTGCACTAAACTTAAAAACCTTAACCCGCATGCATTTTATGCTAAAAAACAAGTAGAATTTTTGAATATTATCAAATTGGCTTTGGTAAAAGGAGAATTTTTAATCATGCTAGATTTTGCGGAAAATTACGCCTTTGTCATTCAAAATGCTGCACAGTGTTTCCACTGGAATAACAACCAGGCGACCATATTTACAGTTGTTATATATTACAACAAAAACAATAAACTAAAACATAAAAGCATGGCAATTATTTCCGATTGTTTGGACCATGATACCGCAGCGGTATACCTGTTCCAAAAACTTATAATAGAATACTTAAAAAGTAGTTTTGAATTGGTTACTAAGATATATTATTTTACTGATGGAGCCTCCCAGCATTTTAAAAATAAGTATTTTTTTAAAAACCTTTTACTCCACAGAAACGATTTTGGAATGCCAGCCGAATCTCATTTCCATGCAACTGCACATGGAAAAGGTCCTGGTGACGGCATCGGCGGAAATTTAAAAAGACTTGCTAGAAAAGCTAGTTTGCAGAGATCAGCGAAGAATGCTATTTTAAGAGCGCATGATTTATTTGAATGGGCCCAAATTGAAATGAAGAAGAACATGCTGACATAAAAAGAACATTAGAAAAGCGATTCAACGAAGCTTGCACCATTCCAGGTACACTTAAATATCATGGCTTCATCCCAAATGAGTTCGGTCAAATGGTATTAAAAAAGTACTCGCTTGCAACCACATTTGATTTGTTTCCTATTAAACGGTTCAGAGGCTCGACGAAAAAGTAAGTTGCTACGCAACCTGAAAAGACCAAACTAAAAAACAAATTTTTAAATAAAAAAAAAATAAAAAATATATATTAAATATATAAAAAAAAATTCATTAAATATAAAACAAACAAAAAAATATAAATTAAACAAACAAATTGATTGCTTGTTGCGTAACGACAAGCAACAAGGTGCTGCGTGACAAAACAATGATTTTTTATATGGCGCGCGATTGGAGTGCATTCGTTTGAGGTTCCATAACTCCGGAACTAGTTGCGATCCCATTAACAAACTTTGAGGACTTATAGGAAAAATGTCAAGCATTTTTTAAAAATAAAATAAAAAAAATTAGGAGAACCCATTGTGTCCAAAACTAAGTTATTAATTTTGTTTTATTTTTTTTTTTTAAAAAAAAGGTTAAGAAAACATTTTTTTTCTTCCAATTTTTATAAAATTCAGGTTATATGCTTTCAGAAATGATTACAATATTAAAAATCGGTTTAGTATGTCAAAAGTTATGCTTCCTAGAAAATGACACTATTTTGACTAGTGCTGATGTTTGCCACGCCCTAGTTTAGAAACTAGGTTAAATAAAAAAATAAAAAATATGGTACTCAGCTGTCCCAAAGAGGTTAACAAATACTGAAAATTTCAGCCCGATCGGAGAGCATCACTAAAAAAATTGGGAGAAGTATCATGGAACCCTTCATATATGTACATAAAAACACTTACACAAAAAACCTGCAAAATAAATTTATATTTACAGTTGTAATTGAATTACTACAGTTTGCCTATCATAAGCGTTCTATTTCTTACCGTCTAATGTTGTAAATCGAAAACGCAAACAAACAACAAGTAAGACACGAGAAGCAACACCTTTTTTATACAAAATGTAAACAGTTGACGGGACAGTAGCTAGGAGAGTACAATGATAATTAGCATATCAAGTGACAGAATACGTGAAAATTCAATAGAATTAATGGAAAATTTGCAATACTTTGGCGTACTCGTAGTTTTAACAAAAATTGTCTACTGTCTTGCAAACTGTCTTACCAACAGTCTGGACTCTTTTTCACAGACACAAAGTTTGACAATTAAAACGTATTTTTCACTGTCTTAACAGTACTGTCTCGTGTAACCCCCGCGTTATGAAAAAATTTATTAATAAAACAATGATAGTTGACAACTCTGAAAATAAAATGCCGCAGTGGTGAAAAAAGCAAGTGTGAAAATTGTCAAACTTTGCTAGATGATAAATCAATAATAAAATAAGAGCATGCATGTAATTATTTCAATGTTCAACATATTCTTTTATCACAACTTAAAGATTAATATGTTAAAATACTCAATCCATACATTATTTTTTCTTGTTTTTAAACGAAGTTCCAGCAGAAAAAAGCAGAAGAAGAAGAAGATCGTTCCATTTTTAAATCTCACCATGCATAGCAGCTGTTTAGGTAAAAGCAAATTTTTTAAAAATGTTGACAAATATAACAACTGAAGAAATTGCCAAACTTTAAACGCATATATAGACCAATAAAAAACGAATTAATAATAAGTTTTGGTTGCAAACATCTTATTGCAACCTAACTTAAGTATTTATATACTAACAAACAGATAATGTATTAATTTTAGGAGTTGCCAAGTGATTTCTTTGTGAGCTTGCGGCCGATTAAGAACAATAGTGACGATTATTGTTGATATTTTTATGCACAAATACATGCAAACATTTTTTGAGGTTATGTTTTCTAATTTTCCTATCTTGTTATCTTTGCTGTCTGTATTGATGACGAGAGTTCCTCGGTGAAAAATACGATGACGCAAATCAAAGATTTACCCTCTACCAAAATCGTTCAGCGCGCCTAAAGAAGGTTTCACTTCAAAAATAAATTTAATCGACATTTGTCATAAATGTATATAGTAGGTATATTCTAAGTGCAGAAGAACCCCTCTTTTGGTTACTCAGCGTACATAATATTAGCGTAATAATATAAGCGTACGTAAATTGGTAAGTTCTAAGGACTTATATAAATTTAGAATTTTTCATATAAATTTATATTTAAAAGCTTAAGGCACTGACATGGTGTACTAAACCTGTATATAAGATCGCGGACATCGGTGCCTCAAGCTTTTAAATATAAATGTATTTGAAAAATTCTAATTTTATATAAGTCCTTCAAACTTATTAATTTAAGCACGCTTATACTATGATGATGAGCAACCAAGAGAGGGGATCTTCTGCACCTCTAGAATATACCTACTATATACATATGTATATGACAAATGTCACTTAAATTTATTTTTTCTTATTAGTTCACGTCTTTTTTAAATAAAAGCTTATTTTTTAAAAAAAAAAATATTTACTTTTTATTTATTTCTTACTTTTTAGTCTTAAATGTTTGTTATTAACATATTTTATTTTCAAAACTTATGCAGACATATCATTTTTATTAATTTGTGGGTGGTAAAAGGGAGTGTGGCAAAATGTTTTTCATAAGCCCCATGCTTTATTTGATGAAACACTAATGTTTAAATTTCAGCTGAATCAGCCCCGTAGTTTTAGAGATATTGCATTTTTATGGATTTGTAGGCGGTCAAAGGGGGAGTGGCAAAAATTTTTTCTTAACTATCCTCTACTCGAAGGAAATTTACTGCCAAAATTTCAGCTGAGTCGGCCCAGTAGCTTTAGAGACATAGCATTTTTATGGTTTTGTGGGCGGTAAAAGAGGGAGTGGCAAAATATTTTCCTTATTTATCCTCTACTCGAAGGAAATATACTGCCGAAATTTCAGCTGAATCGGAACAGTAGTTTAAGAGATAAAGCATTTTTATTGATTTGTGGGCGGTAATAGGGGGTGTGGCAAAACATTTTATCATAATACTGCATTGTCACCGGACTTACATATGTATGCTTAATTTCAGCTTAATCGGATACCAATAAGTTGTAGAAAAATGGCTTGCAAGTTTTGAGGACATACACTTGTGCTCATACAATTAACTACATTATTCTGTATCACGAAGAAGCACACCAACGATGGGAAAGACACGAGAAGCAATACTTTTTTCCATACAAAATTGTATTGCTTCTCGTGTCTTTCTCGTCGTTGGTGTGATTCTTCGTGATACAGAATAATGCAGTAAGACAAAAAAGAATTTGCCACTATAATTGTTATAATATTTCTCTGCTTTTGTTTTTTTATTTCCCTTTGTGATGATAAACTTACCCGTTATATCTGTTATAAGTAAATAAAAATTTTTTAAAGGAATTTGTTGTGAATGGGCAGTGCATTTTTTATTGCGAAGCAATCAACTTCTAAGTGCTCACATAATTAAGACATGGAGTGTACATAAAATGATAATTGTATCAATTTTTGTAATATTAAAATTTGATTTGGCCTAATGGGAAAAAGAGCTCGACACCTTGTGAGAGGAAACTGATTTGGAATTCCTTCCAAAACTCTGGAAACGTTGCCGAAGTAGCTAAAAATTTGAGTGTCTCGCAAACCAGGATATATAATGCCTTAGAATATTTTGAGAAACATCAAACTTTTAATGATTTGCCACGAAATAAGCCTAAATTTAAATCTAAATTTAATGTCTTCTGAAAAGATGGAAGACCGTTTGTTAGGCGTCGTCCGTTGGAATAATTGTAGCCAAGGTACACCAAAAAAACGGTCAAGCATGGTGGCTTATTCCTAATGGTTTGGGGTTGTTTCACTTCATCTGGCGTTGGTCCAATACAACAAATAAATGGAAAAATGAGAGGTGAAATGTATAAGGGTATTGTGGCAGGACGGAGACTACGTTGAAAATTTGCCACTTGCTTGGATCTTCCAGTAAGACAACGACCCTGAACATTGCTCCCGAACAGTTACATCTTGCCTAGAGTCTAATCGTATCCAAGTCTTGGAATGGCCAGCCCAAAGCTCGGACCTAAACCTGATAGAGAACCTTTGGGCTATAATTAGAAGAAAGGTTTCAGATCGAAAACCCAAAAATAGGGCTGATCTGTGATTATTTAACAACGAATGGTGCAAGATAACTCCTGAGCAATGTCGGACTTTAGTATGCTCCATGAGCAAAAGATGTGCAGCAGTTATTCGCAAAAAGGGTTCCCAACTAAATATTAATATCGTTGAGACATTTGGTAAAAATAAAACACTAATTATAAAAAACATATGTGTAATATTTTAAATACCTTTCAGATGTCCTAATTATATGTTGCTTTCAATGATAACGATATAAACTAAAACTGAATCATTTTCTGGAAAAATTAAGTAATTTTAGAAAAAAATGCTTACATTATGCTTATTATTTATGGAAAAATAAATATTAAAGATAAATGTTTAAAAAAAAACAAATGCTCCCATCCGTCCTGTTTTTCGAGCAATGTCCTGCGTCCTGTGTAACGGGCTCAAAATCCTGCTTTTTATTATTTTGTCCTGTTTTTTATTTTCTCCCATGCTTGCAATTTAGTCAACTTTGTTTAGTATTCATACTATTTTTAGTAATATGTCAAAGTTTTCCTTTAACACACTTGTATTTTTTTACTAATTTGTTAAAAGTTTCTGTGCAAATTTTTTCTTAAACTTGTCGAAATGTCGAAGCGAAAGTGTGTGTTAAGCAATCAACTTGAAAAATATTCATTCCTGGAAAAAACAAATATTGATAGTGAGGTGTTCTGCTTAAAGTACAAAGTAGTACCTGGAAAATCTAATTAACGTGCCATTTTTATAAGACTAATTTGGATTTTTTTTTATTTTTGTTATGTTTTTGTTGCATAAAAAAAAATTTAATATTTATGTACATAAGATTGAATTTTATTTTTGTTTTAACAAAGTTACATATTAAATACAAATACCTACTATTAATTGATATTTGAAGCTTATGCAACAATTCTTATATTAATTAATAAATTTGATAATTTGATCAATGAAAATGCTTATTTTAATTCTTCAAACATATACATAAGCAATACAAATTTTTCGACTTTAAATTGCGTCCTGCGAAAACATCCTGTTTTTTGCGAGACGTCCTGTAAAATCTTAAAAATTTTGTCAATATGTCCTGTTTTTGGCGAAAAAAGAGATGGGAGCGTTAGCCACGACAGATTCTTTGTAATTTTTCATTTCTCATCGCATTCTCATCGGTTGCAGATTTTGTATGAGCTGTCAGTTGCCTTTTGACAGTTATGGTAGTTCGCTCTCAGTCGTGCAACTACCTCTTTCTTCTACCATAGTTTTTCCAATAAAGTAATTTACATTTTTAACGAGGGGGAAGGGTAGAACGTTATGAGTCAATGAAAATTCAAAATGACTTGTCTCTTGTCAGTGGACCAAAGGCATCAGGATTTTCGAGCTCATCTCATAAATTTTCTACTAGCACGCCACGGTCGTTTTTTATATCAATCTCCTTAAGACAATGTCAAAGAAAGACAATACGGGCTTTCATCTAAGCATGTAAATATGTAAACATGTAAACCATTTAAACTTTTGATGAGCGGTACAGTGTAAAAAGCATAAATGTGGACAAAATTACAGCTGATGTTAGGGTTGCGAAATCACCTTTATTCAATTTTAAATCTTTTAAAAATCTTTGTTAACATAGAAAAATCAATAATATCTGTATTTGATTTAACTACTTTGAGTATGTCATGATTAGCGCCAAAGACTATCCCTTTTGCACACATGTAGATTAACATGCTAGTTTACACTACAAAATAGGCTCGGAAATGATGTAAGCTCACGTCCATACAAATTTGGACAGATAGTTTACGCGCATGCTAGTTCACAAGGTTTACAATGTTTACGGGTCAGTTAAATGCTTAGATGAGAACCCATAATGTCATCTTTTATTTTTGTTTTGTTTTAGAGCGCCGCCTAAACATATATGTATCTCGACATCGAAAATCGACATCCCTACAGGTAGATTTTAACACATTCATATGGATTCAGTAGGACCACTACCAGTTTCTAAAGGTCACAAATACTTACTAACTATGTATTATCGACAGACATACTCACTGGCCTGAAGCTTATCCGCGTAAAGATATTTCCACTCATACCATAGACACACCTTCGTATACAATTACATTCCTCGTTTTGGCGTTCCAATATAATAACCTTCGATCCAGGAACACAATTCACATCATGTCTTTTTAATGAGTTAACAAAATTACTAGGTTCACAT
The DNA here is from genome assembly GCA_963920525.1 of Dichetophora obliterata. Lineage (NCBI taxonomy): Eukaryota > Metazoa > Arthropoda > Insecta > Diptera > Sciomyzidae > Dichetophora > Dichetophora obliterata. The sequence continues at coordinate 243,811,612 of OY986435.1, read as the reverse complement.
AAAATACACACCTCAGCATATCATCCACGAACTAACGGCATGATAGAACGTTTTCATCGACAACTTAAAGCATCAATTCTCACACCAGATGAGTCGACACATTTGGATACTTGCGATCTCACAAGCTTCTGCCGATCGTTTCAAACTTTTCAACTTTCTGCCCAACAAAGTAAGTCTAAACAAGCCAAGCCGAGCAGGCATGGATATGACTTGTATCTGTTTGGTATTTTTGCAAGCTGGCTAAAGCTTGCTTTTTCAAGTTTGGATACATACTTGAATTCAAGTACTTGAAAAGGCTTGAACTTGGAGTGGGCTTGTGCAGTTCTCTGATTTATATCACTAAAAACGCAATGTCGGCCTTTGTAGTCTAGTGGAGAGTGCGTTGAACTATCAACCCAGAGGTCCCTGGCTCGAATCCGGGTTCAGGCATGGTTCTTTTCACTTTCTTTGTTCTTTCCTGCACATTTAAGAATTATGAAAAACAAAATATCCACAGCTAAATTGTGGAAAATGTGGAATTAATGGACAGGAACAACTAAGGGCTGGAAATGGTGGCCGAGGTTAGGGCATTACATTAGCCTTGGTTAAAAGCAATTCAAATAGTCTTTCACGGTTGTTTCGCCAAATCAATAATTCACGTATGGTTCCAATCAATTCCTCTAAACACTCTATCCTTTCCTTTCAGGTCAAAGACCAAACCTTGTTTTTATAAGGCACATGCCTTGGTTTTTTGATGTTTTAAAAAAAAATAAAACATGACTTTCAAATTAACATTTTTTTTTTAAATGCCATTATTTGTGAGATAACTTACATAGTAAGTAATAAGATTTCATAAAACATGATTACGATTACAGTAATTGTAATTGCCATTTTCATTGATTACGATTACTGTAATTGTAATCAATAGATTTTTCAATTACAATTATACTAATCGTAATTGTAATTTGCGTATATACCAATTACAGTAATCATAATAATACTTTTCTTATATTACAATTACTAAATAGATTACGATTACTGTAATTGTAATTGGGAAGTAATTGTAATCGCAAAATACCCAGCTCTGGTATGCATTAATTTAGGGTTGATTTATCGTTTCTATCGTAAAAATTTAAAATCGTTTTAAACGATCGAAAAATCAAGCCTATCATAAAAATTTTAAGATTTTTTTTGTTTATTAAAGATTTCGTATTTTTGTAATTTTGCTGCCATAAAAAGTAATTGTATAGTCAAAAGAATCATGACAATTTCTTAATTCGTTTCTGAGTTATACTCTCAAATACCTCTTTAAACACAGCGCCACCTACCGGGTCAAGGCGCGCACACACACACACACACCAAATTTCATCAAAATCGGTCCAGCCGTTTAGGAGGAGTTCAGTGACAAAGCCATGTACAGAAGTATTTTATATATATAGAAGATTAAGAACTTTTTATTATCACTTGTACGACACTGTATTTTTTCTGACTTCCAAACTTGAAACAATTTTCCGGCAGCTCGATATTGAATTCAGACCAATGGTTTCTTGGGCAAAGATTCCCAAGATATTGAGTAGAGTGATATAAAGTGTTTATATATCAAAATTTTCATATTAGCTGCTTATTTTTGTTTTAAAAACTGGTGCAAAGAGACGAGACACCTTCTCTGGGGTATTTTGTCCAACTGGCAAGGCGTTTTTAAAGGTGTCTTGCACCGAATGTGGTGAATATCCGTTGTTGTCGCATACGAGTCTTCATTAAAAAGGCTGATATCTTGAAACTCAATGCTTGACCGTGTCTGATTTTTCTTCTGTATATAATACTCCTCTAGGGCTCAAACACAACCAAAGTATGAACTACATCCTTTGATTTTACTTTGATTTTTTTTTCTGTTTTACGCGTACAAATGTCGCATACGTAAGCAAAGAAATTCCCATATGGCAGATATTGGATTCTTGCTTTTATCAGTCAGATTTTATAACCTAGGAACAAAGTTAAAAGTTAACTGGTATCTTTAAACTCTTATTTTAAAAGTTGAAATTTAAAACACAACAAAGAACTAGCAAGGGGAAGTCCGGGGGGTCATAATGGTGTCCTCCAAAATGTCCTACGACTATTCTATCCACTTGTAGCTTGTTTCCCTTTCAAAAATGGATTCAAAACAGTTATTTACGGTCAATGAAACTTTTATTTTTTATTTATTTATTTATTTATAATTGTACTAAAATTAAAATTTTAAGACAAAGGAAATTAAAGCTTCGACATCAATGGTCTTAAGCTAGAAGTGAAACTTTTGATTGGAAGGAGATATTGGAGAATTTTTTCCACATAAATTGTATTTGAGACTTGACTTTTTTGTAAAAAATATAAAAACAACATTTCGAAAAAATAAATTTCGCCAAAAAAATCATTAGCGTATTGTTTAAAGGTTTGACCTGCGGTTCAAGCGCACAAAAGAACTTTTTTAAAAGTGCTGTAGCTCAGTCGTTATTCAATTTATCAACTTTTGGTTTTGTTACGTGAAAGTAGACGTAATTTTCTAACGTTTTCCGTACTTGTTTATGTTTCCATGTTTTTTTTTCAGCCCCCCCTCCTAGAGCTATGAAAATGGGTACGTAAAAATGAGAAGGAAAACGGAGTGTCGTTTTTCTTGATAACCAGATGTCGTATCGAAATTTGGCGGGCGGCATTTTGTTCTCGAGAAAAACGAGAAAAACCCCAATTTAAAAAAGTGATTTCAAGAAAAACGCATTTAAAGTTGTAAAAATATTTTAAAAATCCTTTAAGGATACTATTTTGAAGGATTTTTGAAGACATTTATGAAAAAAAAAAATAGAAATTTTTTTTCAAACGCAGGTTTTACCTTAGTGACAGAAATAGTAAAACAATATTTTCGCAAAATTAAAAGAATTTTCTAAGAGAATAATATGCAATTTTTAGTTAATTTTATTTTTACAACAAAAACAAATTTTGAGTAATTTTCTGAGTAAAAAGTCAATATATTGGACCTTTTTTGAAAAAGTGATAAAAATATATACGCTTACCAAAAGGTACAGTTCAAACTGTTTTTGTTAAGAGCTGTTTTTGAGCTTTTGAACAAAAAAATATATGCATATAAAAACAGTGGAGATATTAGCATCGAAAAATTTCTACAATTTTTAAGACATGTGACTGTTATGGACGAAAACCTCCGATGCTAAGAAATCTCACAATAATAAAATTTACGTTAAATGAAAAGGGCCGGAAAGCTCGTAGCCAAAACTAAGTATGTAACAATTTTATTTAGAATGTACTCAATATGTGTACTAAATTTGAGCGAAATACGGCGAGCCATTTAAATTTGTATACAGGTCAAACAAACAAACGGACAAACAAACAAACAAACTGAAAATATTTTTTATTACTAATATGTAATATTATTTACAGATACTTTGTTTGAATTTGGGTCAAATCAAATGAAAAGTACGCCCATGTCCTATTTAAAGTAACGTCAAATAGTAAACGTTAATAAAATAAACAATAAAGCATATGCTAACATAATACGTATATTATGCTTATTAGATCCGGTGTTTAAAACGTTACTTCAATCCAGTTTACTGTAAAGCATTGCAATGAAGATCCAAATTTTTTTATCAACTTTTTAGAATATGCTAGCGTAAAAAGTGTAAAACTTGTCTTCGGCTTATATCAAATCTCTTACTGTGAAACCTAAACAAGAGCGTTGAGCGGCGTGTTGCCAGTCGCTTGGCGTTAACGCTGAATTGTCATCCCTAAATAAGAGCTGCGGATTATGTCAAATGTTGTCAAAAAGTTTTTGGCATCTAGTAAATAAATTTCACTTATATTCTGTAATTAGTACAAAATTAAATTTAATGCAATCTAATTTAATTTATTAATTAATTTCTTACCTCCATTTGTGCAAGCAAATATGTATCGTCAACATATTTCAATATTTTTTACAGAAACGATAACTTTTTCTCTGTTTTCTGTATCAAACTTCATTTCCTAACGCTCTGTCAAAATTGGATTTTCCAACCGCTCAGCGTTGACGTCGCGTTATTATGGTTTGTTTCATACAATTTATATTAGCATGACGATTTTGTGACAGATAAATAACGCTGCCGCTCTTGTTTAGGTTTCACAGTAACACTTGCTTCTAAAATCATAAAAGAATAATCAGTATTCATTGGTTATCATAAATTTGACACTCTACACACAAATATCAGTTTGGGTGATCAACTTGGACATCAACTTAATTTGCATCATTAATGCTAAGCTTATTGGAATAATGACAGCTAATAAAATGATAAAATCTCTGATGAAAATGATCTTCGAAATTTTTTAAAATGCTTGGTAATATGCAGAAGATGTGTGTTAGCTGAGAGGTGTATAATAAAAAAACATTTATTGGAATTTTTGTCACTGCAAATCCGTAGAATTTATATATGAGTTATAATATTTCTTATAATTCACATTTAAAATTGATCGAGCGGTGACCTTCGGAAAGTTCTTCCTTTACTTAAGATACAATTTAAATTTTTCACAAAAACTCAACGATTGTGTTAAAAATACGGCGATAAAAACGTTTTTATATGATAAATTTATTAATGAGTACTAAACCGGAAATATCGAATTTCTACAAGCTAACGAAATATAGATGTGCCTCTTTTGATTAACTCGTCTAGAGCTAATAACTGCAGCTGTTTGTTAAACTCACGTATGTGCTTGGTATCGAATATGATGCTTGTTTATTGTTGCTACCGCATAGTATCTAAAACGCTTATCAGCAAAACTAACTCAACTGAATGTTGAGCTGATTCTATGAACGAAAGTGAATTGTTTACAAATTATTTTGCTATTTCAACATAAAGCGGCAATTATTGATATGCATTTGAGCAGTAGGGCAGTCAATCCCGGGATCCCGAGTTTCTACATCTCGTGATCTAACTAGATGCGTAGCTAGAAGCATTGCCACCAGTTCTTTATAAAAATGAATGCGAAAAATTTAATAGGTACACTCCGCGTCATTTGATTAGGGCCAACGCCACTAAGATTTATTTCAATTCAAAAAATTTGTTATAATGAGAAAATAAAGGTTTTTTTTTTAAGTAAGGGAAAATAATTGTCAAAATATTTTCTTATATTAAGAACCATTAGTTTATAAATAAATATAATTTTGAAAACCACTTTCGCTGCGCTCTGAAAGTTTTACACTTTTTCATCGAGTCATTAGAATGAGGCCACCTGTTTAAATATTGAAATGAAGTGATTTTGATTAAAAATCTTTTAAAAAAATTGAAAGTGTTTTACATCTTACCGTTTTCAATAGTGTGTGGAACCTCCACTTTTAGAAATTACTTCAAAAATACGGTTGGGGAGTGAATCATAGAGTGATTTTAAATAATTTAAGTTGACGTCTGCCCAAGCTGTCGTTATGGCGTTCATCAAGGATTTTTTATCTTCAAATTGTCTTCCATTTTCGTAGACTTTTCGTGTCAACCACCCCCAAACGTTTTCCACGATATTGAGGTCCGGAGAATACGGTGGCCATGCAAAAAGTTCCACAGACTGCCCCAGGGATCCAGGATTTTACTATCCTTGCAGTATGGATCGGGGCATTATCATGCTGATAAATCCATGGGAGTCGCCCGAAAAGGTTATGAAATAGAGGAAAAACATTTTCCAGGATATATTTGTAGGATAGAGCAGTCATTATTTCATTCTCAAACACTAAATCAATCGTTCCGTAATATGAAATTGCTCCCCATACCATTAAACCTTCTTCTCGGCTATGGTGCCTAGCCAAAAACTTTTCCCTTTTCCTCAAATCGTGGAAGTAGTAATTGTAACCGTCGGCCCCATCAAAATTAAATTTCTTTTCGTCTGAAAATACAACCTTTTTCCACTGGTCCGTCCACGTCATCTTTTCTTTGGCAAACTCTAATCGTAATTTCTTTCGAAGTTGATTCAGAGGTGGCTTTTTACGTAATTTTTTTCGTTGGATGTGTTCCGACGATTTAATTATTCGTCGAACAGTTGATAGATGGGCGTTTATTCCGGTTTCAGCTTTTAATTTAGCAGCAGACTGAGCTGCATTTGAAGCTGCTCGCAATAATAAACGATTTTCCTGGGCTGAAGTCGCTCTATAAGTCTTGCCTTTCATATTTTTCCTGTAGTTTTCAACATTTTGAAGGAAATTATTAATTACGGTTTTACTTTTCCCGATTTTTCCTGCAATAATACGGCTACTAAGCCCCATTTCTTTGTAGGCCTGGATTTTCGCCCTCTCAGCAGCAGAAAGAGCCTTGCATCGTCCCATTTTTTGTAGAATAAATTAATCAATACCATCTATATATAAAAGAAAGTGTCCGAATGCGATGTAATCCCATAACTCGAGATCGGCCAAACCGATTTTGATGATTTATACTTTGTTGGAAAGGTATTTTTTCAGTTCGGGTTTTAAAAAAAAAAAAGAAAAAAAAATCGAAAAAAGTGTAAAAAACAAAATTTCAAAATCTATATTTATAAAAGAAAGTGTCCGAATGCGATGTAATCCCATAACTCGAGATCGGCCGAACCCATTTTGATGATTTATACTTTGTTAGAAAGGTATTTTTTCAGTTCGGGTTTTAAAAAAAAAAAAGAAAAAAAAATCGAAAAAAGTGTAAAAAAATCAAAATTTCAAAATCTATATATATAAAAAGAAGTGTACGTTTGGTTGAAATCGCATCACTTCAGAACGGCTGGACCGATTTGGATAATTTTTTTTTTTAAATGTTCGTTTTAGTCCAAGTTAGGTTTTTAAGGAAAGAAAAATTGACCACGCCCACTTTTGTGCCCACTTTTTTTGATTTATCTAAAATCGGAAAACGGCTGGACCGATTTGGATAATTTTTTTTCAAATGTTCGTAGTAATCCAATTTAAGTGTTTACTGAAAGAAAAATTGACCACGCCCACTTTTGCGCCCACTGTTTTGATATCTATATATATAAAATTAAGTGGCAAAACTTCCTGTTCGCATACTCCTCCTAGACGGCTTGCCCGATTTCAATGAAATTTTCAGGGGTGATTGGGGTCTGTGTGGAGGGTGCACATAAGAAATTGCATGTGTGTATCTTTCCACGTTTTGTGCCACACCCCCTTTTGTCGCCCACAAATCAATAAAAATGCTGTATTTAAGACGGTTTTGGTCGTATTAAATTAAAATTTGGTAAATAAGTTCGTATGATAACTATAACTAACTTTGAAAAAAAATGGGCTTGGTCACACTTCATCTACGCCTACTTTTAAGAAAATATCAAAATACTTCGAAACCATTGGTCCGATTGAGCTCAAATTTTGTAAGTACGCTTTGCTTTGAGTACGAGATGGTTTAAGGGGCAATGCCACACCCCCTTTTACCTCCCACATATAAATAAAAAATTGTTGTTATCGAATAGCTTTAGAGTTATGGGTCGCACAGCTTAGAAATTCGGTATTCGACCACAATTTAGACGTACCGTTTCTGTGATGAAATTTTATGGGAGTGGACAAGGGGGAGGCGCACCTCCCATACAACCCAAATTTGTGATATCGAATAGCTTTGAAGTTATAGGAATTCATCTTTGGAATTCAGTTTTTGACCTCAATTTACACATGCAGTTTCAATGGTTTTATTTTATGGGCGTTGGACAGGGAGGCGTGACATCTCCCTTACAACCCAAATTTGCGATATCGTATTGCTTTGAAGTTATAGGTTGACAGCGTAAGAATTCGGTATTCGACCTAAATTTATACATGCATTTTCAATACTTACATTTTGTCGTCGTAGGGCAAAGGGGAGTGGCACTTCCCATACAACCCAACTTTGTGCTATCAAATAGTTTTAGAGTTATAAGTCGTACAACGCCGAAATTCAGTATTCGACCTCAATATACACATGCAGTTTCATTGATTCAATGTATGTTCATTGGTAAGAGGGGCACCTCCCATTTAACGTAAATTTGCGATATTGAATATCAGCGTCAGAATTCAGTATTCGGCCCCAATTTATACATGCAGTTTCATTAATTACATTTTATGGGCGTACGACAAGGGGGCGTGAAACCTCCTATTTAACCCAAATTAGAGATATCAAATAGCATTGGGGTTATAGGTCTCACAGCATTGGAATTCAGTATTGGACCTCAATGTTGATTACATTGATTACATGACCTCATTGATTACATTTTATGAGCGTTGATCCAGGGGGAGTGGCACCTCCGATACAACGAAAATTTGTGATATCGAATAGCTTTGGAGTTCAAGGTCGCACAGCGTCGGAACTCAGTATTCGACCAAAATTTACGCTTGCAGATTTACTGATAACATTTTTTAGAGTTTGTCGGGGGGGCGTGACACCTCCAATTTAACCCAAATTTGCGATATCGAATAGATTTGGAGTTATAGGTAACTCAGTCTCAAAATTCAGTATTCGACCTCAATGTACTCATGCAGTTTCATTGCTAAAATTTTATGGGCGTAGGGAAAAGGAGTGTGGCACCTCCCATACAATCAAAATTTGTGCTATCGAATAGTTTTGGAGTTATATGTCGCACAGTTTTGGAATTCGGTATTCGACCTCCATGTAGACATCCAGTTTAATTGATTACGGATTGCGGTGATGAAGAGGGAGTGGCACTTCCTATACAACCCAAATTTGTTATATCGAATAGCTTTGTGGATATAGGTCGCACAGTCTCAGAATTCAGTATTTGACCTCAATTTAGTCATGCTGTTTAACTGATAACATTTTATGGGCGTTTGAATAGGGAGAGTGGCAGCAACGCGCCGGGTTTCAGCTAGTTTTCAATAAAATAAAATAAAACTAAAGTAACTTCTTTCAATAAAAAAAAAATAAAACTAAAGCAACTTCTTCAAGAACAGCACCCGACTACGTAAAAACACACACTGGCCTTATTCTAATGGCGCACGCGAGTTGTACATTTTTTGCGACTCAATTAGAAAAAATTCAGGGAAATGACGGTTGTATTAAGTACGTATTTATTTTGCACTCATATTTTTTCCTGAGAAGTATTAGCACTCAATTCAAGCACAACTTAAGTAATTTTTTTAATAAGAAAATTAGTTCTAACTTCAAATAAATATTCAAGTAGCTGGCCTTAATCAAATGACGCGAAATGTATATTAGGCCGGGCTAATTTGTACTGACGGAAAAAAATTGACAAAGAGTCTAATAAAAAAAAACATCTACGGGCCGTTGTAAGAAATTTTGCCCAAGAAACCATTAGTCTGCAGTCAATATCGAGCTGCCGGAAAATTGTTTCAAGTTTGGAAATCAGAAAAAATACATTGTCGTACAAGTGATAATAAAAAGTTCTTAATCTTCTATATATATAAAATACTTCTGTACATGGCTTTGTCACTGAACTCCTCCTAAACGGCTGGACCGATTTTGATGAAATTTGGTGTGTGTGTGCGCGCCTTGACCCGGTAGGTGGCGCTGCGTATAAAGAGGTATTTGAGAGTATGACTCAGAAACAAATTGAGAAATTGTCATGATTCTTTTGACTATACAATTACTTTTTATGGCAGCAAAATTACAAAAATACAAAATCTTTAATAAACAAAAAAAAAAATCTTAAAATTTTTATGAAAGGCTTGATTTTTCGTTCGTATAAAACGATTTTAAATTTTAACAATAGAAACGATAAATCAACCGTAAATTAATGCATACCAGAGCTGGGTATTTTGCAATTGCAATTACTTCCCAATTACAATTACAGTAATCGTAATCTTTTTGGTAATTGTAATGTAAGAAAAGTATTATTACGATTACTGTAATTGGTATATACGCAAATTACAATTACGATTAGTATAATTGTAATTGAAAAATCTATTGATTACAATTACAGTAATCGTAATCAATGTAAATGGCAATTACAATTACTGTAATCGTAATCATGTTTTTTGAAATCTTATTACTTACTATGTAAGTTATCTCACAAATAATGGCAATTAAAAAAAATATTTATGTGAAAGTCATGTTTAATTTTTTTTCTTTCTTTTAACATCAAAGAACCAAGGCATGCGCCTTATAAAAACAAGGTTTGGTCTTTGACCTGAAAGGAAAGGATAGATTATTTAGAGGAATTGATTGGAACCATACGTGAATTATTGATTTGGCGTAACAACCGTGAAAGACTATTTGAATTGCTTTTAACCAAGACTAGTGTCATGCCCTAACCTCGGCACCCATTTCCAGCCCATAGTTGTTCCTGTCCATTAATTCCACATTTTCCACAATTTAGCTGTGGATTTTTTGTTTTCCATAGTTCTTAAATGTGCAGAAAAGAACAAAGAAAGTTAAATGAACCATACCTGAACCCGGATTCGAACCAGGGACCTCTGGGTTGATAGTCCAGCGCACTTTCCACTAGACTACAAAGGCCGACAATGCGTTTTTAGTGATATAAATCAGAGAACTGCACAAGCCCACTCGAAGTTCAAGCCTTTTCAAGTACTTGAATTCAAGTATGTATCCAAACTTGAAAAAGCAAGCTTTAGCCAGCTTCCAAAAATACCAAACAGATACAAGTCATATCCATGCCTGCTTGGCTTGGCTTGTATGAATTATGAATTTGAAACACGTTTTTCTTTGGTTGGAACTTGGGTTTAAAAATTAAGATATTGCCTACTTCTCATTAAGAAGAATGGCTTTTTGCTCATTAGAAAGAACCGCTTTCTAATTATTAGGAAGAATCGCTTTCTTAGCATTGGGAAGCTTCGCTTTCTGCTCATTAGGAACTATTTTTTGGCTCCTTATGAAGAAGCGCTATCTGCTCCTCAGTCACTTTCGCTTTCTGCTCTTCCAGAAGATTTCGCCACGATGCACTTTTTCTCCCACGAGGGAGCAGAAAGCGAAAAGGTAGCGAGCTCGCTAACAAAAAATTGTTCTTCAAAGAGAATCGCTTTATACCCTTCCTTAATACAAAATGCTGGCTGGGACAAATACAATTTCAAAATATACACATTATTATAAAAAATATTCACATAAAGAATTGAAGGACAGCCGCGAATAACGTTTTAAGCGACAAAAAGTTAATTGTTCACAATGCGTAAAATACGTTTTAAATGAAGCAGACAATTTTTAGATTCTTGTTTTTTATACATTATGGAATTATTTAGGTAAATTTCCTAATATGGTAAAAAAATTGTTTAATAATAATAATATTTGGTTAGTAAAATAAGTATTATTACTGTTTGAAATGGAAAAACGTTACATTTTCGAAACCATTGGTTGTTAAAACGTTATTCCATGTTGCAAAGCAGAGAGTGCGATGGCTTTTAAAACGTTATTCGCGCAATTAAAGCATACCCGTATAAGAAGACTTATTTAATTAGAACCTTTTCGTTAAATGAAATGTAAATTATAGAATTTAAAAATTTTGTATGAAAAAAAACCTTAATAGCTAAACAAAAATTAATTTCAATCATTTCATTTCATTTTACAATTTGTTTGCTTTCGAAAACAAACTTAATATTTTTCTATGAAGCCATTGCAATTAGATCCTTTTTATTTTCATCACTTACTTGAATGGGTTCTTTTCGAAGAACTGGCATCGTATAATTTGCTAAGGATTGAGTTCTTATTAAGTTACCTCTCACAATTATATTAAAGATGTTAAAAAAGCTGTTTGTTCATTCCTGTTTTTTTATAGAATTTAAAATAATGTTCCTTTATTGCACTTATGCTAAATTTTTTCCAAGAAAAAAGCTTAGACAATCTCAAATCTATATATGTAATAACAATTCAATTACCTAAAATCGCAATGTTAACTTACAACGTTATTCCATTTTACCAGCTCTGGAGCATTTTTTGGAGATATACTTATTTTTGCTTGAAATATATTCACTACCGAAATTCCTCAATCTTTTATTCTTATTATCAATTCAATTTTCAACATTGGACTTCCTTTTTGTGCATCTATTGCAGTTATGAATAACATAAGGGGTATTCACGGGTTGTTGCGAATTGCAAGAGTGTGAAAATGCAAGATAATTTGCGCACTAACGCGTGATCATCCATATTGCAAACTTAATTATGCAATAAAATTAAATGTCGAATGAACAGTAAATATATTGCCACCTTATTTTAAAATCATAAAAAGGTATTAAAATCTACGTACAAACTTAACCTTTTTAAAGTTTTACCCAGGTGGCAACTACGTTCGAAAACAACCAAAACATGAATCATCTGTTTAGCATCACTGCTGGTGCGTTCTCGCAATTGGTTTGAGCAGTGCGTAATTCAAGAAGAGCTGTAAAAATGCTTCCAATGTGTTTGTTGTTGGAATGATGCGAAAGTTCACAATCTTGCATTTTCGCATCGTCGCAACTGCGTTTCGCATCAACCCGTGAACACCCCTATAATGTTCTTCCACTGACTTACACTTTGTTATTGCTTTTTGATAGCTTTGTGATAGTTTTTTTTTATATTTTTGGCTGATTTGGAGTTAAGGCAATGTAAGAGAGCCATGTTAAAGGTAATCTGCAATAAAATCGGTTTTGCAAAAAGTGGCATTTGCAAAGTTATTCGCAGCTGTGCTTCAATTTTAAAAGTTTACTTTTGTACATATTGTTTTTTTTTTTATCATGTCCTTACGCAGTTTAATTTTTAAGCAACCTTTATTTAAATTTTATACAAACGCCCCATTCAGCAGAAAAATTGCTACGTAGCTGTTCCACAACTTTCGGGCTGAATGGTATGTATCATAATGCGCTCAAACAAAATGTTCCCCGAGCGGTCGCCATCTTAGGTATCGAAAAAAATGTATGCTTCTTGTTAAAAAAAACAACGAATGGCGAACAGCTGTTTGCCGTTTGACGTTTCGCAAAAAAAACCATTCAGCAGAAAGTATCACTTTATGTTACTTCGCTACCTGAGCAGTTTTTCGGAATGCGGCCAAAGTATAGCATAAAAGGAGTTACACATTAGCGAACTTATTCCGCAAACAACATGGCGGGTCTAACTTGTTCGAAAGAGGTAGCGTTCAAATTAAAGCAACTTGTTCGTCATACAAGCGAAGTATTTTCGCGATAATTTTGTTTTACAGCCCTGGTTTGAAGGAGAAAATCAAAAAATGTTTGCCAACAGGCCAACAAGTTTGACAAACCATCAAATTAGCTTATTAACTATCAAATTGGTTCCAACATGGCCGCCGTATGACGAACAGGTTCGCTAATGTGTAACCCCTTTTCAGCACATCGAAACTAATAGAATTTCTCAACTTGATTTTTAAAAAATTCATATGACTGAAACCTCTTTCAACCTCAGCGTTTGAGTGAGGGGGAGAAAGAAAATTTAAAGCGAAATTACAAATGCCTTTGAAGGAATTATTACTTGTTTTTATTTACCATCATTATTATTATTTGTTTGAAATCCATCATAACAATTTTTAAGTATACCTGATCTTTCCCAGTCAACACGGTACCGATGCAAATAATGTTTGCTCATTTTTACCTTATAAATACAAGAACCTAGTTGCTTAAACAAAACTTAAATAACGAAATTAATTAAACTTGCTGTTTTATTATAATTGGCAAAATAGAGCCAAATCTGGCACGTTTAGTGCCAAAATGGCAGCCCTGCGCAAAAGTTCAAATTGTTGAATACACAAAGTGGATTCGGCAAATTGCAACAATCATAAAAATATTGCAGTATTTGTTCTTTAAAATTAACCGGAGTTTTTCATTAGCTAACATGATGCATACCTCACTTAGAAGTAACGACGAAGTTTTTAGCAATGCCACATTCCTTCCACCGGCAGGCCTGTTTTGTTTTTCGTAAGTCGTTGCAATGCTGCTGCAGCAGTTCATTTTGCAGACGTGGTGTCCTGGGAAAAAAGATATAAGTGAGTATGGAGGCGAGCATGTGTCCTGACCTTCCGAGGGTTGCTTTTCCAACTGGGATTGTTAAAAAAAAAATTTACAATTATTTGACAAGGTAGCCGTGACAGTTTTTTGGCGATTGGTAGTTGTCAAAACAGCTAAAGGAGTTGTAGTTTGCTGCTGTTGACTAGCTATGTGCTTATTTTTAACTTTTCTTTGATTCATTAAATTTGTTCGCGAAGTTTATTGGAATGTTTTTAGTTTGCTGTGATTGACTAGCTATGTTTAAGTCGTTGCTTATTTTTTCACATTTCTTTGATTAATTGCATAAACAACTAATTTTGACAACTACCCATCGCCGCTCGTGAGAAAAAAGCCAGTCTACGCTACTACCTTGTCAGTAATTGTGCCATGTCCTATATGTGCATTGGTGTTAGTTAGGGGAAATGTTTTGTATGTCAATGTTAATTTTAAGTAAAATCTAGCTTTAGTTAGCAAAGTAAAGTGCCCGCAAGAAGAAGTTTAAAAAAACTCCAAAACTTCGGAAAAACTAAAAATAAATAAAAAAATTAAAACTCTAAAAGTTTGGTGCGTGGTGAAACTGACGAAAGGGTATGTAGAAAAATGAAACAAGTGTTAGATAAAAACTCAGGATATGCTAGTATAAAATAAATTTTAATTTAGTAATGTTTAATTTTTAAGGCTAAATTTTTTATGCAATTGATTGCATTTTGTAGGTAATTTTTGTCAGTTTTAGATCATTTTATGCAGTTTTTAGGTAGTTTTTGTAATATTTTTAGGTAATTTTTTGCAGTTTTTTAGGTCATCAATATCCGAGCCCTGCAATAACTATAACAACAACTTTTGTTTTGAAATTAATAATTTATTTATAAAAATATTTGCAAAAAATCTTTTATTGCAGATGTGAAGATTAACATATTTCAGGGAATATAACATTGCGTTTAATACAATTATTCATGATTAATGTAGTTTAATAACTCACCAAAAAGTTTTTAACCTTTTATTTATTAAAAAAAAAATATATAGCAAAACACAAAATGCTGCCAAATACAAAATCACGCTGTTGCAACTAAAAAAAAACAAAAAACATTGTTGTTTGATTTACTCTCTAATTGGAAAGTAGGAGTTATTATGAATGTTCATGAATCATTTATTAGAATTTCGAAATAATTTATTATTTTTTTAAGTATTTTATCTTCTAAATAAAAATTATTCAAAAACAAATTTGTTGTTGTTGTCCTTCTTTAAACTAACCTGATCTAAAAAGCTCACAATTAAATTCATGTACAAATTTGTTTTGTTTTAACAAAAGTTTTCGTTTGATGTTTTTGGTGATGAATTTGTTGTTCTTGTTCATTTGTTTTGTTGGTTAAAACTAAATATAATTCAAAGTTATGTTTAATTAATGGAAATAAATATGGGTAAACTTGAATTATTTATTTTTCCTGTAGTAAAGAGCACTTACATATATGTATATTTTAAAAGTAATTTAAAATAAAAATTTTAGTTAAACTTTTTTTCTAAATGTACTTGTTATTTATTATGTTGATTTTATATGATTTAAATACAAATTCTAAATGTTTGAATTTGAGTTAAAAAAAAAATTTTAAATATGGAAAAAATATAATGCATAATATAAATAATTCGAATTTATTTTGGTATTTAAAAAATAAATGGAGTTTTTATAGCACAACGCATGCGCAAGTTTGCGTAGTAAAATTAAAAATAAATGGAGTTTTTAAAGCACAACGCATGCTTAGTAAAGCATGCGCAAATTTGCGTAGTAGTATACATACTTACTGCCTCTGTAGCTACACGCATCTGTATTCTCTATTGTATTTATCTTGCTGAAAATAAACATTCGTTTTATTCGTACTCCAACTCATGGCAGAATAACCAGGTAGGGCCGACTCGGAGAGGAATGAAGTACAAAGCAGAGAAAAGCGAGCTAGTTGTCAAATACAGCTGTTCATGTCGAGTAAAAATTAAGAACATCTAAAAAAATTTCAGCTAACTGAACCAACAACAATTACCAAGCAAATCTAAAACAACGACGCACAGAAAGGAGCAAGATCACATTGGTTGAGCAGCGTTAGAGGGGATGAACCGAATCATCCACAGGAAATAAACAGAACTTTGCTTACTATGTCCCGCTTTTCACTCGTCACTCAAGAAAATTCTCGAGCTTGCGGTGAAAGCAATTATTGCTCTGTATTCAATAATAGCCTTTGCCGCAAGCAGTATGTCGATTATTCGCCCGCATGAGGGGTTTACGAAAGTCCTCTTTAAACCCGCGTCGTCAACAAACTGCTTGCGGCGCAAGAAATTATTGCTCATAGAATTGCCAAGTGAAAAACGGCCCTTTGCAGCACATGCAGAACCAAAACAACAATATCAGCAGCTAGTAGCAACGTTGCCAGCTATGTTGGAAAAATCCCATTCGTGGTAATTTTTAGTTGCCCTTAGGAATTTTTGTTTCTTGGAATTCCTATTAAATTTTTTAATTCAGCGTGGTATTTTTTAATTCGCGTGGAAATATAGCGGGGTATTATCTAAATTTCCGTTTGAGTTTGGTAATATTCTTCTTAAATTTTTTTTTTCTTTTTTAGTTAGCAAAGTTTCTTTGTGGCATTTCTAAATGTTTTATAAATTGTTTGTGCATATGGGACTTATGGTGGTATTTTTTAATGAGAATGAGATTTTTGCGGCAAATTTAAATGCATATGGAATTTGTGGTGGTATTTTTAAAACGCGTGTTATTTTAGTGGTAATTTTAAATGATAGTGAAATTTTTTTTTGATTTTTTTTTATTGCGGTAGAAACAATTCTGTCTATCTTTGCAATGGTAATTTTTGTTTTACTTAATTTATGTTATTGTGAAAAAAGTAGCTTTTTGTCGGAATTGTTAGTTTTTTTTTCAATTGAAAACCTTGGCTAGTAGTAGTACAATTTTTTGTAGCCACATACTGGCTCTCTAGCTACATGCATCTGTATTCTCTATTGCATTACAACCAACAAGCCATGAATGTTACTGTGCCAGCTAAACGGTACTTAAAACAGCAGCGTCTGATTTGCTGGTATGAAAACGACATGTTTTTGTACCTTTAAACCGTTCTCTATGTAATTGTAAAGTCCTTTTTATATTTATCAAGAATCGAATTGAAATTTATTCCATATTCGCTTGATGTGTCATTTGTTCTTGTCTTTTTCCCTCTCTTATTCAGCCGTTCGCCAAAAAACGCTGAAATATGCATTGAATCTTGTATTGAAATCAAGGTAGTGCAGTTGAGTTGCCATTTATTGATTAATTTATTGTTGCAACTTAATAAAAACCATTGCAAGAAAAGGTTACAATTGTTTAACAACAAATAAAATTAATCTACAATTTAAAGTTTTCTATATGACCTTGTTATTTATTGTGTTGATTTTCTATGATTTAAATACAAATTCTAATTGTTTGATAGTTTAAATCATTCTTGATTTTAAATACAATTTCTAGTTGTTTGATAAATTAAAATCGTTTATTGAGCTTTAGGTCAGGTTAGAACAATTAATTGCTCTAACTAGTTCATCAATCAGCTAACTTATTAATCAGCTAGTGATGTTTTTTTTTTCTTTTCATATTGAAAATGTTGTTGCTGTTGTTTCTTTGAAAAAAATTCGTTAGAGCAATTAATTGTTCTAACCTGACCTAAAGCTCAATACACGATTATTAAGGGAGGTTTTAGGCAACATCGATTGAAATTAAGGCATACTTTAACATATGTTTTCTAAAGAAGATTATTATTTAGACAAAAAATTTCATTTGCATATTAATTTTACATCATCTGTTTAAATAAAAATTTTTTTTTGCAACAAAGTTTTTATATATGTATAAAGATGGCGCTGAAGCTGGTGTGCTTAAAAAAAGAAAAAATCAGGCGACGTCATAGCTCGGCTTCAGATCGTCTGAAAAATAAACAAACTGCAATCGAAAGGAGACCCTTGAATGCATATCATTTACCAAAATGAAATTGAAATATGGAAAATTAGCTGTGTTTTTGTATGAAAAGTTGCTTATTTAAGCGAGTATGAAGCGACTTTTCATACAATAAGCGCTCGTTTTTTATAACTCGATTAGAAAAAAACAAAAAATTTATATTCTTTTTGATCATATTGTTGCGTGTAAGAACTAGACATATTTTCCAAAGACACTATTTTTGGTAAATGGGGTGTAGTATTGCATTATAAATAATTTTGAAAAAAATTATTAAAATCGGTCGATTAGTTTGTTTGCAGGCCCGTTTTGAAAAAGTATGTTTCCAGAAAAATTCAATTAAAGTTACTGTGCTCAGGTTGATTTGAAATTTTTTTACACATTCCTGAATAGTTGTACAACAATAATGAATTAAAAAAAATTTAATTTTAACAAAATATTTTGCATAAAACCTCAACTGAAAAAAATTATCGCTGAAATAATGGATATGAAAGTTGTTAAAAATGGAAATGATAATTTTGTAGTAGAGTTTAGAATATTGTCTATAATATAAATACAAAAAACTCAACTGACTACAATTCGCTCAATGCTCAAGCACTCAATTTTCTTTATCTGCAAGTACGTGATTTTGTACAAAGTTATGTCAACGAAGTATTTATATTGATAACAACACTATTTGGCATAATGAGCAAGAGTTGGTAATATCAGTATCATCATAACAGCAGCAAACTCTGCAATTGTTATTTTAGTCTTATGTTCGCACTCGTTGCAAATAATATGGTTAACTCAGAACAACTAAGCGTTACCAAAGCGCGTATACTTGTCGTAATTTTTGCATTCTGCCTATTTTCAAACCCGGTAAAGTGTCAGAATGATGATGGCAATGAAAAAAGTTTATCCACCTCCATAGCCGGCATGGAGTTGCTACTGGAAACCGAACGTCAGCTGTTGACTAGTTTAGAAAATTATGCCGATGCTTTGGAAGCTAAAGTTATGGTGATACGCAGGTAAATTCCGCTTAAATTATACTACGCCAAGAACGTGTAAAAAAGTTTTCAAAAACTTTTAGTGCCATTGCGGCAATGCGTGCAGAGAATTCTAAAGCTGTAGACGATGCTGAAGAATATCTATCAAATCCTCTAAACAGCTTTGCTTTGATACGCAGAATGCACTCGGATTGGATTTATTGGGAAGTATTTCTTAGAAATTCAGTGGGTGAAGGTATGAGTTTAATATCATCATTTCAAGTTTTTACTGCAACATCTTTTTGGTTCTTAGCTGAAATTGATATGATTAAGAAACAACGCTCCCTTCTACCAACCAGCACAGATCTGGATGAAGCTTCTTCTGCCATATTCCGCCTGCAGAACACCTATCATCTGAAGCCCGCCGAAATAGCAGCTGGTCTTTTAAATGGAAAGCAATACAAGTAATTCGTCAAAAGAAAAAACTTTCAAGATAAAAGTAATATCGTTCCGTTTATATCTTTTGTTTTTTTTTGTCAGTGTGAGTTTTTCTGCACGCGATTGCTTTGCCATTGGTTATTATCTGTTCAGCCAAGAGCAAGTGTACCAAGCTGGTTTTTGGCTGTACACGGCCTTACAGCTTTACCAAGAAAATGATGTCAATGCTGTTGTAGAATTTAATAAGTTAAAAATTCTAGATCTCTATGCGGAAACCTTCTTGAAGCAGTGTAAGTGTGAGCTGATGTGTAAAATAAGTTCAAATCATGATTTTTTTTGGATTTTAAAACAACTACAGATAGATACTCTCATGCATTGAGCGTTCTCGATGTCGCTATTGAATACAGCCCAAATAACGCCAAATACCTGCGTGCAAAAATGGAAGTGGAATTAGAAATGAAAATATCAAAAGAAACGGCCAAAAAGGTCAGTTCATTTACACAAATCTTATTTCTTGCATAGCTAAAAAAAATACAAACTTTCCTATTTAGAGCCCAGGAAATATACCCGGCACCTATGAACGCTGCTGTCGAGGTGAGTTCGACAACTATTTATCACGTTTGCATTGTCGCTACAATACAACAACACATCCTTTCCTCAAATTGGCGCCACTCAAAATGGAGGAAATACATTTAGATCCATACATGGTGCTCTATCATGATGTGATAAGCGATGCAGAAATCGCTGAATTAAAGGAATTGGCACGACCCAAACTAAAGCGTGCCACAGTTTATAAGGCAGTCAATAATCGTAGCGAAGCCGTACAGGGTAGAACGAGCAAATTTTCTTGGTTCGGTGAACATGTAAGCGAAGCAGTAAGACGTATCAATCAAAGGATTGCCGATATGAGTGGTTTTGATTTGAGCAGCTCCGAAATGTTGCAAGTGATGAACTATGGACTGGGAGGGCATTACGATACGCACTATGATTTTTTCAATGTGTCGATGGTAGGCGTATGCAAATCAAGTTATATTCTTATATGTGATCTATCTGCTAGTATTGCAGGATTCTGATATAGTGCGTTTCAATGGCGATCGCATCTCAACAGTGCTTTTCTATGTAAGTTTTGTTAGACAGGTCATTATATGAGTTTTTGGCTTAATGTATATTCTATCAGATGACTGATGTTACTCAAGGTGGCGCTACAGTATTTCCAAACATTCAAACCACAGTGTATCCACGCAAGGGTACTGCTGTGATGTGGTACAATCTGAATAGTCGTGGCGAAGGAGATTATCGCACTTTACATGCTGCTTGTCCGGTCATTGTGGGCTCAAAATGGGGTAAGTTCAAGTGGGTTATTTAATCTTTACTTTTGGCTAATGACTTTATTTTTAGTTACCAATAAATGGATACGTGAACGAGCTCAGTTGTTCCGCAGGCCATGTAATAAAAACTGAATTTTGACTGTGCATTTTTAAAGACAAAAATTTATTAAAAGATTTTCCATGTTCACTTTTTTATTCTTTTTAATTATACCCCCACGCATACTGCGTCAAGCAGTGGTGTAGCTAAGGTTGCTGGTACCCGGTTGGAAAATAGATTATGCACCTTCAAAGGAGGCTTATCCTTATCAACATCTAAAATCTCTATACAAAAAATCAGGGTTCAGAATATTCACACACCTTCATTCACAATCATTTGCTTGAAGCACACTACACACAATTTTATTTTCATTTCTTTTTTGTGTGTAACATAGTTGGCATGTTGTTGATCCATGGCAAAATTAGACAAGGTAGTGTTAGGGCGGAGAGCTGGTGACCAAAACTGTCAAAACGTAGTTGACATTTCATACAAAATCTGCAACCAATGAGAATGCAATATGAAAGCAAGAATTGGCAAAAATACCAAAATGGATGAGTTTGACAGTTATGGTCACTAAGAAAGAGAACACATTCAGCCCTAACACTACCTTGTCTAGTTCTACTGTGCTGTTGATCATTCAACATGAATTCTTCGTTTTAATATTTGCTTGTGCGTCACAAACTCAAACAAAGATCGATCTCAACAATTCTCAGTGTTTCAGTTATACACTTATGTTTGCTTCAAAATGTTCATGTTGGAGAATTAAGGCCTTGGTAAAAACCAAAACAAAGACAATTTTTCCAACATGAACAAGTGGTGTTTGCAAAATTGTCTTTGTTTGTGTCGATCATTTAGAGAAAACTGCATGCAATGACTGGTTTCTTTGCTATTCATAAATCGATCACTTCCGTCGTGTGATGTAAAAAAAGACACAGTTTCGATGGTACCGTAAGTATAGACGTAGAATTCCTTTTTATATAGTAATGGGGAAAAATTCTGGTTTTTTTAATTTATATTTTTCAAAACTATTTTAAAGCATTTCATCTTCTAAATAAAATTATTCAAAAACAAATTTGCTGTTGTTGTTCTTCTTCAAACTTACCTGATCTAAAAAGCTCACAATTAAATTCTTGCAAAAATATGTTTTGTTTTATAAAAAGTTTTCATTTGATATTTTTGGTGATGAATTTGTTGTTCTTGTTCATTTGTTTTGTTGGTTAGAACTAAATGTAATTCAAAGTTATGTTCAATTAATGGAAATAAAGAAATTTGTAAATAAGTAAATTTCAATTATTAATTTTTCCTGTAGTAAAGAGCATATATATACTTACTTACTTAGTTGGCGCTACAACCGTATGTCGGTCTTGGCCTCATCTAAGAATTTGCGCCAGCCATTTCTGTCTTTCGCTTGCTGGCGCCAGTTGGAAATTCCAAGCTTCGTCAGGTTGTTCTCTATTTGGTCTTTCCAACGAAGATGCGGTCGTCCTCTTCTGAAGCATCGTCTTTCATGCGCTGAACATGACCAAGCCAGCGAAGCCGCTCGATTTTAATGCGCTTGACTTTGTCGATGTCAGCCTACAGCTCATACAGTTCATCATTCCACCGTTTTCGGTACTCGCCATTGACGCAGATTGGTTCGTAGATCTTACGAAGAATCTTTCACTCGAATGCTCCTAAAGTCTTTTCATCTGAACTGCTCAGCGTCCAGGTTTGTGATGCATAAAGTAGGACGGGCATGATGAGCGATTTATAGAGCGTGATTTTCGTTCGTCGAGAGAGGGCTCTGCTTCTCAATTGCCTACTGAGCCTAAAGTAACACCTGTTGGCAAGAGTTATTCTTCGTTTGATCTCAATGCTGATGTCGTTGGTTGAATTTATGCCGGATCCCAGATAAACGAAGTCCTTCACAACCTCGAAGAAGGTATTGTCAACGGTAACGTGGGTTCCAAGACGCTGGGACTGTTTGTTTGTTGACACTAAGTATTTCGTCTTATCTGCATTCACTGACAGACCCATTCGACTTGACTCTCTTTCTAATCTGGAAAAAGCTGCACTGACTTCGCGCGTACTTTGGCCAATGATATCGATGTCATCAGCATACGCAAGCAGCATAACTCTCTTGTAGAATATTGTACCACTACGTCTCAGATCAGCAGCTCGGATGATCTTTTCCATCATTAGGTTGAAAAAGTAGCACGATAAGGAATCACCTTGTCTGAAACCTCGTTTGGTAACAAATGGTGGGGAGAGGTCTTTCCCGATTTTAACTGCGCTGCTAGTGTTGCCCAGTGTCATCCTGCAAAGTCGTATTAGTTTTGCAGGTATACCAAATTCAGACATGGTGGAGTACAGGTGCTCCCTTATTGGGCTGACGAAGGCGGCTTTGTAGTCGACAATAAGATGGTGGGTGTCGACTTGTTTTTCTTGAGTCTTCTCCAAGATTTGTGGTAGCGTGAAAATCTGGTCGATGGTGGACTTTCCAGGTCTGAAGCCACACTGATAAGGTCCGATCATTTCATTTACAATGGGCTTCAATCTTTCACATAAAACGCTCGACAGGACCTTATATGCGATATTAAGAAGGCTTATCCCACGGTAATTGGCACAGATAGTGGGATCGCTTTTCTTGTGGATTGGGCAGAGCACACTGAGATTCCAATCGTTCGGAATGCATTTTTCCGACCATATTCTGCATAAAAGCTCGTGAATGCATTTAAGTAGAGCTTCGCCTCCGTTCTTAAACAGCTCAGCAGGTAACCCATCAGCTCCCGCGGCTTTGTTATTTTCAAGCCGAGCTATAGCTATCAGAACTTCATCATAGTCGGGCAGCGAACCTCGAAGGTGTCATCCGAAATTGGGGTTTCCGGAATATCATCTCTATTGGCGGGATTGTTGTCAGTGTCGCCATTTAGGAGCTTAGAGAAGTGTTCCCTTCATAACGTCAGTATACTCTGGACATCTGTCACTTGATTTCCGTTTTCATCCTTGCAGGAAGAGGCCCCGGTTTTAATATCATCGGCAAGGCATCTTATTTTTTGGAAAAATTTTCGGGCCTCATTACTGACACCATACATCTCAATTTTCTCCTGCTCGCGCGTTTCTACCTCTCTTTTTTCCGCCTGAAAATACGTCTCTCTTCCCTTCTCTTTTCTTTGTATTGCTCCTTAGCAGCGCGCGTTACAACCGACTACAGGGTGGCTTTGTAGGCGGCGTGTTTCTCTGCAGTCGCAACACTCCTGCTCATACCACTGGTTTTGGCGAGGGCGGTGGTAGTGAAGGGCCAATCAGCTATTCAGCAGCCCACAAATGTGTGTCCACTGCGCGCATATTTCATCGATTGGAGGAGTGAGAGTCGAGTGGCGAAAGCATCGGCTGTCTATTTCGATTGCAGCTTGTCGACATCTAGCTTTCTCTGTGTAGGGTTGCGTGTATTCTTAGCTGCGCACAGACGTGTACGGATGTTGGCTCCAACAAGATAGTGATACGAGTCAATGTTTGCATCATGGATCGTGCGTACATCCAATACACTGGAAGAGTGCCTTCCGTCGATCAAAACGTGATGAATTTGATTATTGGTTTTTTGATCAGAGGACATCCAGGTGGATTTATGAATATTGAGATGCTTGAATCTAGTGCTACTTACGACCATGTTTCCTGCTGTGGCGAAGTCAATCAGCCTCATTCCGTTATAGGAGGTGTTGTCGTGGAGGCTGAACTTTCCGACTGTTGGACCAAAAATATTTTCCTTGCCCACCTTAGCGTTGAAGTCACCTAGCACGATTTTTACGTCGTGACGGGGGCAGCGCTCGTAAGCATTTTCAAGGAGCTCGTAGAAAATTTCCTCGATCTCATCGTCCTTGCCTTCTGTCGGAGCGTGCGCATATATTAGGCTTATATTAAAAAATTTAACCTTGATGCGGATTATGGCAAGTCGTTCGTTCACAGGTGTGAATCGCAGGACGTGGGGCCGTAGTCTCTCGCCAACTACAAATCCGCATCCAAACTCGTGTTTCTTCGCATGGTCGCTGTAATAGATGTCACAGGGTGCATGCCGAATGCAACCCTGTCCCTTCCATCGCATTTCTTGGATAGCAGTGATATCAGCTTTGTATCTTTCCAAGACATCAGTCAGTTGGATAGAGGCACCTTCCTAATTAAGGGTTCGGACATTACAGGTACATATCCGTAGGGTGGGCTTCAAACCCGACGCACAACCTATTTTAAGCCTAGGGGGGCCCGCCGCTCACATTAGCCGCCAAACTAACGGCTGTCAGTTTTGACGTTGCCCACGAAACACCACGTGGAGGTTTGAATCGACTTGAGGCGATTTCACAAAGATTATGCTGGCCTCGCCAGGTTGAGACAGTCAGACATATTACATTGTAAAGGTTTGCCATCAGATTCAGCTAGGGGGGAAAGCATCCTCCTTTTTTCCCCCTACGGACGCCCACGTAAAGGCATATTGCCAATATTTTACCAACTTAATAGTACACCTTAAAAACAAAACATGTATTCAAGACTTTGAAAAAGTTTTCCAAATGATGAATATAAAATTTTATGAATTCATATATAAAACTATTACACTTACCTCTTGAACACTTCTTTAAAAGTTAGTTTTGGAAAAAAAGTCGATAATTTTTAAATTGTTGAAGTACTCCTTCGAGATGCTTCACAAAGATTTTATTGATCATGTTAGATTTATTTCATAATTTTTTAGGTATGTTTTTGTTTCATACTTTTTAATATAAAGATCAAATTTTGTTTTGTAGACCCATTTATAAGGATCTTGCTCTTATATGTAGAGTACTTGTGTAATAAATTTTTTATGTGCCAAACATTTCGCTCAATTTATATGTATTTAACACATGTATGTTTACATCGAGATTTATAGCTTAACAAATTTGTGTACACTTAAAACATTAAAATGCTTATTACATACATAGATCTCAAAATACTTGTTTGCATGCTGATAAGCTCTGCATTTCTTCTTTTTTATTTTAATATATTTGTATCTTAACGGTGTTTTCAAGGTAGCAATATAGCAAGTGTGTGTATGTGAGTGTAAGTTTGTGTGCCGTAAGTTTTTCAAGTTAATTTGTTTTCAAATTCTGTTAAGAAGAAGGACACCAAGTGATTTTTTTTTTTGTAAGTTTTGGATTTTTTTTTAAATTTTTATTTTTGTTTTTGTACTTTTTCTCATACATCATAGATATGAAAAAGTAAATGCTTCTTAATTGATTTTAAATTCGCTTCAAGTTTGATTTAAGACTTCACAGTTGATATTTCTTTATAGATTATAGTAGATTTGTATAAAGACAGTTTTTATTTTGTTTTAATGTTGGCTTTGTTGCTTTTTTTATTTTTATTAAAACCATTAATTTCTTAGTAGTTCATTTTGAGCCTTTGGTTGGGACATTTGATTTGCTTGGGAGATTGTCGAGGGTATGTAACGTAAACAACGATATATAAATTCTTTAATATATATGTATAAATACTTCTTATTTTATAGGTAATAAATCTTCAATTACAAAAAAAGTGTTTTGTTTGTATTATATTTTAAAAATAGTTCATTTAGGCCGATCTTTGGCGCGTTTGTTGAAATTACAGTTTCTTAATTGTTTTGTTTCTTAATTTTTTTTTAATATATATATTTAAATTTTAACACATTTATTTGACATTAATTTCACACATTAAGATGGGTCTAAACTGGATATGCTATAATTTATTGCATGTTTCATGCTCATCCTGTAAAATATCCTCTTCATTCGAAAATTATTATTTTTAATACTGCAAACATTTAAAAATATTTCTCAGTTTTTAAAAGTCTTCAATTAAATATTTTTTTAATTAATTATATGCAGCTTAGGTAGTCATATTATGAATAAATTTAAAATTGGTACAATTTTATTTTTTTTTGTTTTGTTAAATTTTTTTTTTGTAAATTCATAAATCATTCTTGTTTTTGTTTATTTGCTATGACTTCTGTGCTCATCTTAGATTTCGTAGTTGCGAAATTTATTAGCTACCTCTGAGTTTTCGGTGCTCCACTCGTTTTTGCGACTGCCATAGTAAAGGGCCGCTCCACCCTCAGAGGCGCGTCGATGTGCCGGGTTCGGCGATGCCGCCGACAATCCTCCACTGACACCAGCTCCTGCAGCGGTGGGATTTACTTCGGGAAGCATGCGATCTTTGGTTTTTGGTGTAGCCCAGTGCATCGACTTTTTCATTGCATAAGACAGTAGAAATTTTAAATAGGGGTTAAAGATATATGTAAGAAAAATTAAACACAAGAAAAACCAACATAATAAAAACACAAATACAACAGCAAAAGTGGATGTTACTGGATTTGGAAGATACATTTTTGGAAAAAGCTTCGATTGTGTGTGTATCTAAATTAAGAATATCGTTCACTTTAGAATCTGAATTCAGGATGGAAATGTATGTACAAAGACTAAATTGGGGTGGTACTAATTGCTTATGAGATCCAAATTTGATACGTATAGGTTTTGATGGCTTATTTTCTAACTCATGCTTGTTCACATCAAAAAATTAAATAGATTTTGTAAGAGCCAAAGATTTAAAAAAAATTTAATATAATTTTTTAATTTTTTGTTATTACTGGACTTGGAGAAGTTTTTGAATTTTTAAATATTTTTGGAAAATATTTTCTTATTACACTGTGAAATAAGTAAAATGTGTTCCCAGAGCCACTATAAATTTATAATGTGTTAAAATCTTCTAACTACACAATTAAACAAGTTTTTCAATTGTATGGCTAAATTTTTAAAATTTTTTTTTATTATATTTTTAAAAAAGTTGTCGGTATATTTTCATCGCAACACTCGTATATTTTTGATCATAACGCGAGAAAGTATCGTCCGAAATATCATATAAAAAAAAATTCAAAGTAAATAAATAACAAATAATGCTAAACAAAGTTCTTGCGGATCGATAAAGCCATGAAAATACTCTACGTCTTGCCGATGGTTTTACAACCGGGGTCTCTTTCTGTAAGGATGAAAACGGGAATCTAGTGAAAGATATCCAGAGTACACCGACGTTATGAAGGGAACACTTCTCTTAGCTTCTAAATAGCGACGCTGAGAACAATCCTGACAACGGAAATGATATCCCGAAAACCCCAATTATGGATGCTGTCATCGTCGAGGTTCCGCTGCCCGACTATAATGAAGCTCTCACAGCTATAGCTCGGCTTGAAAATAATAAAGCCGCAGGAGCCAATGGCTTATCTGCTGAGCTGTTTAGGAACGGATGCGAACGGAGAAATGCATTCAGGAGCTTCTATGCAGAGTATGGTCGGAAAAATGCATTTCGAATGATTGGAATCATAGTGTGCTCTGCCAAACCCACGAGAAAGGCGATGTCACTGTTTGTGCCAATTTCCGTGGGAGAAGCCTTCTCAATATCACATATAAGGCCCTGTCGAGGATTATGTGTGAAAGATTGAAGCCCACTGTACGCCAACTGATTGGACCTTATCAGTGTACCTTCAGACCTGGAAAGTCTGCCATCGATCAGATCTTCACGCTAGGCCAAATCATTGAGAAGACCCATGAAAAACAAATCGACATCCACCATCTTTTTGTCGACTACAAAGCTGCCTTCCCAACGACAGCCCAATAAGGAATCACCTACACTCTACCATGTCTAAATTTGGTATTCCTGCAAAACTAGTACGACTTTGCAGGAAAACACTGAGCAACACCAGCAGCGCAGTTAAAATCGGGAAGGACCTCTCCCCACCACTTGTTACCAAACGAGGTTTTAGACAGGGTAATTCCTTTAAACTACATGACTTATTCTTGCACAGCATTAAGGAGCAAAAGAATCCACATATTATGGCAAATGATATCGATGTCATCAGCATACGAAAGCAGCATATCACTCTTGTAAAGTATTGTGCCACTACGTTGAGACGATCAGCAGCTCAGATGATCTTCTCCATCATTAGGTGAAAAGTCGCACGATAAGAAATCAACTTACTGTTAAGATACAAATTATTCAGGTAGTCGATTTATAACGCTGTATGTAAGTTTTGGATTCTGTTGCTCCTTAACGTTGCACAAAAATTATTATTCAACCTTTAAACTTAATGATGGAGTAGATCATCCGAGGTGCTGATCGTCTCAACTTAGTGTCACAATATTTTACAAGAGTGTTATGCTGCTTGCGTATGCTGATGACATCGATATCATTGGACATAATATGCGTGAAAAAAGTGCAACATTCTTCAGATTAGAAAGAGAGTCAAATCGAATGGGTCTGACAATGAATGCAGATAAGACGAAATACTTGATGTCAAAAAACAAACAGTCCCAGGAACCAACAGTACAGTTGACAATACCTCCTTCAAGGTTGTAAAGGACTTCGCCCATCTCGGATCGAGCATTTACTTAACCAACGACATCAGAATTGAGATCAAACGAAGGATAGCATTTGCCAACAGGTATTAGTTTGGACTCAGTAGGCACTTGAGAGGCGAGGGCTCTGCTTGACAAAAACTGCACTTAATAAATAGCTTATCATGTTCGTCCTACTTTATACATCACAAACTTGGACGCTGAGCAGTTCAGATGAAAAGACTTTAGGACTCTTCGAGAGAAATATTCTTCGTAAGATCTACGGACCAATCTGCGTCAGTGGCAAGAACCGAATATTGTGGAATAATGAACTGTAGGACCTATATGCTGACATTGACATAGTCAAGCGCATTAAAATCAAGCGGCTTCGCTGGCTAGGTCTTGTTCAGCGCATGAAAGACGATGCTCCAGTGAAGAAAACATTCGATACCCAACGGCAGTCAACGTAGAAGAGGACGACCGCATCTTCGTTGGGAAGACCAAGTAGAGCACAAACTGACGAAGCTTGGAATTTCCAACTGGCGCCAGCAAGCGAGAGACAGAAATGGCTGCCGCACATTCTTAGATGAGGCCAAGAGCGGCATATGCTTGTAGCGCCAACTTAGTAAGTAATAAGTAAGGTTCTTTCCCAAAATTCAATTGGCGCAGGCCAATTTGGAATTCTAGTCCCATTTCTATTGAACCACCTCTTTGTTATTTTAGCCATGTTTTTCGGATCGTTACAATTCACAAGGACATCATTTTCTGTTCAGTCTCGAATATATCCAAACTAAGGGAATAAGAATATTTCAAAATATTAATAAAGTCCATGGCCCTCATTATACTATTGATTCATCGCAGTACTCTGACTTAATTGCCACGAAACCGTCCTCAAAGCATCCATACACTACATCCAAATCTCAATTTCTAGCAAATATTTCGCTCTTGAAAACCGCAACCTGTATAAACCCAAGTCCACATGCGCCCTTCTGACCCAACACGGTTAATTTAGTTATCTTTATTGAATCATCAACAGCAAAGTCCCTAAACTTTGATGCTTATCAGTCAAAAGAAGCTTCTTCACTTTTTTTTAGGAGACAGTCCACTTTTTTTTAGGCTCCTGCGGATTGTCTTGTCGTTGATCTCAACTCTGAGTTCCTGTTTTAGGACTATATTGGTCTCCACAGTAGTATTTGTAGCCCAGTGACTATTAAATGCTATGTGATCTACGCCTGGAGAAAGCTGGAAAATGGGTCGCTGAATCTGAATCCGTTGTCAGAATTCCAAAATTATAAAATTTTGAAATAATAGGGTTGCCACCTAATAATATGTCTTTTTATATGTCCTTTACTTGAAACTTCGTGGCGTTCGCTTGTAAGCTAGCATACTTGCAAGTCGCAAGTTGTCGTGGGCTTATTTATATTCACTTACAAGCTATACTTAATTCAAAATTATCAAGCTCAAACTAGCTTGAACTTGTATTTCAAGCAAGTACTTGAAATAGACTTCAAGTAGGCTTGTGCAGTTCTCTGCTTGCTACTATAAAAAGGGTCCGTGTTCGCGGCCAAAAGGAGGGGAAAGCGGGATTTTTCTCAACACCATTATAATCTTGGTAAAAAAATGCTTCCTTGTATTTAAAAACATTTTAAAATCCAGCTATTTCATTATAATACTAGATTTAATCCTATTTTTTAACGCCAGTTGAAATTAACGGGTTTAAATATGGGCTCACAATATTTCCTTTTCATATCGCAAAAAAATTCTTATCAAGGTAGTACTTTTTGTTATTTAAAAAATACCTTTAAAAGAGTACGTTTTTATTTTTCTCCCAAGCAACCCTGGATCAGTCATGCAACAAATTCTACATACGTTCCACAATCATACGTGACAACAACGTATTTTTGTGAACCATAATAGCTCGAAACTGTTGTGTCTTCTTGACTGTTGTGTCTACTCGTAAGAAGACACAGCAGTTTATTGCTGTGAACCGTAATAAGCCTAATAATATTACAACTTTGCATAAAAGCAATAATTTTGTTTGTATATATATTAAGAGTTTTAAGACATGATAAGCCACATTAATTCTAGAATCGATTATTAATGTTCCTTTTATAACTTGATGCAGTGGCGGCCAAAGGTAATTGGTTAAAATTCGTGACCCGTATGTTATGAAACCAATTAGTTTCGACCCTGTTCTAAGTATTTGTATTTATTTATTTGTATGTATTTAGTTACAATATGTTGACACTAAAGACTTAGTCTTTTACATGCCTCATTTGTAGCATACAAAACAACTTATAAGATTAAAATATTTTGTGAATTAATTTTACATTAGAAAGACAAAATATAGAATTATAAAAATACAGAATTATTTAAACAAATATTAATATCAAATTAAAATAAAATATTAACAGACGTTAGTTTTTGAACAAGAAAAATATTATTTATAAATATATATTAAGATATTAAATGAAAATATTTTAAATTTGTTTCTCAGTTCATAAAATATAATTTGAGAAAAAGAATTAGTTGAGAAACAGAGTTAATATTTAAGAACTGCAAGAAAATTTAAAGAAAACAGATAGAAAAAGAGAGTTAGAAGAAGTGTTCGAAAATTAAATGCTTAACGTACCTACTATTGGAAACATTTTTAATGCTGTTTGACAAAGAGTCTGATTGCGCTAGCGAAAAACAATCTACTTGAGTTAAGAAAGTTATACTTAGAAATAATTAGGTGATCTAAAAAATTTAAGCTTCTCAAAAAGATAGTTTGGGCATCGCGAGTGGATGATTCTATGCAGGAAAATGCAGTTTCTTGCCTCAAGATAGTTGGTTAAGCTACGGCCTACAATAATAACTGATAAGTAAAGCGTGAAATGTGAACAGACCTTTTAATTCCGTAAACGTACCGTGCAGTGTTATTAAAAGCAACTTGTAGTTTTTGCAAAGATCTCGAGTCCATTTTGATATAGACAACTTCCGCGTATGTAATAATTGGCAGTAATAGCGTCAATACTAGTTTTTTTCAGATGTCAACAGGTACAAAATCTGCATTCACTCGAAGATTTCTTAAGACATAGTAAATTTTACTCTCGCAGGAGCTAACATGGTCATCGCAAGACAGAGAAGAATTTATTTTATAACCAAGATTTGTGGCCGTACATACGAATTTTAGCTGCACGTTACTAAGGAGAATCGGTAGAATATCTAGATTTTCAAATGCAGTCTTTGAAACCGGTAGGACATACGATTTGAGAGGGCTTAGCATTAGTTTATTAAGACTCGCCCATTCCGCTACTATATTTAAGTCTTTCTTAACTTTTTCAATTAAATCTTCAACTAGTCTAAGTAGCCTGGAAGAATACAGTTGAAAGTCGTCAGCATACGCATGCATGGTTACATGATTGCATTTACTGAAGATATAATTTATAAGCTTGGTGAGAAGAAGTGGGCCAAGAACAGAGCCTTGTTCTTTTGTAAATCGAGAAATTGTTCCCTACCCTGACTCTTTGAGACCTGCCATCCAAGTAGCTAAGCAAAAACTGAACCGAAGCATTGGAAAACCCGAAGTAAATATCAAGTTTTTTACAGAGTAAAGTGTGGTCTACAGTATCAAACGCTTTAGAAAAGTCGAATAGACAAAGCAGACTCAGATGACCCCTATCATATGGCAATCTTATACAGGGTCCACCATCTAACTTTTTTTTTTCAACTAGTGCTTATTTAGTGAATGGTAACACTTAGCTAATGTCTGATTTGACAGATAATTATTTTTATCCTTCCGCTGATATAAATACACCGCTGGGAAATATTGCGACATTACTTTGAAAATCATGGTAATGTTGCAGAATGTGTGCGAATATTGCGTATGGATTTTGGAAGAAGAGAAGCACCGTCAGCTCCATATGTTCGTTATCTTGTGAAAAAAGTGAAAGAAACTGGCATCCTCATCGATAAACCAAAGCGTGAAAAGCCAAAAGCAGTGCGTACACCCGAGAATATTGCTTCTGTGGCAGAAAGTGTGCGTGAAGTTGACTTCAACATTAATTCACCGTCGTTCTCAACAATTGAACATTTCGGAGACATCATTGAGACGAATTTTGCATAAAGACCTTGGTATGACGCCATACAAAGTCCAATTGGTTCAGGAGTTGAAGCCAACTGACCACCCAATGCGTTTTTAAAAAAAAAAGTTATTTGGCGGATCCTTTATCATCTAGAATTTTTACTAAAACAGAGGAGCAGCTATGTCCGGGCCGAAAGCCTGACTGCACCTTAGACATCAGGCCAAAAGTAGTTATATGACGAGAAATTTGTTCAGAGAAGAGACTCACATACCTTAAAAACTGAAGACAGTAGGATAATTGGTCGAAAATCAGATGGTTCCGAGGTATTTACTTTTTTGCAATAGGAGTGACTGTCGCCACTTTCCATATTTCAGGGTAGGGGTGTCCACTTAGAAAATACATCGATGTTTTTTTCGATGTAATGCATCTAGACAGTGCATCGATACTTTCCGATATATCGTTGAGAAACATCGATGTTTTCTAAGAATCGAGTACTTTTTCTAGCATTGCATCACAATACTAAAGTTCATTTACTATTTTTAATTTGACTATGACAATTTTAATTTATTAAGAGCTCCTGCAAAACCACTGTCCATGTTCACACGCCTTTTATCAGTAAAAGTGCCTCTACACTATATGTTTCATACATATGACACGTCAAAAATTACAAATAGTTTTTAGCTACAGATAATGTGGAACATATGTAAATGTCGTTTTGAAATGTCGTTTGTATTTGCGTCTGTAAATTTTTGAATAAAAACAGTCTCTAATTTCGTATGTTTTTCCATCTGTACAAAATGTCAGTTTGATAAATGTTTTATGTGAAAATAGAAGAAAAGGCAAATTTTAAGGTACTTGTTCAATAAATTGATTTTTAATGAATTTATTCTTAGTTTGAATGACCAAAGGTGGACACTTTAGAGCTTTACGGCTTAAAAAAATTTCAAAACTGTATTTTATTTTCAAATGACGTGTCAGATAGTGTGGAGACAAAAGAAAAAACTGAATAACAAAAACTAAATTTGGACACACAGATGAAATTCGATATGTAATTTTTTTTACATGTCATCTGTATGAAACATGTAGTCTGGGGGCACCATAACTAAGGAAAAGAAAAACAAAATTTTTTGCAATCATTCTCTGATTTAGTTGTTGTTTATTAAAAAAAATAAATGCAATAAACATAAGAATATTGGTTACTCTAAAAAAAGGCAATATATAAGAATGTTGGTCATAATTATTACAAAACTTAAAAACGAAGAAAGCCTCCACAATCATAGAAATTCCAGTATTAATGTCTTACTTTCAGTGTTTTCCTTTTTAACTATTTTTCTTTATTTATTTTTTTAATATAATAATTTCATTAGGTAGTTAAAATTCATTCGATGTTATATGAAAATACATCGATCCATCGAGTATATCAAAAGCTTTTCAAAACATCGGATCAAGTCGATGTATCGAATCGAGTAAATCCGATGCATCGATGTATATCGAATATCGCTATTTCAGGGTATCTCAAAGTTGTAAAGCAGTGGTTTATTATGTGTACAAGTGGACTTAATACATAAGGTAATATGCATTTCAGAAATTTAACGGAGATACCGTCAACACCAGTAGCATTTGGTTTAATATTTTCTATGCAGCGCGCTACATCCATCTCGCTAACTGTATTAAACTGAAATTCAAATGGCAAGTTATGAGAAGAATGCTCACCATAATCAAGCGTGCCCATAGATGTAGAGTTAGCAACAAAAAAGTCGTGTGATATGTTAGGATCAATGCGGCACGCTTCAGATTCCTTGTTGCATAGTACTAAGCCCTTTAAATTGCTCCAGAGCTGTTTTCAAGGTAGTTAAGGATTTAATTTTGATGAAAAAACCTCTTTTTTGAGATTCTGATGGCGTTTGTAGCTTCATTCCTAACTTGCCTATAATTCTGCCAGTTTTGTGCAGTAAAATTTCGTAGGTGACATAACATTTTTTCACAAAATAACCCTTTAAAAGATTACAGTCGTCTTAACTTTTTAAAAATTCATTTCTTGTCTCATATCAATTAATTTAAAAGTAGGAATATGTGATTGTAGTATTAAAAATAATAATATATATCTATTATTTAATTTACTCTTGCTAAGCTATGAATGAAGCTGAATAAAATTGCATCCGAGGTAATGCAAATTATTTCATTTAAAATACTTTAAACAGCAACACTTTAAAGAAAATACAACCTAAAATCTCTCACATTCTTTTAGGGGCACAGAATCCCGCTAAAAGGCCGAAATCCCGCCAAATCACAGCACTGGTGTCAATGTGCAAATTCAAATGAATGTTTGCCAGAACTACAATGTCAGCTTTTGAGAATTACACCAACTCATATAATGTCAAATGTAGAGGCTACAAAAACTATACGTCTAACAGAAGTGCTGCGAACAATAAATTGCACGCTCAAGTAAATTGAATGCAGCACTCAAGTGATATGATAGCACTTGCAATGGGTGTGGTTGTTGGGTTGGATGGTGTTGTTGCTGGGCGGTACTTATTGTCGCATGGAAAAATATTTAAATGCATAAGAACTGCAAGCAAAAAAAAATATATAAGCAAAACGTGCGAAAGAATGGTAAAAAGGGTAAGCGTAAAAATAAAACAGTACGACAGCATTTAGCAAGCTTTGCAGCTGTCAATGTGAGTATGACACTAGTGTTAACAGTGCTGGATGAGCTATAAGTTTTCCATTTAGATAATTAAAATTAATGCTAGCAATACTCATCAGCAATCATTTAATGGAGAAAGTAGTTTTGTAAAAAGTAACAAAGTTGTTTTTGGATCTACTATTAAGGAATGATCTTGAGAGACATTTTTCAAGAGGAGGAGCATCAATTTGAGTGGCACACATGTAATTGTTTTCGAAAATAGTTCATTCCTCATACCTCCTTATCCACTTTTTCCGCAATTGTGTATCTTCTCACCTGACCCACATGCTCCTTCATTCCCAACCAGTTCTTGTAGCTCATCGAAATGCCGCTATTACGCCATTTATCATAGATGGCGCGTTTCTCCGGATCGCAGAGGGTTTCCTTGGCTTCCTGAAAACACACACAAAAATCAATACAAATAATTCATGCAAATAATGCAATCAGTGATAAAAGCATTTGCTACGTAATTCAATTTTGATAAAAATGATTTTATTGCCTTACTTTGCGCTGTCACAAAAGCAATAGCATTTTTATTTATGCGCGCCTGTGTTACCTGAAAAGTTCGTTCGATTCTGTCGTATTACTATCTGACACGTGTGTGTGTAGAAGTATTGCTAACCAAGTTTTTACATTGAGCCTAAAAGTATACTGCTATTATTAAGCAATACTTTTTTCTTATATTGTGTTACATACAACCTATGCAATCCAACAACGTCGTTTTTACCTCAAGTGCTAAGCAAACAACAGAGACGAATTAAATTGTTTATGTTGCTATTTGTGCTTGTCACTTGGTCCAACCTCACCAATCGACATATGTAACGCAGTGATGCCACATGTAGGGTTTTTATTGAACAATCGTCTCTTTTGAAGGAAGACTTTTAATTCAAAATGCTTATGGACTTTAGATACTAGATAAAAAAGTTTTTATACAAGTATCTTACACCACTTATGTGTCCTTAGTCTTTTTTTTACTGGTAAATATTTCTCGGTAAACAATATTTTTACCTGCTTTTTCATTATCTAAAGTCAAAATATATTGATTTTGCGCATTTGCAATTCGAAAAAGTTCAAGATATAATTGTCCTTGCACAAATTAGCATCAACTAAATTAAAAGACTGACCTTGAGCCGTATTTAAAGTCATTGCAAAGCAGACCCGTACGTAAATTTAAAATTAAAATTATTTAATTGGTCATACCAAAGCCACCAGTTATTGCAAAGTAAACATGTACGGGAAAGTTTGGTCGTTTGGATTTGAAGGGAAAATTTGCAGGCATCAATATTATTCTTAGGGGTATAGTCTAGTTGGTCAGTTTCGAATGTGTATGTACCTATTAGGAAGTTCAATCCCAGAAGAAAATCGCAATCCCGGGATCCCGGCATTAGTTCGGGAATGAAAACTTTAAGAAGTTAATAATTCAAAAGGTTTTAATAAAATTTTTTATTATATATTATTTACTTCAAACTAAAAAATGTAAATTAATTAATTTATAAAGCAACAAACACATTAAGGGTATTCACAATAGCGTTATTTTTAGATTAGTTAAAAAACCGTGTTTTGTTGCTTAACATGAAATCTCTAAAAGCCCAAAGTGTGGTCATTTTAAGTAGCCCAATGATATGTTTAACGAACGTGATTTTAAAAGTTTCATAAGAAACTGATCGGTTGCCAGTTAATTTCTAAAGGCCGCTTTACATTGTCCTACTGTGTGTTACCACATGTGAGATAGAAAGTATTATTGAATTTCATCATGCTGTCATTTTTAATTTTTGTATGAAGAAATTAATTTTTCGCTTTTAGACTGTCTCACAGAGTCGCACCACATTTTTATACTTTACACTATACTAAAACGTGAAAATTTGAGTAATGAATCGGTTTTTAATGAATTTAAAACCCCAACAAAGTTCAATAAGCTGTAAAACTGCTTTCTTCTGTTATTCCATATGAAAATACATTACGAGTTTAAAATTTTCTCGCTTAAATAATAAATTTCAAGTAAGTTTATGGTAAAATGCATCTCTGGTGGGTTACAATGTGTGATGAAATTAGAAACAAACCAAAAAATAAAATGTGGTACGACATGCCAAAAAAAATCAGAACACACATTACTTTCCGTTGTTTACACCATCTCACTTTCTATCATACATGAAAATTTTGACATGTGTTAACACACAGTAGGATAATGTAAAGCGGCCTTAATAGCAAAAATGGAAGAAGCTCAAAATGCAAGTTAAACTTTTTTATGCCATATATTAATAAAATATATAAAATTGGATAGTTCATTTATTTGTATAGTAACAAAAAGTTATAGTGAGGGGTTCCCAACCACAAATTTTATTTTAAAGAGTGCTCATAATTATGGTTTTCAACTATGGCAAAAAATACAATACCACGATACGACACAATTGTGAATACCCTTATTGTTAATAATTACAAAAAACTCGAATAATATTAACTAATTAAAAAAAATGTATCAATTTAAAGAACAAAAAATAAAAAAAGTGAAAAATAGCACAGCTTAAGGTATTATCATGTAAATGTTTAACAGTTTTTCATGTTTTTTTTTGTGTTTAAGGCAAATTAATATTGAAAAAAACAATTCAAAATTAAATTGTTTGTTTTTTTATTATTTTTAAAGTGATACATAAAGCTGGTCAATGCGGCTTATTTTTCATTAGAAAGTCTTGTTCAGATATTATTACAAATATAAAGAGCTGATGAGAAGCATCGTTCTTATTCTATTGGGGGTTGGAATTAATTTTAAAGGTTTTTTTTCGGTTTTTGAGCATTTATTTAGAAACAACGGTACAATGTATATTATTCAAAGTATTGTCCATCGTTAGCTACAACATTTGCCCATCTTTCTGGCAGCATATGGATTCCGCGCCGGAAGAACAATTCGTCTTTTGAGGCAATCCACGAATCGACCCATTTTTTGGTATCCTCGTAAGAAGTGAAGCGCTGCTCAGCCAAGCCATGCGTCATCGATCTGAATAGGTGGTAGTCGGAAGGGGCTATGTCTGGGCTATAAGGCGGGTGGGGTAGCACATCCCAATTCAGCGCCTCCAACGTTTCCTTGACGGTTCTTGCAACATGTGGCCGTGCGTTGTCATGTTGAAAAACCACTTTGTCGTGTCTTTTGGCATATTCCGGCCGTTTAACCTTTAATACTCGGCTCAATTGCATTAATTGTTGTTGGTAGCGTTCCCCAGTGATGGTTTTGTTAGGTTTTAGCAGCTCATAGTACACGACACCCTTCTGATCCCACCAAATACACAGCATAAGCTTGGCGCCATGAATATTCGGCTTGGCCCTCAATGTTGATGCATGGCCGGGTGGTCCCCACGATTTTTTTCGCTTAGGATTATCGTAATGGATCCACTTTTCATCGCCAGTAACAATACGATGCAAAAAACTCTTCCTTTTTTGCCGTTGAAGCAGTTGTTCGCAAATGCAAAATCGCCGTTCAACGTCTCTCGGCTTCAACTGGTACGGCACCAAATTTCCTTGCTTTTGAATCATTCCCATGGCCTTCAAGCGTTTGCCGACCGTTGATAAGTCGACTCCCAATGATTCTGACAATTCTTGAAGGGTTTGACACGGGTCTTCATCGAGCAAAGCCTCCAATTCCTCATCTTCAAACTTTTTCGGCTGGCCCGGACGCTCTTTGTCTTCCGTATCAAAATCACCACTTTTAAACCGACGGAACCAGTACTCACAAGTAGAAATCGATGGAGCATAGTCTCCGTAAGCCTCAGTAAGCGTGCGTTGTGCTTCAACCGCTTTTTTCTTCAAATGGAAGCACAAAAGTAAACCTTCCCGCAAATTGCGTTTTGTTGGAACGAAAGTCGACATGTTCACAGAGAAAAAAAATATATGTTGTTTACACTTCAGTGGAATGACACATACTGAAAAATGAAGCTTAGACAATGTGCTTTGAAATGAATATAGTCACAGGTGTGCCCGATGCGATCTATTGATAGTTACGCCATCTCTTAGAAAACCTTTAAAACTAATTCCAACCCCAATATGCTAGTTGGAGCAATAGTTGTACGATAACACAGTGCGACAAAATGGAAAAAAGTTGAAATACCTGGGAGAAAATGCTATTTTTCTGGTAGGTTTTGTCGAGTTAAAGAATGGTCTGTTCTTGGAATTTTCTGGACACCCCCAAAATCTGGACTTACGGTAAAAAAACCGATTTTGCCTACCCTTGCTCACTTATTAGCCTACAACTTGCCTGACTATCAACAAACTTTAAAAATTTAACCGGATCCTGAAAGACGATACTCAAACCTTTCTAACGATATGTATACTACTTAAGACAACTTGAGAAAGCTGTGTGTATTTACTCTGCAAATACAACTTGTTTCAATTTTTTTGGCTTTTTCAACTTTGACGATTTTTCTATATACTAAATTATATACCGTATACTCTAGATCTGTATAAATTTATAAATAATATTTATTAACAATTTAAACACAATTTAGTTTTTAAAAATCGGTAAATAGTTGACAAAGTTATCCATTTTTCATGAAAATCGATTTTTTTGAAAAATCAATTTTTTGCATGACAACTCAAAAATGTTTGCTTGACCGTTTTCTTTTTAAGTCGGCATCATTAGTTTCGCGTTGTTATGACCAGCAATACTCCGAAATCATTTAGTTTTATTTTTTCTTCAAAATGTTTTTCTATTTCATGGTGAAAATGCTCTCCTTGCTCATCGCTGAACTGGCCTAAGTTTTTATATAAAATATTTCAAAGTTATAAAGACGTAAAAACAAAACGTCAAATAAAGAAACAAACCATTTTTACATAAGAAAAGCTCTCACTGTATATTGTTTTAATTCTTACTTCTTCCACTTCTTCTTATTTTTTTAATTGTTCCGATTTTTTTAAAGCGTAACTTAGGAGAATGCAAAGAGCATAGAAAGCAAAGAGATTGTAGGTAAAATGTTCGTCAGCGCAACCTGCTGTTTGATGATTCGCGAGAGAAAAAGTCCACAAAAACAAAATGCATCTCTTAAGCAAAGCTTTTAAAAATTCTGCATTTAAAAAAAAATAAGAACAAGTTAGAATTGCAACCAAAAATGCAATGAGAGCTTAACTTATGGCAGGAATATGTAATTTTGTTTCTTCATTTGACGTTTTGTTTCTCACAGCTTTATCACTTTGAAAATCATTTCATATAAAAAATTTACTATTTAATAAAAAATAGTGTGCAACTAATATTAAATTGCGAAAAACTTATAAATTGGCTACATTTGTGACTTTTCAATAGATACCAGTCGTCGGTATAGTTTTAAAGATATCATATTGAGTCTTATAAAAAATGTGCAAAAGAACACGAAAAACGTTGTGCAGGCATTTTTGCAAAAATTTTGTTCTCATCAATAACTCAGTCAACTACTAGCCGATTTTTAAAAACTAAATTGCGTCGTAATTGTTAATAAGCGTGTTTGTTAAGTACATTAACAGAAAGTTTGGTATTTATAAAATAGTGTGTACAAAAATCGTTAAAGTTGAAAAATATTAAAAAAATTGAAAAAAATTGAGTTTGCCGGACAAATACACATAGATTTATCTAGTTTTTATAAACAATATATATCATTGAAAAGGTCTAAGTTTTTTCTTCTGGAATCCGGAATAAGAAACTGAAAATCGGTGCAACATTGGCTAAGTTACAGCCTTATAAGTGCGCAAAGGAACAAAAACCGGTTTTTTAACGGTAAGTCAAGATTTTGGGGGTGTTTGGCAAATTTCTGGTATGCAGTCTTGATATACTCAACAAGACCTACAAGAAAAATGGTAACACATCCCAGGTATTTTGGACTGTCGCACCGTGTAATCGTAAGCAATTTGTAAGTATCGATCACGATTGCCTTCCACTCTATTTATGCGGGGTGGGGGGTTGAGCAAAGCAATTGTAGATGATTTGAATGTCCAATAATGAACTCAGCAAGTTTATTTATAGAGTAGTATTTATTGAAGGTGTAAATTTACAGCCGAGTTTAGAGATTTATAAAGAAAGATTTATAATGATTATATTTTAAGTATTTAAGAATAATTTCACCAAATAATAGATAGGTTTAAGTAGATTTAAGTTGATCTAAAATATAGAATTGCAAGTATTTAATAATCATACCAATTGGAGAGAGCAGGCGATTGATGATGTTGATAGATTTAAGAATAATTTACCAAATAATAGTTAAGTTTAAGTAGATTTAAGTTGATCAAAAATATAGAATTGTAAGTATTTAATAATTATACCAGATTGTAGAGAGCAGGCGATTAATGATGTTGATGGCTTCCCAGCTAAAAACACAAAAGGCGGAAGTCTCGGTGGTTAAAATGCATGATGGCACGTAAAGGTCGGACCGTACCGTGGTGGGTTTGTTTAATAAGCTGTTGTTGATCCAGGGGTGAAACGTGCACAGGTTTGACGACATCAACAACCTCAAAAAAAAATTATTTCCTAAGTCAGAATACCTGAGAAATTTGAAATACATAGCTGAGTATCCGATGTTGTAAATTCTTCTGAAACTTTGCTTAGCCTTTGCTCCAGTGATTCACACTCATCTTCCTAACAATCTTTTCAGCCTCAATAAAAGGTTTTTCTTATTCTATACTCATTATGAATAC
Source organism: Dichetophora obliterata (assembly GCA_963920525.1). Classification (NCBI taxonomy): domain Eukaryota; kingdom Metazoa; phylum Arthropoda; class Insecta; order Diptera; family Sciomyzidae; genus Dichetophora; species Dichetophora obliterata. The sequence goes on along the minus strand of OY986435.1, from coordinate 243,769,240 downwards.
TTAAATTCTTAAACTATTACTCTATACTTAAATTGAAATGTTGCATTTCACATGAATACTTGTACAGAAATTTTTTATTTACAAATCCCGGGATCCCGGAAAGAAAATTCCGGGATTTAAAGGCCCTTAAATCGTCCGGGAGCCCGGGACTTAAAGGTCTTCCCTCTTACCTATACAAAAATATTGTATTAACTTTTTATGAAGAGCTGAGCAATATAAGTGTTTTTATTTCAACCCAAAGCAACTTGTGCGCAGGTACATATCTGAGGGCTTACAAAGTTTTAAGGTACTTTTACAGTGTGAAAACAATTAAAAATTCATTTTTTTTAATACAATATGGTTTTTTAAGGTCTTAAGAATACTTATACAAAATTTTAGAAAAAATATCAAATAGAAAAAAGTTTTAACATATCTGTGGTCACAAGGAATAACGACTATACTTAAAGTGTCGTATAAAATGATATTTTTTTACCTACGACCCAGTTTTTTGAATTATATGAACCGTTACCAACAAAATATTTGCAGACATAAGTGATTATCAATTCTGGGCATAAAATGGTATCTACATACTTCAAAAAATTGGCAATAAAGTAAATTCCGTATCGATTTTTCACGATATTTTGAGTTTAGTCATTATTCCTTGTGACCACAGATATATTTTACTCGTATGTCACATGATATTCAAAAACCTTAGATCTTAAATCACGTTTTTCTCGAAACAAGGTTTTTCGAATCGGCTTCTAAGATATCTGCAGTTCTGCTTCATCGATTTCGATAAATCTTTATTCATTGTGATCCTTATAGACGCTGTTAAGCACTAGACCAGTGTCGGGCAGCTTTGCACACTTGATATTGTGTTTGTGAAGTAAAATATGTATTCATCTCACCTACAGAACGGTCAAAGCTTCAGTGTTCAAGCGAATGCCAAGCAGGTATATTCTGCGTTTGCGTGTTCCTTGTATATATTATATTATATCTGTATCGATAAGCAATAATAGCTTAAGTCGATTTAAGACAGAAGTGAGTTATTGATATAGTTGTGTTCCACGTATATATCATTATTAACACACAAAATCTATAACTTCTAGCATCACCTTAGCCAAAGATATGACGCAAAAACCAAAGACCCATTCATGTAACTAATATGGCGATTGAACACTTTGAAGCAAGATTTCTGGAAACTTTGAAATAAGACTTAAGCTGTTATTGCTCATCGACACAGATATAACGTAAGATTACACTGTATAAAATTGTATGTATGCAACATTTTTGGAAAAATTTATGAAAAAATTTTTTATTTTTAGAAAATAACGGCATGGTGCGGCATAAAAGAGGTCAAAATAAAAAAGTATGCATAACAAGGCATTACGATATCTTGCATGGCCAATATAAGGTAATTGTGGGGCATGCTATGGAGAAATTAATTAATTATTTAAAAGCGGCATGTACCATACAATATAGAGATCAGTTCCAAGTACGTATAATGAAAGCATCTTATGCTAAATTCACACTGAGAGCTAAATGCGCATTTAGAGCATTTACTCTATATATTTGTCCCTGTATCTCCTACAACGAATAAAGGGCCGTTCGTAAATGTGGATTTCGTAAATTTGCATTTAGCTCTTAATGTAAATATAGCATGACGTTGTCAGTTTAGCCTTGGCAAAACACAATAAGCAACATAAGCACAATAAAAACATATTTGTTTTTTACTATTAGCAGGCCTTTTTACATTTCCGTCTGCTTATCAGTATTTCACATTATCCGTCTATCGGTCTGTTTCCTTTTGACATTCCGTCCACTACTTGTTAATTTAATTTCACAATAAAAATCCGAGCAAAAAAATATCCCATAATGCCTAGTAAGATTTCTGCAAAAAGCGCTTTAGCACTACTTTGGGCTTTAAAGCGCTCATTAATTCATACTCCAGATGAGAAAGTATAGGTGTGCAAAGCTGCCCGACACTGCACTAGACCTATAAAAAGCCAAAAATATTTTATCCTTTTTTTTTTGTATGGCTGAAAGTTTCGCCAAAAAAGGGGGTTTTTCGTACGCATGCAACAATTTTTTTAACACGCTAAGTTCAACGCCATGTAGAAAATTAACAACAACTATATAGACAAAAAAAATATTTTTTTTTATTTTCTCATGAATAATTCTTCATTATGTAAAAAATTTGAGTTATTTAAAGTAATAATACTAGGTAAAAAAATTAATAAAAAAGCTGTTTTTTTCAGCTACACACTGTAATGGTACCGTAAACGTGTTTTTCTCAAAACTACGTTTTCACGTACGCCCAACACGATTTCTCCGGAACCAGTGGGCCAATCCTTCTGAAATTTTAACCACATATTTTTCATATAAATACTTATAAGCTGAACTATTATCATGTAAAAATATTGATTTTTACTATAGTTTTTTACAAATAACTTTAACAGTTTTTTAATTTCTTTCTTGTTTTTGTTACATAACATGAACAACAATTGTTGAAAATTAATATGAATAGTCTATTTTGTAGCCATTATTGTACCGAATCTAAAACACTACGGTTCTTGTTTCACTTAAGCTTTTGCCGAGATATCGTGTTGGAGCCGGACCTGACCAAATTATGGCGTTTCGTTCAAATACGAATTTTGTGTGAAAAAACGTAAAAAATTAATAAACCAATTTTTGTTTTTGTAACTTAAGACTTAATTTATCATTTCTAACAAATTTTATAAACATATCTTTCATAGCAAGCTTACGATAAATTCCCAAATATAGCCTATTTTCTAAGCCGACGAACTAGACTTCATCCTTAATCCGCCAAATAACTTTTTTTTAAAAAAATTCTATAAAAAAACTACTGGATATTTTCTCAAATTTCTTTTTTTATTTGAAAGTACAATCCTTCCGGTTAATATTGAAAAATAATTTCATTCAAATGGCTGCTGCGGCTGGCCATGCAGTAGCCTAACCGATCGGTCCAATTTTTAAGCACATTATCGATTGTGTGCAGCTGTATTTCACCAATGGCTTCACGAATATTGTTTTTTAAAGCGTCAATTGTCTCTGGTCTGTCTGCGTAGCACTTATCTTTGAGGGCACCCCACAAATTTTAGTCCAACGGTGTCAAATCGCAGCTCCGAGGTGGCCAAACTACATCAGGTCTGTGGCTGATAATGCGATCTTCAAAAACAGGGCGCAAAACATCGAGTGTAGCTTCGGCTGTGTGGCACGTAGCGCCATCCTGTTGAAACCAAATGTTGCCAATATCCTCCTCTTCAATTTTTGTGAACAAAAATTCGTTCAACATGGCCCGATAACGATCGCCATTGACTGTAATGGCCACTCCTTGCTCATTTTCGAAGAAAAATGGCCCAATTATGCCTCTGGACCAAAATCCGCACCAAACAGTGACTCGTTTTGGGTGCAGCGGCTTTTCAATGTATGCGTGCGGGTTTTCTGTGCCCCAAATACGACCATTTTGCTTATTTACATACCCGCCAAGATCAAAATGAGCTTCATCTGAAAAGATGATTTTTTTGGCAAAATCGGCATCTTCTGTAAGTCGATCGCAGGCCCACTTAGCGAAGCGAAAACGCATTGGATGGTCAGTTGGCTTCAACTCCTGAACCAATTGGACTTTGTATGGCGTCATACCAAGGTCTTTATGCAAAATTCGTCCCAATGATGTCTCCGAAATGTTCAATTGTTGAGAACGAAGGTGAATTGATGTTGATGGCGCTTCACGCACACTTTCACGAAATAAGCACTAGTTGAAAAAAAAGTTAGATTGCGGACCCTGTATAAAGGCGAGTTCACCAGATGTGGGTCCTGTTAAAATAGCAACATCGGATTTAAGAACGCTAGATATTTTGTACCACTACAATTTCTTTTAACAGATCGATTCTGTGCGTTACCGATATTAGTAACTTTGTTACTGAAGTTCGTTAATGGTTTTATCAATCGGTATTTGGAGCACTCGGTAACGCTGTCAAACGTCGTAAACTCACCTTATACTGTGTAATAGTGTCGTAAAAAAATGGAGAAGTAAGTAAGGTGAAGTAAGTACAAAGAATTAATAAAATTTTCGTGACGATATTGAGAGGTCAGCCAGGTTCGATAAACTTGCAACATGCTCCTTTTTAAAAATTTGTATAAAATTTGATTGTGCCTTTTCTTTTGGTCGATTTCGTCACAATGAGGATAATTATTGGATTGAGAGTCTTAGAATAAATCATGTACACTAGCATACTGACTTTCTGTTTTAACAAATAAGAAGAATTAACACAAGCTATGAGAGCTTTAATATGAATAGTACGATGTGATTGCTTGTAGATTTTTTTTTTAATTTTGCCATTTACATAGAAAACTGGAGCCGATAAAAAAAAATCATTACGATTTTTGAGTTCTACGGAAATTTGTACTATAGTAAATGTTATCGCCATTCGTTGTAGTGAAAGTTTTCCTTTATTTGTAGATTAGTTAACAATGAAAATAGGTATAAAGAGGTATGAAGGCATATAACTTGCCCTCATACACTCAGGCTTTTACTTCAACTTGAAAAAAATCAAACTATTTTTATTTTCATGCGACCCACGACACTACGACTTTTTATACGACTCTGCGCATATGGACCCCAAATGGAAAATACAAAAGGGCCTCAAATTTTGGGTCTTTTTGCAATATGCAATATAATCCTATATAAAATGAAATTTGGCCCCAAACTGAAAAGAAAAAGACTCCAAATGTTTCCCTGCGGCTCTTTTCTAAGAAGATTTTCGTTAATTCAACGGATATAAAAGGCCTGCAGGGAAAACATTTTTTGGAAAAAATCGCACTTTTTATGAAAAAATGATTTTCCCTTGTACGGAATGTTGAAAATAACATTGCCAAACCATTTAAGACGCAGTGAAATAACTCCAATTTTTGCGATTTGAAAAATAGCCCATCATCAAAAAAGGAAAAATGGCCAACAAAAAAAAAAGGAACTATGACCCCAATTTTTCATGTTATTGTTTTTCATATAAAATTTGCAGCCTTTTTTCATTTTTTGTTTCGACGCCATTTTTCGCAGAGCCTTTTATACGACTTGTCTAAGTCTTATGAAAATTCGTATCGTCTGAGGTCGCTATCAGATTTTAACTTGTGAAAAAAACAAAAGATTTTGATTTTCTTACACTACGAATTTTGTTTTCTTACAGGACTTGCCATTAGACACTTCGACTTAATACGTTTTTTGCTGCTTTAACAACAAAGCGTACGATTTTTTTTTGCATTAAAAGAGTTTCTATTCCCATCAAAGAATTCAGATAAAAATTTTGTTTTTTAATTTCGAAGACTGAACAAATATGGAAAGTAACACAAAAAAATTAGATGTTTATGTTGCTGAATGTAACGTAACGTAACGTAACATAACAAATTGTCTGTCCTTCTTGTTGTTTGTAATAGAAATACAGAAATTACCATAAAAATATTTGTTGCGAATAAATCGCAGTAGATTTAAAAAAACAGCGTGTCGCAGTGGAGCATCAAATTTTGCTAAAAGGCGCAGTACAATTGTATTCAAATACGCAATACAATAAAAGGCAAAGCAATTGCATTAAAGTCCGAACACTGCCTACTACACAACATGGCAGCCATTGGCATTGGCGAGATTCTCTCGCGGCAAAGAGAGGAAACCTTTGTTTGCTGTTGTTGGTCGATGAATTTTTTCAACAAAATTAGGTTAAGTTTTTAAATTGTATTTCTTATTTAAAATGTTATACTATACTACATTTTTTTCTGTGATCAAACATTTAAATTATTTTTAAATAAAAATTTTTTTTTATTTATTTAGTTTATTTTATTTTTTATGTAATAAAAAAATTTTAGTTGGAAACGCGATAAAAATGTAATTCCAAATAATTATAATCAAATTTATTCATGGCTTTTGTAATGTTTTAAAATAACTTGTTTAGAATGTAGTCAATAGTTTAACAGCCGTATTCATAAAAAATTTTAAAACGTTTCTAAAAGCTATCAAACGTTTTTTAGTTAAAATGCTTTTTAAAGTTAAAATACTCTTTAAAAACGTTGTATTCATAAACGAGTTGTAAGAGTCTTGTAGTTGAAGTGAGAATACTGATGCTTTAAAGTAGGAACAGCTGTAGTTTTCGTTTGTGACTTTGATAAATAGAATGACAATTGCTTAAAAATTCAAAAAAGAAAAAAATAGGTTTGTGAATTAGATATATTGACAGGCATTTGTTTAAAATTTTGTTTACATTTAAATCAACAACAGTGTTGCCATATTTTTTTAAACTTTAATTTTCAGAAAAAAATCTTAATTTTTTGTGAAAAACTGGAACTAAAAAATAACTAAAACATATATATTTAAAATGTGTGCTTTAAAATTTTATTTTTTGTATTTTAAATGAAGTTTTTAAATTAAATTAATAATCAAACAATACAAAAACAATCACACTCATTAACTAAAATCATTTAAATATAATGTAAATATAGTAAATAACATTCCATATAAAATAGTTTTACTTATTAATAAATCAAATTAATTTTAGTAGATTAATTTAAGAAATATGGATTTAATTCCAAGTCTGTTCATTACAAAGGCAAGTTGCTTATGCTGTTTTATTGATTCCTGAAGCACCAGAAAGTGCAGAAAGCATTTTTTCTCAAATCTGTAGTAATAAGGCTAAAATCAGAAATTCATTTTATATCAAACCTTTTGTGAAATTTTGCAATGGAAAGACTGTTTAAGAAAAATCAAACAGTCACAAATGATGAAATCTGAAAAATTAAATTATTTTTTAAACATATTTTGATCAAACTTTTTTATAATTTCTGATGACTGTTTTAATTTATGCAGTTCCAATCGCTTTTCCTTGAAAAATTTTTAGTTCAAAAAATCCCACGCAAGGTGGGAATTTCTAATTTATTTCTGATTTGAGTTTTGTTAATATTTATTTGTGAAAAAATGAAAAATTTATAAAACAACATAAAATAGTTTTGTAAGTAATGGAAAGACTTCGGAATTATCTCCACGTTTCTGATCAAAAATTGCTTTCCAAAAAGTTTCAATATTATTTTCATTAAGTAAATTCAAATCACTGAAATTAATGTGGCGCAACTCATCGTCAATTTCTTGTAATTTTTCTGAATGGGTGACATTAGGTAGAAAAATACACAAATTGAAAATAGTGAAATCTTGCCCTTTTTTAAAATTTTCGTTGGTGCTAAAAGTTTGACACATTTTAGAAAATCATTTCCAAAATAAAACTTTTGTAATAAAAAATTGCAAAGCTCAACATAAAATTTCAAGCAATGTTCCCTAAAATCCATTTCATCTGATTCAAATAATTTATGCGTAAAGCTTAAAGACGTATATACCTTGACTCCTAAATAAATGTCTTTATGATTTTTTAAGAACTTGACATCATTTACATCAATTTCTTTGTAGTTTTCAAAGCACATGTATTCATATATATACAATATATTGATCGTCAAGACTTGACGAATGAAAATCGAGACAAAAGAACAGGAACAACGAAAGCAACAATAATAGCAACTGCGCTACCACTTCATAAAGAAATTTTTGAAAGGGCGTGAAAAGTAGTATTAAAATGAGCAGCTTCAAATGTTACTTATATTTTTGCAGTAACATACAATTTATTTTATTTTTTGTATTTGATTCATTAAACTAGTTAGCATTGTTTAAATCATAAAAACTTGAAAAACTGGGTAAAATAAAAAAAAAACTATTTTTTAAGCAAAAACTGGAATACTGTCTACCCTCTCAAAAAACTGCCAACAAAAAGTTTATTTGCCCATATGGTAACACTGATCACAAAACACAATTATTTTCATTTGTTTATTTGCTTATCGACATTTTAGTTTGTCACAAAATGAGAAGATTGCTCTCAATTGAGAACATTAAAATTTAAAACAGCTTTGTAGGAGGTTTACAGAAGGTTTGTTTTTATTTTAAAATTCTCTCATTTGTGAAGCTCTTACAAGAGATTTTTTCGTTATTGAACGTTTATGAATAACGTTTTTAGGCATGTGTCTTACAAAGGGCTTACAAGAGGTTTGTAACTTTTTATGAATACGGCTGTAAGACTTTAAGAAACGAAATAAACTTCGAATTCGTGTTAATTAACCATAAACCAGATATTATTCAAGTTTTAATCAGTTTTCTCTCAAAGAAAAATCGTATGGAAAAACTTTGTTTGTATAGTTTTTAACAACATTCAGAAAGTTTTCTTTCAAAAATTTATTCCTTAGCATCCTGTTGGTCTATTGAAATAAAATTTTGCAGGAGCTGAACCATTATTCTATCCACAGCAAAAAAAAAACATCTTCGAGATCTTCGAAGAAAAATTGGTTTGTGTGCTGGGTATTCTGTTATAAAGACTTTTTAGGGGATTTCGGAAAAACAATTGTATGGATGAAATTATACAACACAATTTACACAAATTTAAAAATAAATTTCTTTATTTTCAACTTTTTTATTTTTGATTGAGAATGATTTTTATTTTTGACTGAAAAAATAAAAGTCCGAAACTGATTTTTATTTTTTACTAATAAATAAAGTTTAAGAAATAACAGTTAAATTTGCTAGAAAAAATAAAAGTCCGAAATAACTGTTATGTTTTGCCTACAATAAAAATCACGTTCTAAGAGTTTTTTCTTTTTTTCTGTTGAAAGACATTTTTAAAAACAGTCACAAAAAAAAATTTCGAACTAACTTTTTCGATATCCCTAATAACAGTTACGGTCCCTTTATTTTAAGCAATGCCAAAAAACTTAAAGGCAAGATCAAACAACTTCCCTTTACTTGGGAAATAGCTGTTTAAGGCCTTGCTGGAAGAAAAGAATTGCTAGAGTTTTCATTCATATCGTATTACTGCCCGGAAAATTTCAAAGAAATTATGTGTTTTTCCCGTTCTAAAAAAAAATCGTAAAATGAATCAAATCGAGAGCTTGAAAATTTCGCCTCCGTGTAAGAAATTACAATATTGAGTTCAAGAATTCACCATAAGAGAACCTTACAATAAAAATTGCTTCAACAGATTTATATGATAGTCTCTAATTTAGAAAAAAAAATAAGGTGTTTTTACTCTTCAAATTACATAAAAAAGTTATAACTTCTTAATTTTATGTTTATATGTTTGTTTTCAAGTAGGCTAAATTAAATGTAATGTATGTTATATTTTAAAATTAATATTTTATTGTCTACAAAACCTAATTGCTATTAATTGAATGTGTAAAATAAATTTCAGAAACTATTTAACAATATTGTAGACGATTATAAAAATAGTACCATTGCATTAATTAATTTCAAACTAAACAAACGTTTGGGAAAATTTTTTGTAGCGTATTTTTTAGGTCAGCGTTTGTTTTTAAAAAAAATTATATGGCAGCACTAATGTGACGTTATATCAGCCGCAACTTATCGCTTGACGAATTATTCAATTTTACAGAGCTCCTGATGAGTAAAAAAGAGAGAAAAAAGTCAAAGCTAACAGACGTCATTACTAGCGCGTACATATCTTGAGTGGCATAAGTAGTGCGACTAACAACGTGTGTAGAAATAATACATTGACGAACACACCATCTCGTTCTTACCCACTTGACGAGTCAAGTCGGGGTGCCACAAGTTAGCTCCAGAAAAGCAAGTTAATCAATTACATTTTATCTCATTGAATATTTAGGTCACCCTAAACCAACCTATGCCAACCGTCGGAAAGCGTCTGTGTATTACCTACAAACATGATGGCAAGCATCGAATTAAACAAGCATACATACATAGTCAGGACACACCACCCCCACACGTATAATCCCAGTGGGCAATTAAGCTAGGGCTACGCAAGAGAAGGCACTCTAGTTGTGCTATCATTGGCGTCAATATAATCGCTGTGTTGATGAGTGCTTCTTTTGAACCCACGTTCCTTACAAAACGTCCGCGAAATTTTGCTTACATCTGCGATAGACGAGCCAATAAGATGTCGAAACAGTAGACGCGAGGACGTGGGTTCTAGTCAAGTTCAAGTTAATGTTTATATGCTTGCAGTTTTCCACCTGTATAAAAATAAAACAAATATTTTTCTTTTAGCATGTCTTCTAAAAAGAGTGCTTCTAGAAGGCCCTTCATATTAGTTCCTACTAGCAACGTGTCGAAGTGCTGCTATTGTCGACTGGGATATCTCTTAAAGTACACGTTTGTGTGACATTCTTGACATGAGTACACCTTTAGAATAGAATATAATATGCCAACATAAGTCTTATTCTCGTTTTATAGCCACTAATAAAACAAATCTTCTTATATTTATACTAGATCTGCTTTTGTAGGAACTAAATGTTGACCAGGTTAAGTGTGCTTCAGCTGGCGTGTTTTACCAAGAATATGTTATGTTATTGTTGTTTTCTATTAATTTAATTTTTGTTTTTTATCTCAATCACTAAACAGAGCTGTTTTTATGTCGAACTTTAGCGGTGTTATGACTAACGTTACGGTTTAAACAATGTGCTATGGTAAGGGTAATGGTAATGGTAATGGTAACGGTGACGGTAACGGTAACGGTAATGGTTACTGTAATGGTAATGGTATTGGTAATGGTATTGGTATTGGTATTGGTAATGGTAATGGTAATGGTAATGGTAATGGTAATGGTAATGGTAATGGTAATGGTAATGGTAATGGTAATAGTAATGGTAATGGTAATGGTAATGGTATTGGTATTGGTAATGGTAATGGCAATGGTAATGGCAATGGTAATGGCTATGGTAGTGGCAATGGTAATGGCAATGGTAATGGCAATGGTAATGGCAATGATAATGGCAATGATAATGGCAATGGTAGTGGCAATGCTAGTGGCAATGGTAATGGCAATGGTAATGGCAATGATAATGGCAATGGTAATGGCAATGGTAGTGGCAATGGTAATGGCAATGGTAATGGTAATGGCAATGGTAATCGTAATTACCACGGGCTACCACGGTTTTTTAGCATACGAGCCACGACCTCTACCCAGTCTGCTTTTCTGATTTCTACCAAAATTTCTGAATTGTAACTGAAATTCCGAATTTTAATTGATCTTTTGTGAATTTTAAATAGAATACTGAATTCCGGTTGGTCTTCTCTGAATTTTAGTTGATCTTTTCTGAATTTCAATTTATCTATTTTGGTTAACAATTTAAATTTGTGTTGGCAAATATTGTTCAGAAGTCACTAATATTGAAATTAAATTTTAAAGTAAAATTTTTAACCAACTTTTTTATATAAAAATTTAACCCTACAAAACAGTGAAGACAAAAACACAAAAAAAAAAGGGAAGTAATTTAACAAAAATTTAATATGCACTATTACCATGTGCATTAATACGAAAATGTGAGTTTTTTAAATTTCAACTAATGAATCCAAAAAATTGAGGTATTTTCACATTTAAGAAAAACAATGTAAGAATCTTGATAATTTTTAAATGGCTTTATAAAACGAAACAAAAATATATCCTGAAATGTTTTTAGTTATTTTTTTCAAAACAAAAACATCAAACAAACATCGATATACACAACTTTGTTAAAAATATTAGCTTTATTTTTTAACAAAATCTAAAAACAATTGGCAAACTTCAAAAGGTGAAAAAAGCAATGAAGTCATCTTCGTTCCCAATAAAATTTTATTATATGTTTTTGATAAAGGCTCGTCTTTCATCATTCTGAATTTTATTTGTTCCTTTTTACAAACAAGTACGTTACGAAGCGTTTTACGTATAAGAACAGTGTTCGATAAAATTGTCCACCAAAAAATTAAAAATATCTGCCACACCAAAAGTTTGATTAACAAAATAAAACTGTTTTTACAAATTTATTTTTATTCAGATTTTATCCTGTTTATTTATTTTTTTTTTTATTATTTATCTGGTTTTATTATTTTTTCTGGTAACCTCTCCATCATCAATTTTATTGTTGCTGCGTTTACCTTCTGGGTTGCCTCCAACCACTTCTTGCTAAAATCTTTGAGGTCGCTGGCACTTTTCTTTGTTGTCTTTATTTAATTTTTGACCAAAGCCTAGTACCTTTCGATTGGCCTGAGTTCTGGGCAATTTGGTGCGTTGGCACTCGAGGGAGTACCACATTATTTTGGAAGTACCACTCCAAGGCCGCTTTGCTATAATGGAAAGAGACTAGATCTGACCAAAAGAACGTTGAAAATTTATTTTGCCTTAAGAATGGCAACAACCTTTTTTGCAAGCATTCTTATGTAACAGTGATTCGTTACAAGTTTGCACCCCGCACACTACGCCACTACCTTACTACACCACTGTGCAGTCAACTCAACCAACAGCCAAACCCACACACACACACAGCCAGCACATTCAACGCAGCCAATAGCCAAGCCTACGTAAACCACACGCAACAGCCAGACACGCTATAATTCCCAGAAGGTTTCTAGCGACATATGAATAAGTAAGGCGCATTGCGACAGACTTCGGCACGGCTCGAGAGCGTAGTGCTTTGTTCCGTCGCTTACTTGTTGAAAACGATAACAAGTCCGTTGATTCAAAACGAGCTACCGCAAGGGCTCATCACGTTGGCTTCGGCCGATCGGGAGTCTCGGTTTTTTTTTTTGCATACTTATCAAGTAGTTAGTGGGCTCATCACGTTGGCTTCGGCCGATCGGGAGTCTCGTTTTTTTTCATACTTATTAAGTAGTTAGTGGGCTCATCACGTTGGCTTCGGCCAATCGGGAGTCTCGCTTTTTTTTTGGCTCATCAATTTGGCTTCGGCCGATCGGGAGTCTCGTTTTTTCATACTTATTAAGTAGTTAGTGGGCTCATCACGTTGGCCTCGGCCGAAAGGGAGTCTCGTTTTTTTGCATACTTATTAAGTATTTAGTGGGCTCATCACGTTGGCTTCGGCCGATCGGGAGTCTCGTTTTTTTCATACTTATTAAGTAGTTAGTGGGCTCATCACGTTGGCCTCGGCCGATTGGGAGTCTCGTTTTTTTTGCATAATTATTAAGTAGTTAGTGGGCTCATCACGTTGGCTTCGGCCGATCGGGAGTCTCGTATTTTTTTTATTTTATTTTTTATTTTATTTGTAATTACTTAGTGGTGCCATCACGTCGGCTTTGGTCGGTCGGGCGTACACAATAAACATTCTCTTTCGTCAATCACGTCGGCTTTTGTCAGACGATAGCCAGACGTACAGATATATACTTCGGAATTCTATTCTATATTATTTTATTGTTATTACCATATCGTTAAAATAAATACCAAGGCGCTTCACGCCATATACAGACATTTGTAAAGATATATATATATATATTATGCAAATTATATACAATAATACAAAATATTAAATAACGCAGCGTAGTCGGGTCTTGCCGAAGTCGTTGTCAAACCGAACATCACCGAACTTCACAGAACACCGAATAAACACCGATACACACCGAACATCTCCGAACTTCAGCGAACACCGAACATCACCGAATCTCACCGAACACCGAATATAATCGAACCAACGTCGGCAGATTCACTCACGACTGTATATTTATCGCTCGTATTCCTAAAATTTTGTGTATTGTAAGAAAGACTTACTCGTATGATTACACTAAGAGAAAAATATACATAATATTGTATACACTGCTAAAAATTTAAGATTTAACAATAAAGCAGAAAAATATCATCTGAGCACTAAAATCAACAAGTCTTCTTATTTATTTTGGACAAAAATTTGAGGGTCTTTTGTTTGACCCTGGAGCCGCTGAGTAGAACCTTTGAGCCTTTGAACCTTTGAGTTGAACCCCCCTTACACTTTAATGTAAACTTCCGTATTTATTGTTTCTTTTGTTACAAAAAACTTACTCCTTTCGCCGCAACTGCAAATAGCTTGCCAAACAAGATATTTTTGAGGAAATTTCGACAGCTTATTGGCCTTGACCTTTTCTTCGACATTATCCAGAGACTTTGCAGTATAAAACTCCTGGCCAGGTAGTTGGTAAAATCGGCTAAAACTTACGTTTCGCCATCCATGACACAGCATATTAATTTTTAAAAAAAATTTGCTTTAAGTAACTTTGCTCGTTGTTTTGCCTCACTTTTTTTCATTCCTGCCTGGAACTTTTTGAACATTAAAATTTTTAAGTCCAGCTTCCTTTTTTGCCTTGCGAACAAAAAACACCGAGCAATTCACTTTTTTTGCTACTTTTATTTAAATGCCATTTCCTGATCAATAATACCTTTTTTTTTGACCAGAACCTTCCTTTCGGAAAATGGTCAGCTTCTCTTTAAACTAATTGGTAACTTTGAAACAGTTTTTGTGTAAGCATGCAAATTTATCGCCAATTTTTGGCATTTATTTCAAAGGTAACTACTTTAAAATTTTTATTTTTTAATGACTTTGATTGAGGTTATTTACAGATAAACAGTGGACAATTTTATCAAACGCATTCCTTATATGGTAAGTTTTTGTGAGACTCTGTCAACTGTGTATTAAAATGTTACCAAAATTTTTAAAAAAGTTTTAAAAGATATAGCAAAATAATAATTGATTTTTTTAATAATTTTTTTTTAGGTCTCTTCTATTCGTTAAATAAATTTTATTTGCTCATTTTCACAAAAACAAACGATATAAAACATATTTTATACTATTATTTTGTGTGAAAATTTGTATGGAAAGATTTTAAAAATAAACTTTACATTATTGAATGCCTTTTATTTGATTAATTGTGATCTATTCTTTGAATTTCTATATGAATTTTATTGACCTTTTTAGATCAAGTAAGTTTGAAGAAGGCAACAACAAAAACAACTCTGCATGGAGTCAATCACTTGACCTTCGAATTTTGTTTTGCAACTAAAAACTTACAAAAAACACATAGAAATATTATACAATACTTGGTAACAATTATAACTTTGCCAGAATAGGGCTGTAAGTAAGCATTTTAAGACCTATTTAATATTAATTACACGAAAGTTAAATTTTAAAACGTGTCATCTTTTATGACTCTTCTACCAGAATCTATTAATAAAATCTGTTAATTTTCGTGCATTTTGGCATCACTCTTTAGGTACGTCATACTAAGTTTAACAGAACTGGATTGTAATTCTGACAATAAATCATTTCATTCAATTAATATTTGATGAACTAATTTCTGTTACTTTTATAATATATATTCGTATATATATTCAATTCTTGAAAACTAACAGATTTCTATCTTAGCAACAAGTACAATGCTCAGTTTTTGATTTCGTCTTAATTTTTCTTTATTATACGTTTGAAAATGGATATGAAGGAATCTTAAAACATCACTTAAAATTAAAACGTAAAAGAACACATCTCTAATAATACTTGTAAGAAAACTCTCTTAAACTCAGACAATATCTTACATAAGCTAAGCGTGAAGAGGCTTAAACAACGCTTCTTCTAATATATGTTCTTCTTCCAACGACAAGCAAGACATGAAAAACAATATTTTCTTTTATAGGAAATTCTGTTGCTTCTCGTGTCTTGGTTGATGTTGGTGTACATTTTCGCGATACAAATTGAAGTAAGCTATAAAAACTATATTTTATGTAATTACGCTGAAAAGAATATAAAAATATATAAAAAATGTTTTACAAAAAACCAAACCATTTTAAATACAACTACCAAAATATATATAAATAAACTTTAATAACACAGAGCTGGTTTTAAAAGTCTGCTGAGCCTTAAACATTTCCACTGCTCACTCATGCGTTAAAATGTGTTTTGCCTCACCTAATTTTTGCAAACTAAGGAAAGTTGCACCTGTTCTTTCTCTCTTTCTCTTCCCCCTTACGATTTGTTGTTTGTGTACCCTACTTTTTATGGCTATTAACCAGTGTTGCCACTTTGTGAGTAATTCTTAAAAACGTGAGGAATTTAAAGTGGCTGAGAGTAATTTTTAAGGAATTTTATTTTGGGAAATTTGAAAATTTTTTAAATTTTTTTTAATATATATACAAAAAAAAAACACACTCGCAGCACCTTTTCTGATTGGTATAAACATACCTTTAAATTAAACTAAACACTGAACTTTCCGATTGCGTTTCTCCGTCACTATTAAAAAAATTGAAACAAGTGCAAACGAACTTAGTAATTGTCGTACGGTTTTAACTAAAATCAGTTTAGACATAAAATAAATACAAGAAGAAGGATACATGGTTGCAGTCTGCATCGGAAGCAAAGGTATGCATTGACTATTATTTCTATTGTAGCAATTGATAATTGTAATTGATGCCATCATATTACATCATCGTACTTATTGGGGTAAAGATGTTTTAGAGCACACCTACAAGTAAAAGCCAGCGAAAACGAGCATATAAATTCAATCAAATTTGGCTGCTTAAGATCTCGATAATGAGTACAAATTATTTTATCTCGATTATTTTTTTGATCCAGAGTCGTATTAAAAAAGGGTTTTTAATATAAAAAAATTCAATAGATATGTTTATGTTTTCAAAATTAGAAAAAGTAATATCATTACTATTTTTTTTCTAATGCATCCGTTTAGCGAAAATTTAGTAAATAATAACACTAGTTTGAGAAACTGACTCGATGCAAAAACAGTTTTATCAATTGCTTTTACTAAAGAAGGAATTAATAAAAATAGTGATGACCTATTTGAATCAAATAAAAGCATGTTTGAATTGAATTGGAAAAAATAAAGTTCCATATAAATAATTTATGCTTATAACTAAATTTTTTAACAAAAACATACTTTACACTAAGATGTTTTAAAATTCTTTTAAGGAACGCATAAAGCTTTTTAACCCTTTGACGACGAGAGGCTGAAAAATAACCCATTTACATTTTTAAGTCGTGTGAGCACAATTTTCGAGATATTTTAATAAAGTTAGGCTTAAAGGATGAGAAATTAATGTGGCTTTTAATGCACGCCATTTTTTGAACTTGTTTTAATTCTAAGAGAAAGAAAAAACTAGGAAGTCGAATAAATTTTTTTCCATAGGTATATATTAATCCCCGTTTCTCAGAGACTACAGATATAGATTCCACAAACGATTTTTAAATACGAACGGATATCTCTTCTCATCCAAACTATGTTAAAAACTTTATGAAGCTACTCCAACAAAGTAAAAAATAAATTTTCCGGATTGCTTTTTTCGGATTTTTTCAATACTTAAAGTAAGAAAAATTTAAAAAATTTCAAATTTCAAATTCAATTTTGTATTGAAATATGCCATCGGTGACGACAAAAAAATTTTAATATTACAGCGGTTCGCTTGTCGTCCTCAAGGGGTTAATAAAGATAACCAATAAGATAGAAAATATAAAGAAAAAATATATTTGTTTATGTGTACTTGATATATAAAATATCGTTTAAAAAAATTTTTTTGCGGAATTTCATTCGAGGAATTTTTGAGGAATTTTCGTATAAAAAAGTGGCAACACTGCTATTCACAGAGAAGAAATTGATTTTGCTCTTCGCATTACCTGTAAAAAATTGGGGGCTTCGGTGTAGGGATGAATGCTGAAAATGAAACATATTACACTTGATATACTTTTTTATTTTGAAACGTTATATGTATCATCATCATCGAAGCTTGCCTCGGCACCAATTTATAAGCATTAATATTCGCATTTATTGATTTAACGTACTGCGGTGGCACAATGTTTTGTGTTGTTGTTGTGGCGCTCAAGACTTATTAATACTTAAGGTGTTTGTTTGAAAATACTTCAAAAAGTAGATAAAAAAAAATTTTAGGAAAAATTGTGATTTTTTGGAGCTTATTGTTTGTTTGATACATTTAAAACTAAATGCATGTTTCTTTAGAAACCTTCAATTTTATTTTAGTAATTATAAATTCAGAAATTCTTGTGGTGATATGCTTCAGAATAGAAATAGCAAAAAGTATCGGGATGCCATCACTTCTACATTTATCTTTATAACTGAAATCAAATAAGGTAATAACATCAAATATACCTTTAATTTTTGAAATTTAGCCTCTGCATCTTTATCGCCATTATTTTTATCCGGATGATACTGCAATGCTAAGACTTTGTATTCGGTCTGAATTTGATCCACCTGCAAGGAGAACAAAAAGTTTTTTAATTGAAATAAATGAAAAAAAAATGTAAACAGCTTTTTCTGAAAAATGTCTTTGAACAAGTTATAGTTATGAATTAATATATTAACTTATATAACCCAAAGCTGTTGATTATTTTGGGCATTATCATCATCACTATCTTTCGGCTTGATTTATTGATATGGAGGCTAATACTTTTCTTAATGTGACAAACATTTTTGAAAAAGTTTCGTATTGTTTTTACCTGTTCTTGCAATAATTTTTATGTTGATAGAATAGTTTGTTATTGATTACACATATGTGTCATGGTGTTGACTGCGAGTTGGTACAGCATCATCTTCGCTATAGTGAGGGATATAAATTTCCTATCTAAAGATTTCATCCTAAAGAAATTTATCAACGCCTTCGTCCGGTACCAAAGAAATGTGTCGCTTGCAGCGAAAGTTTTCTTTATACATTATTTTCTTTCCACGCTTTTTTCCTTTTTTCTGAGTAAATTCAAGGGTGAATTTGGGATAAAAACATACAATGTGACATTTTATTAATCTACGAGGACAAAATCAAAAAAAAACTTGCACACCAAAGTGAAAATGAAAGAAAAATTTATAAAATATTTTAAGCGGCGTTGTAAAACGGTGCTTTTTGTGTATTTCAAAATTATTTTAAAACCTTAAGATAGCAGTTTTTGTATTAAGTGCTGTGATAACTTTAAAACTACTTTTGAGATGGAAAAATTTTGTGATAGTATCTAGATTGATTTGCAATTAAAAATAGTTACTTAATAAATCTAGATTTAAAATCAAAATATTGGCATTTGAGGAAAAGGCCTTAATGTCTCAAAAATGTTTGTAATTTTTTGCTAAAAAATAAATAGTTTCTTTGAAAAACGAAAAGCCTTTCAGAGCTTTTCTAAATAGGTATTAATTGTAATAACAGAGAAGTAGGTTTCAAAATGTTCTGTTGTTTTTATATAATTTGGTGTTTCGAAGTCTTAAAGTGCGAATTTTTCTCTATAGACAATTCAATGAAACACCCTATAACAAAGAGGATGTTTGGGATAGACCCCAACTCCAAAACAAATTTTTTACTTGTGAATGAACCAAGGAATCATATCACAAACATTTATAATTTTGTCCTCGTAGATTAGTCAAATCGCGTGATTTTTACTTAGAATTTTAAACTCTTCACAGAATGCATACTCTAATTATTAAAACATATAAAGATTTCATTTATACAAAGGCACAAAAAATCAAGAGCAGAGAAAGATTTCTTAAAAAATCTTAAATTGAAATTTCTTGAAAATTCTTTGGCAAAAGCTATTGAAACTAAGTCATATTTTAGAAGATGTTTTCTAAAAAAGTATATTATATAGAAAAAATTTTATTTGCATGTTAATTTTACATCATCAGTGTAAATACAAACAAATTTTTTTTTGTAACATATAGTTATTATATACTAGCTGAAACCCGGCGCGTTGCTGCCACTCTCCCTATTCAAACGCCCATAAAATGTTATCAGTTAAACAGCATGTCTAAATTGAGGTCAAATACTGAATTCTGAGACTGTGCGACCTATATCCACAAAGCTATTCGATATAACAAATTTGGGTTGTATAGGAAGTGCCACTCTCTCTTCATCACCGCTAATAGAATGTAATCAATTAAACTGGATGTCTACATGGAGGTCGAATACCGAATTCCAAAACTGAGCGACATATAACTCCAAAACTATTCGATAGCACAAATTTTGATTGTATGGGAGGTGCCACTCTCCTTTTCCCTACGCCCATAAAATTTTAGCAATGAAACTGCATGAGTACATTGAGGTCGAATACTAAATTTTGAGGCTGAGTTACCTATAACTCCAAATCTATTCGATATCGCAAATTTGGGTTAAATTGGAGGTCTCACGCCCCCCCGACAAACTCTAAAAAATTTTATCAGTAAATCTGCAAGCGTAAATTTTGCTCGAATACTGAGTTCCGACGCTGTGCGACCTTGAACTCCAAAGCTATTCGATATCACAAATTTTCGTTGTATGGGAGGTGCCACTCCCCCTTGATCAACGCTCATAAAATGTAATCAATGAAACTGCATGTGTACATTGAGGTCCAATACTGAATTCCAAAGCTGTGAGACCTATAACCCCAATGCTATTTGATATCTCTAATTTGGGTTAAATAGGAGGTTTCACGCCCCCTTGTCGTACGCCCATAAAATGTAATTAATGAAACTGCATGTATAAATTGGGTCCGAATACTGAATTCTGACGCTGATATTCAATATTGCAAATTTACGTTAAATGGGAGGTGCCACGCCCCTCTTACCAATGAACATACATTGACTCAATGAAACTGCATGTGTATATTGAGGTCGAATACTGAATTTCGGCGTTGTACGACTTATAACTCTAAAACTATTTGATAGCACAAAGTTGGGTTGTATGGGAAGTGCCACTCCCCTTTGCCCTACGACGACAAAATGTAAGTATTGAAAATGCATGTATAAATTTAGGTCGAATACCGAATTCTTACGCTGTCAACCTATAACTTCAAAGCAATACGATATCGCAAATTTAGTCGAATACCGAATTTCTAAGCTGTGCGACCCATAACTCTAAAGCTATTCGATAACAACAATTTTTTATTTATATATGGGAGGTAAAAGGGGGTGTGGCATTGCCCTTAAACCATCTCGTACTCAAAGCAAAGCGTACTTACAAAATTTGAGCTCAATCGGACCAATGGTTTCGAAGTATTTTGATATTTTCTTAAAAGTAGGCGTAGATGAAGTGTGACCACGCCCATTTTTTTCAAAGTTAATTATAGTTATCATACGAACTTATTTACCAAATTTTAATTTAATACGACCAAAACCGTCTTAAATACAGCATTTTTATTGATTTGTGGGCGACAAAAGGGGGTGTGGCACAAAACGTGCAAAGATACACACATGCAATTTCTTATGTGCACCCTCCACACAGACCCCAATCACCCGTAAAAATTTCATTGAAATCGGGCAAGCCGTCTAGGAGGAGTATGCGAACAGGAAGTTTTGCCACTTAATTTTATATATATAGATATCAAAACAGTGGGCGCAAAAGTGGGCGTGGTCAATTTTTCTTTCAGTAAACATTTAAATTGGATTACTACGAACATTTGAAAAAAAAATTATCCAAATCGGTCCAGCCGTTTTCCGATTTTATATAAATCGAAAAAAGTGGGCGCAAAAAAGCCTTTTTATGATTTTAGATAAATCAAAAAAAGTGGGCGCAAAAGTGGGCGTGGTCAATTTTTCTTTCCTTAAAAACCTAACTTGGACTTAAACGAACATTTAAAAAAAAAAATTATCCAAATCGGTTCGGCCGATCTCGAGTTATGGGATTACATCGCATTCGGACACTTTCTTTTATATATATAGATAAAGATGGCGCTGAAGTTGGTGTGCTTAACCCATTTCTGTCTGCACATAGTTTTCAATGCAATATAATAGACCTAGAATAGAAATACCTAGAATAGAAATAAAATAAAATTAAGGTCTCTATCTGTCCGAACACCTGAGATAATGATGGGAAAACAATTTTACCCCTTTTCGGTTAATCATTCATAATACACAGGAGAAAACTAAGTTTGATTCCAAAATTTCTCGAATTAAGGTCCCCTTAATTCTCCTTCACTTAAAAAAAAGCTACCAGCAAAATTAAATAAATTATGAAGCATGAAAGAGGAAAAGCGTGTAAAAATTAGACAAATTTCCAAAGACGCTAATTTTGGTAAATAGGGTTTAGAATACATTATAAATAATTAAAAAAGAAACTATTAAAATCGGTCGATTTGAAGAAGTATGTTTTGAGAAAAACGCTTTAAAGGTTACTCTGGTTAGTTAAAGTTACTCTGGCGCACCGGGTTTGAAGCGATGTAGAAACTGTATTATAAGCGGGATTGATTTGAAATTTTTGTTTACATGTTCTTGAATATGAATTAGTATATTTCACCAACTTTTGAAATTATATAATTTCTTGCATAAGTGTTCAGTCAAAATGGTCTTTATTTTTTTATGCAAATAAAAAATTTATTTCATTTTTCTCCTCCGACGTTTTGCTGGTTATTTTTCAGTTTCTTAAGGGAATTTTATTTACCTTAAAACAAATGCAAAAGTGAAAACGTAGTAAAAATAAAGAAACAATATATATAATTGATTTTTTAAATGATCAAAATTATCAACAAACAACAGTTTTAATGTAGAAGTTACATTAAAACTATTGTCCGACCGAAACCGGATTTTTGGCCAAAACCGAATAATCGGCCATTTTAAAATATTCGGCCGAAACTGAAACCAAAACTAGTTATTACTATGAAAAGTTAAGTTTTTACAAATAATTTTTTTTATTAAAAGAAAACAAAAGTATTAATAAGGAAAAGAGTACTACTGAATATTGAAGTTTACTGTAATAATAATTGAGATAATTTTTTATTTTATTTTTTATTACAAACGTTACAAACTTTACATCTTCCGTACACATTCAAAATATTATAGACCTACAATGCACATTTTTATAGAACTACAGAACAAATTTTTTGAAGTGAAAACTTCTTTAGGCGCGTTGAACAATTTTGGTAGAGGGTAAATCATTGGTTTGCATCATCGTACTTTTCCAAGGAAATCGTCCACAATCGGCCGCAAGCTCACAAAGAAATCACTTGGAAACTCCTGAAATTAATGCATGTAATCTGTTTGTTAGTATATAAATACTTAAGTTAGGTTGCAATAAGATGTTTGCAACCAAAACTTATTATTAATTCGGTTTATATTTATATATATGCCTTTAAAGTTTGGCAATTTCTTCAGTTGTTGTATTTGTCAACATTTTTGAAAAATTTGCTTTTACTCAAACAGCTGCTATTCATGGTGAGATTTAAAAATGGATCCATATTCTTCTTTTTCTTATTTTTTCTGCTGGAACTTCGTTTGCAAACAAGAAAAATAATGTATGGATTGAGTGTTTTAACATTTTAATCTTTAAGTTATGATAAAGGAATATGTTGAACATTCAAATAATTACATGCATGCTCTTATTTTATTTGACAAAGTTTGACAATTTTCATACATGTTGTATTTGTCAGTAGCTTTTTATTTTCACCACTGCGGCATTTTATATTCAGAGTTGTCAACTATGGCTGTGTGTCAATCGGAAACTTTTCAGTCGTGGTAGGATAGAAAATATCAAGTTGAATAAAATTTGTGTGTTTTGTAATAATTTTGTCTTTTTTGCTGTGTCAAATGGACGACGAAATTTGGACAATTACAAATTTTGACGTTTCACATTTCGGTCGTGTTTTAGCGCAAATATTTTATTTATTTGCATTTTATCAATTTGCGACATATTTAATTCGAGAGCTTGTACTTGCAACATACTTCGTTAACTTGTAATATTGTAAACATAAAAAACTTAAAAAATTACAAATTAATGAAAAAAATGAACGAAAGTGCTTGAGTTTGTGTCTGCCTGTGTGTGGGCCAACGGTCTCCAACATCAGCAAGTGCAGCAAAGTTAAATTGGCTTTCTTTGCTGGCGAGCGTCCTCCAAGTGCCACCACCAGCAAGTGCAGTGCAAAATATGTTGCTAGCCAACATCCTCTAAGTGCCATCACCAGTAGCACAAGCAAATGCTAAGTGCTTGCTAGCAGGCAAACAAAGAATATAGCTTGCAAAGTGCTGTATATTTTACGCCGCCAATTCGGTTCATCCGCTCTAACGCTGCGCAACCGCTGGGATCTTGTAATTCTCTTTGCGTTGTTGTTGTAAATTTGCTAAGTAGTTATTGTTGTACAGTAAGCTTTAATTTTTTGTGGATGCTTATTTGTAGCTACAGTCAGCATATGACATCGAACTTATTTAGAAAACAGTTTATACATATGAATTAAAGAATATATATAATATTGGTAAATCTATTTGTTTTTAGTAAAAGTGTTACCGTATCGGAAATACATATATATATGTATATTAGGGCGGGTCAATTTGTATGGACGAATTTTTTGGAGGTCTGGCTCAGCGAAATTCGTAAAATACATGTAATTTCAAGACTTTTTCTCCACTACAGCATATACAAATTCTGAAAAAAAGCTGTGCGGACTTTCGTAAATAGATTCATACACATACATTCATACATTCATATTTTATAATTGAGAACAAAATCTATTTACGAAAGTCCGCACAGCTTTTTTTCAGAATTTGTGTATGCTGTAGTGGAGAAAAAGTCTTGAAATTACATGTATTTTACGAATTTCGCTGAGCCAGACCTCCAAAAAATTCGTCCATACAAATTGACCCGCCCTAATATATATATATATATATACATATTTACTTATATAGGATAAGCAGATTTTAGTTATTCAATTACTACTGAAAATATTAATTATTTCGCAGGTTTAATACGTAATTGTTATTATATAAATATACATAAATATTCTTTAAATTTCCTCAATGAGCTAAATTGTTCATATATATGAAGTATATATATATACATATTTACATATATATAGTTCATATATATGAAAAATTTAGCTCATTGAGGAAATTTATGTTCATATATATGAACTATATATATATATAATATATATATATTATGTATACATATATACATATTTACATATATATAGTTCATATATATGAACAATTTAGCTCATTGAGGAAATTTAAAGAATATTTATGTATATTAATATAATAACAATTACGTATTAAACCTGCGAAATAATTAATATTTTCAGTAGTAATTGAATAACTAAAGACTGCTTATCCTAAGCATTCTATTTTTTAAAACTGTTTAGCTTTAATTTCTTATATGGATTATATATAAATTATAAGCTATAGATATTTCTTAGTTTTAGAATATTCTATTTTTAATAGACAACGCAATATAGATATGGTGAACATGTATATTGTGTTAGTGTTATAATATAAATAGATATAAATAAGCTTTAATTTTTTATATTAATTCAATAATGAAATAATTTAAATAAATTACTTAATTTATATGTATTTTTGATATGGTAGCACTTTTCCTTAAAATAAATAGTTTCAGTAATATATAAAAAATTTAATAAATTGTTATAAGCTCTTAACAAAAATAATTCTAATTTCATATGCCGACTGTAGCTACACGATTAGAATTTACGACGTCTACAAAAAATTTCCGGCTAACTGCGTGAACAACAATTACCAAGGAAATCTACAAACAAGGACGCACAGAGAAGAACAAGATCAGACGGGCTGCAGTATGATCTTTCGCACATCCTACATGTCCGTCCGACCTGTCAAATCCATCCTACATGTAGGAT
Source organism: Dichetophora obliterata (assembly GCA_963920525.1). NCBI lineage: Eukaryota > Metazoa > Arthropoda > Insecta > Diptera > Sciomyzidae > Dichetophora > Dichetophora obliterata. The sequence continues at coordinate 243,743,851 of OY986435.1, read as the reverse complement.
AGTCCGAAACCCCCTATTAGCATGAAAATTCTTATATAGCAGTAAGGCGGTCCGTGGCAGGACAACGTCTTCCATTTATATTTTATATATAGGTTTTCGCTTCGGTCGGCAGTCCTCTCACTGCTATACTTTTTTTTTAAAATATATAAACCCCTAGCGCCCTTTTCTTAAGACGAAATTTACTAACATAACTACTTTAATATTCTTTATGGCTCATATCTAACATATTTTTTATGTTATGTTTTTATCTCCTTGTGTCATTTTGATTCTTACTTTTTGACTTTTTTAAAACCAAGTTTAAAAAATTCCATTAAAATTAGTCGTAGAGGGTTAAATTATTCCATAAAAATGTTCCTTAAAAACCTTCACTACAGGTTTCTTTGGACACGATTTGTCTAAAGCGTGCATTTATGGCGGAAAATGGTAAAAACAATTTAAACCAACATTAAAAATTACTCAGACGCAAGCTTCTACAGCGCTGATATACTTTTAATATTTTTGACACCTCTAAGTATTCTAATATACTACATCCATAAATAATGTCAAGGAGTATTTTTTTATAGTTTGAAATGAGATACAACATGTGCTTCCACAAACTAAAACATGTAATTTATCCATTTTATTAGCAGGTAATATTTCAATTAATTTCATGTTAAAAAATATTAAAATTTTTATATTTATTTTAATAACAGGTACCTACGTAAAAAAATCATTAAATTAATCAATGGAATAAATATTTTTTAAAGAGGTAAGCATACATTTAAAAGTAAGTATTTAAATTCCATATAAATAAATGAATAAGTGAAATAGATTAAGTCATCATGTTTATAGCCGATTGTTGTATTGATTGGTATATTGATTTTTAAAGTTTATTAAGATAAGTAAATCATTTCAGAGTGAGAGAGCTTAACATATTTATGAATTCATCCAGTATTAATATAATCTTATATATTAATACGCAGACATCAAATGATGTCGTACACTTTTTTGATATTTATTTTAGAATAAGGGCAGTGAAACGCATATCATTGGAAAGGTACCATAAATGTGCCAAATCATGTTTGCTTTTAAATTTATGACCTCTGACCCGAAATATTAACGTCGAAATTTTATATTAATTTTAGTAAGGAATCTAATGGCTTGGAAGAGGTAGGATAGTGCACCAGGTATCAAATGAAAGGTCTGGCTGCACAGTAGAGCGTACAGGCAAAAAAAAATAAAGTTCGCCGCACATCAGCTTACCCGAAATATTTTTAAAAGAAAATTCCGAAAAAAAAAATTTTTTTTGACCGAACGTAGGTGTCGCCCATTTTCGTTTAACATCATATCTTCGGCATTAACAATCCGACCGTAAAGTAACCTCAGATACCCCGTTCTGTTACTCACCCACCAGATCTCAGTTTGTACCACCCTAACGTGCCACCCCAATGTCAAAAAATCAAAGCTCACAAAAAATCATTGTGGTTTTTTAAAAAAAAACCAAGTTCAAATCGCCTACTTTTAATACACACTTTGGCAAAAAATAATTTGTAGCGGCAAAAGTATAGCAGAAGTATTCTAGTCTCTTATGCAAGGGCTCCAGTGTTCTATGCTAGACGAGGCTAAGCTAGTTATCTTTTTTTTTTTTGAAAAAATAGCCATTGAAGAATATTCTTTCAATCTTTCATCAGATTGCTTTGATGCATATTTCTTTATAAAACAACACATAATATTTTTATAAAGTGTAATATTACTTTGTAAGCAAATAAAAATAAAATAAATTTTTATTAAAAAAAAAATTTCAATGTTTTTTCTAATTTTTTTGGAAATTTTTTTACTAAAAAATACGTTTGCTTTCATACCTTTTTTTTATGTAGGCAAAATCTTAAAAAAGAGATGACCTACGCTCCGCAAAAATATTATTTTTTTTTTTTTTAAATAGTTCAAGTGGAATAATCAAAAAACTTCTTTCGTAAAAGTTTAATAATTTTTTGTGAGCTTTCATTTTTTGGCATTGGGGTGGCACGTTAGGGTGGTTCAAACTGAGATCTGGTGGGTAAGTACCAGAACGGGATATCTGAGATCAATAACATTTAAAGCAAAAAAATTTGTTTGTTTTGAGACAAAAAAATCAATGCATCATACTTTAAGATCGGATTGTTAATGACGAAGATATGATGAAAAACGAAAATGGGCGACCCTACGTCCGGTCAAAAACAAAATAATTTTTTCAGAATTGTCTTTCAAAAATGCTTCGGATAAGCTGGTGTGCGGTGATTTTTATTTTTAAGGTACGGTCTACTGCACAGTAAAATTGCATTTTAGATTAGTTACCTTCGACCTGAAAATGAGCGTTTAATAAGCATTTATTAAATAAATGCTAAACTGTAAAAGATAGAAAATCATGATATAAAAGGGAATTATAGACATTGATAAGATGTGCAAAAAATACTTCAGACATGTTTCGCCATCCCTTACGGATACTCTACAACAAGCATTTTTTTTGTTACAAGTGTGAATGTATATTGTGATGGTGCAATTTCTTACAAATAGTAAATAACGAAAAATTCACGTTATTTTGAAAAAAAAAAAAATTATTGCGATATCTCAAAAACGTATTGTATTTATATTTTGTAAAAAGTTCAACAGCTTAAAAAATAATTTCTGTAAAAAAATTTTTAAATATTTCAAACCAGTTATTTACAAAAATTTATGTTTTAAGCTATTTTGTTTATATATAAATAAGAGTAGGTGAAGCAGTTCGGTACCATTTTCTCCCGTGTTTCTGAACCGATTTTGAATATTTTTTAAATCAATTAGAGTAGGAAGAAGGAGTGCACCAAATATTTTTGTTTGTATTTTGACCTGAACTATGAGCGTTGAAAGTATATTTCTGATTCTGAAATAAAACCTAAACTATAAGAAATGGTGTAAGAGATGGTGTAAGAGAAAATTTAAGACATTGATAATATGCATAAAATAAAATGTTTCACCGTCTTTTACGGATATTCTACAATAAGCATTTTTTTATGTAACATGTGTGAATATTGTGATGGTGTCATTATATATAAATAATAAATTTTGAATAATTTCTTTTATTTTGACATTAAAGTTACTATGATGTCTCGAAAACTGTAACTTTTCTCAGTACAACGTATTTTGGTATTGGAACTTAAGATTTTCTTAGTACAGCATATTTTCTTAGAATTTTTATTTTTTTATATATATAAAATCAAAATTAAAGGCTTACATCAGTACACATAGAATTCTGTTCTTTTATAGAAAAAACATCATTTAGTTTAGTTAATTGAATAAGAATTTTATCAGATTAAAATTATACTAACGAATGAGAAAAAAATATTAAAATTTTAGAAAGTTGAACGAGTTTCGACCACAGGCGATACTATATTAATAAATAGTCGTAAGCGAAACATTTCGGTACCATTTTTTTCGTTTTTCTAAACCGATTTTGACTATTTTGACATCAAAGTTATGACGATATCTCGAAAACTATAGCTTTTCTCAGTTCAACGTATTTTTGTATGTAAAGCTCTGGTTGAAAAGAAGAACGGTTGTATATGATAGTTTTTTTGGGTAATGCTTTTACAGATAATATTTTTAAAAAAATGTCGGTTATTTTGATATCAAAGTTATTACAATAATTTTTAACTTAAGATTTTCTTACTACAACACATTTTCTTAAAGCAAGGTAAATGCTTCATAATGAAAAAAAAAACGATTAAAAATTTACAACGTTGGTTGAATTTCGATCACAGGCGATACAAGTATAATTTCTATGCCATTTTTAAAGTACGAGTATTATAATGTATATTATGATTAAATTCATTTGAGTGAAATAACCTTTATTTCACCCATCACACTAAAAAACATTCTTAAGCGAGAAAAACAAAAACAGAATTAATAAAAAAATACACTTATTCCATCCATGTTCAATGCTTAATAAATCTTCAACCCACCTCATGTCGGATACGCAAACAATGTGAAATGAGAAATAATGTGTATGCCGAAGGTGGTGCGGATGAGGGGGGAGTGCTATGCAAAATACCCCCACTGCAAAGACAACAAGCACAAACTTTTTACTTTTGGGGCGTAAAATGAGGTAGTGACTTTGCCTGATACAAGTTGTTTTCAAGCGGCACGACGGTGGAGATTAGGGCTTGCAATTTTGGTTTGTTTTGGCGATCCCGGGATTTGAAATTTTCAATCTCGGGATACCGGGATTAGTCCCGGCATTGCAACTGTTTTGGAAAAATTTTAAACAATTTTAATAATTGAAAGATCTTCGTTGAAAATACATGTAAAAAAATCTGAAATCGATTTTAAGCTAAATGTTATTGAAGCAACCGGACATAAGAACTTTTTGAATATCGAAAACAGTGTTTTACAAATTTTAATAGCAATGAAACGCAATAAAATTATTTTTTAAATTGTTTATTTGGCATAATAGGCAATTAAAATAAAAAAGTTAAAAATAATAAAAAAATTAACAGTGAAAAACTATTCTTTTGAACGAAATAGTGAAATTCTGATTGTTTAATGTTTGATTGTTGAATTTTATTTTTTATTAAAAATCAACAGACACATCAGTTTCTAATGTAAAATTTAAATTTGTAAGTTATTCTGTCTTAAAATTTTGTTCATCTAAAAAATCAATTTAATAAAATCAATTAAAAATCAATGTGTTTATTGTTTTTATATTCTTACCACAATATCACTTTTTGTATTTGTTTTAAGAATGATAAAATTCCCTGAAGAAGCTGAAAAATAACCAGTGACATGTCGGAGGAGAAAAATTGAACAAATTTTTAATTTGCATAAAAACTACAAACCATTTAGCCTGAGCACTAGTGCAAGTAATTATATACATTCAAAAAGTTGGTCAAAAACACTTGGTCAAAAAGGAGCAAGTCCAGATCAAGTCTTCAAAATAACACAACAAAAAATAGATTGTCTTCTGAAAATTTTTAAATAACATTTTCATCAAGTAAAAAAAACATTTAATAGAACACGTTTTTAAAACGGACTAAAAAGTATAAAATAATTTCTCCTAATCTCCTAAAAACGTGGGATGCATGCTAAAGAGAATAGTAGGGAGTGTTATTAACAGTTGTAGTAAGTTAGTGAACAAATGACTTCTTACCCAGGTCCCTTGACTGTCAGGATAGAAGTTCTTGCATGGATGGCAGATTCAAGTTTTACTTGGATTTTAGAATTCTTACATTTTAATGTTATCGAAGTTATCATGGCTGACGAGTTTTTTTGTTAAAAATCTTCCTAACTATGCCTTTCTATGATGAATTATTATATGGGAAAATATTTGTTGGTAATTAAAAATTTTAATATGTTATTTAGCAAATAATTTCTTACCCAGGTATTCTTAACTCTTTAACCATGGATCAGTAACTTATTGCTGAGTTGCGAAACAACTAACTCTGGGTGTTTTTCAACGACAGATTAAAGTGCTTAGAAGAAAAGTATTGGATTTAAATAAATTCAAGATTATTTTTACCATCTTAAAATGTTTTTTATTAAAAGAATTGATTTGTTACATTTGATTTTTAGTTCGTCACACATGTATTGCATTAGAAATCTTGCATAGAAACAGTGACTGGGTGGATTCTACCCTAAGGTAAGTGATGCAGGGTTAATATTTTCTATAGCATGTGCCCCACGTTATTAGTATAACTTAAAGCCCAACTCTGGGAGGAATTATTTTATACTTCTTAGCTCGTTTTAAAAACTATATATTTTTAAATATTTTAATATTTTTATATAAAATATATTTTATATAAAAATATTTTAAAATATTTTTTTACTTAAATAATTATTTTCTGATTTTTAGTCTTTGTAAAAACAATAAAAATTTTAATTTTCAAATATTCACCAGTGAAGGTGACAAAAGAATTAGTTCAAGTAATCGAAATCCTTCTGTAAATATTAAAAATGAAACAAAAATAAACCGGTAAAAATCCTTTGACATTGTTGAGGCTCGAACTCACAACCTCACGATTATAAAGTAAGCGCCCTTTGCTCTCAGCTACAGAACTCACAAAAAAATATTTATTTTATAGTTTGTTAAGCCCGATCAGGCTTTATAGCAATTCAATGCAAATGTAAATAATATAATTCATAAAATTATGCATAGAAAAAAATATTTGCAGTAAAAAGTATTAACATTAAAAAATATATTATTGCTTAATATAGTACATTGAAATAAATAAATAAAAATTGGCAGCATTGCAGTATCATGGGATCAAGATAAACTAGGCCAAGGCCACAATTTATCGTCCTGAACGGTGTTATCTAATATAATCGTTCTTTCTAGGCTATACCGATAGAGTTTCAGCTCAGCATTTTGGTATTTCAACAAACAAGGCCTATTCTTCCATGTCGTTTTGAAAGAAAACGGATGCGAGCACAGATCCTTAGACAAACTAGGTGTTATTGGCCACTCACATAAGTATGGCTCAGCAAGGTGGTATTGCGACAAACTAGACCTACTTTACTACGCCAGTATAAAAGATAAATATTCTAAAAAGCAATAAATCAAACTAATTTCTTATAAAATATTTGAAAATTTTTTTTTAAACTACTTTTTTACAATTTTTTTCACGCTCAGTGGTGAATTTTTAAAATTTTGAATTTGTTTCATAAAAAAAAATCTGTCCGCATTGTTGAGTCTCGAACTCACTACCTTGTGGTTATAAATCAATCGCTTTATGCTATGAGCTACAGAACTCAACCAAAACTTTTTCTAAATAATGTAATAAATTCACTTCAGTTGTGAATTTTTTGAAATTTTAAAAAAGTCACTAAGCTGTTCAGTATTTTTAAAATGTATGTATGTATAAAATAATTTCGCATTTTTTTTTTAAGGATCAAAGTACCAAGGCTTTTGACCTGAAAGTAAAGGGAAAGATTTATTTAGAGGAATTGATTGGAGCCATACGTGAATTATTGATTAGGCGAAACAACCGTGAAAGACAATTTGAATTGCTTTTAACCGAGGCTAGTGTTATGCTTTAATTATTTCTATCCAGCCTTAAGTTGTTCCTGTCCTTTAATTCCACATTTTCCTCAATTTAGTTTTGGATTTTTAGTTTAAGCTTAGTATGCTGTAGAAACGAAAAAATAAGAGATAGATTGAGATTTTTGACAAAGAACAGGCAGCGAAATTTTTTTTCGCCAGCTAGTATGCTGTAGAAGCGAAAATTATTGCTATGTTGCCAAATTTCCATTCATGAGTGGAGAGTTGAAATATCAAAATTTCGCTGTCGATTACATGCCCGTTTATTTAGTTGGCGCGGAGATTTGCCGTTCAACAATAAAAAATAAGCAGTAAGTTTGTTTTAGTGTTGAATTTGCAATTTAATAAATTTATTGTTGCATTTATATAGTTTATTAATGTGTAGTCTTGCTTTTTATAGGATATAAAAATGGAGCAATCAAAATATGAATCTGTCAACCACAACAGCAAGTGCTTTTTCTCTACACAAAAATTTTGACTATACACCAAAATTTCGCGTGTAGAGTTATATGCCCAAAAATTTTCGCTCTTACAGCATACTAAGCTGTACCCAAACAAATAAACTTACAGACAAGAATAGAAGTGATTATTGTGTTGTCCTCCAGTTCTGAGCTACATTTTAAGTTTTAAAACTCTAGCTCAGTGGGAAGTTGGTTAAAAATGGATTCCAAGATTTTTACAAGACAGACATAAAGAGAATGTAATAAAAACAAACAACATTAATTAGCCTTATTAAGCTAAAAAATTTCGAATCGACGGCATTTTTTGCGTTTTGGAAGCAGTGGTGATAATATATGAATTATTAGAAGATGAATATCATTTTTAAAGTTAACTGTTCCTAAGCTATATTTTTATAAATTTTTATTTTAAAATTTTTATAATTTTATTTAAATATATTTTTGTATAAATTTTTGTTAAAAATTTAACCATATCCCGGGACCCCGAAAATCCCGGGATTTTAAATTTTCAATCCCGGGACTGTCGAGACCGGAAAAACTCCGGGATCCCGGGATTGCAAGCCCTAGTGGAGATGATGAAGAAATGATAAGAGAACACTTTCTTCAGGTGCTCTACAGCCCAGTCCAGTAGAAGAAGAGCTCTTGAGTGTGTAACATAATATTTATTTAAAATCTGCAAAGAAACATAAAATATAAAGTCGAAGCTAAAACTTTTCAATGTTTTATTCAATCAACGCACATTTACATAGAATTCATTATCATATTATATTCTGTTTCTTTTTACTTTTGCTTTGATTTTGTCAACAGATTCCTTAAGAATTAAAATATGTACCCTAACAAACTATATGGACCTAAGCCATAATAATATTTTTAATTGCTGAATCTTAATAAACAATCTAAGCAAAAGTAAACACAGAGTTAAATGGAAAAAACCACAGCCAATAAACTGCTTACCGCAACCTTTCCATCTCCGTTGCATACACACATTCACAGCAATACTTTACTAAGCAAACCGCATAGACAAAATTTTTGGACCGACTATAACTAAGCCTAAAAGTATACCATCAAATTGAAGCCAACATCTGAGTATTCACGAAATTATCGATTTTTTATCATCAGCTTTAACGAATAGATGCAAATTTGTAAGTGTTAAGACTTTTGTAATGATAATTAAGCCAAAAGGCTTAGGTTATTAATACAGTTGAAATGTTCTGAAATATAATAGAAGAACAATGAGTTGCAGTTGTAATTCAGTTGAAAACTCTAATTTCGCATTTTAATATTAATTGAAGTGAGTTTGCAAAAGATCTACTCAAAACAACACCAGACAAAACCATATTAATTGTTGGATGTTTCCGAATACCTACGATTTTAAAATAATTCCATACGACGTGGTGTACCGAAATTTAACACAAACAGAGATATAGTTTGGATGAAATAAAGTTTTTACACGCATTTTATTTATTTAAGAGCTCAAAAAAAATTCTGTGATATGCGTTTTCACCGCATGAATTATCTCCTAACGTAAAAACTCCTAATGCTAATACTCCGAACATTTAATAAAAAAACCTAACAAATGAAGTCCTAATCATAAAATAAAATAAATGCTTACAATTACGTGTCATTGCATAATAAAATAAGCCTTAGCATCCTCATATTTCATTATTAAATAAAATTTTTAAAAAAATCAATTTGTTATCAAGTCTAAATAGCAATTAAGCAATTATTAAAATTACAATAAACTCGATGCATTTATTTTCCTAATAATAATACAAAAAATTTTTAACAAATTTTTTAAAATATTGCAAACCAAAAATATTTAATTACTGTTAACTTAATTATACTAAAAATAAAATAACTTCTTATTTCTATGGAAATAATTCCTAACTTAAAGGAATTTTCCATTTGCAATAACTCTTAAAGGCTCAAACATAATAGGCTCGAGCTGGCTGCAGCTATTGTCAAAAATAAATGAAAAGCTAACTCAAGTTCTGCCAAATACTCAATTTGACCGAAATGACTTGAGCGAGCTCGTCTTTAAGCCATTGAAAAAAAATTTGCCAATTTGTTTGTCAATTCGTTTTGCTTGGTTTGTTCAGTTAAATTTGTGATAACAGGAATGAATCGCGAAAATAAGTTAATGTTTATTTCATTTTAATTCGCTTCAAAGAAAAAACAGCTGATTCTTTATGGAACATTCAATTTGAATCACTTTGGCTGCTGCCAGATCAAGTTAACGAAACTTGACGAAAAAGCTGGCTTGAGCCATTAAGGGTAGTACGCAATATTTCTATGTATTCGTATAAAATTTGACATTAGCTGCCTATTATGTTTGGTCCTTAAGTTTGTATAGAGAAAAAATTATAAATTTAATCTTTTTTTGTTAGGAGTTATTTCGTTAGGAGTTAATTCAAAGAGACTGTTTTTTTCTCTGAATCAACCATTTTGATGTTTTGTTTTTTGTAATTTTTCGAAATTTTTACACTAAACGTTTTTGTCGTAAAAAATTATGACAAAACTTTATTCCTCTGCTCAAAAAGCTATGGAAATTTTGAACTAAATTTTTGCAAACTAAGTTCATGCAGTATAAAAAATAGCATTTTTTGCTATCGGAAATTTATAACCTTTCTAAAATAAAAAAGGTTGTATGATTAAACCTGTAGTGAAATGTTGTGAGAATTTTTTTTATATATAAACCCTCTTTATTATATTTATCAGGGTAAAAAAGACCAACGAATAAAGCGCCTTTTTTATATCCCACGCTTACTGCGTATATAAATTATTTTATGTAAACTATGTCATTCCCTTTGTATAAAAAGTATACATATACTTGTTCAGCATCATTTCCTGAGTCGATTTCTGTCCATGTGTGATCATGGAACTGTAATCTCAGAGCTTTCATTACAAAAATCGAACATTCAAGAATCTAACATACACGCAGAAAAATTACATTTTCGACTTTGACTGTAGCAAACATATTTCTATTTACCATAAATATATTTCCCAAATTTTGGTCATATTTTCTTTATCATGCATATTGCTATTTTTGGTACAATCATTTATTTCAATGTTTGTTTACAATTCTAGGAAAACATATTTTGATTGTTGTGACAAAAATATTTTTTGCTGAAAAAAGTATACAATGTTATTGTTTTATGCTTCTGAAAGTCATACCATGTTTATCAATGGCTTTAGTCAAGCTACCGCTGGTGATAGCCGTAGCCTATTAGTAGTGGCTCGTAAGCGAAAGAGCCGCTTTTCAAACCCAGCTCGGACAGAATTCAAAAAGTTTTTCAATAAAATCAATATTTCTGTTCGGCTGCAGACATTAGAAGAGCAAAAATTAAATAATAAATAAAATTCAATAAATAATTAAAATAAATAAAGCAACAAATAAGCTTACTTGCCCCAATAATATTTTATGTTGCAGTAAACATAGTTTATGTTTTCCATAAAATAAAAATTAATTTCTTGTAAAAATTTACTTGTTTGCCATAAAAAAGATTTTAAGCATAATAGTATCCTTCGCTGCAATTTTTGTGGCAAATATATATTTTTTTTTTGCGTGTAGTGATACCTATCTAAAATATGTACATAAAAACGGTAATTTATCCTTATAATCCACAAAAATTCCATAATGACTTCAAAGTTTACCCACCAGCTTTAACAACAAATATGCACCCTGAGTATATTAATTATCTAAATTTAATGTAAACCACGACTACCGCCCATACAAAGTAGCTTTATAAAAAAAATAAAATTTCTTTAAATTGCCTTAAACTAATTAATGCCATCAAATTTTGCAAATACATTAATTTGCTACGTAATCTTTATGCCATTAATCTCCACAATAAAATCTTCGTTTTGTAATTTAGCAAATTATTTGTAATATAACAAAGTCAACAGTAGAATAACCTTCATAAATTCCTCCAAAATTAATGTTTAAAATTAATATTTTACACATTAGCTTTGATAACCAAAACGTACTCTGAGTTAAAAATTAAGATAAGAACCACGCTCACAAAAATGTCGTCGTCAAAATAATACAACATTCAAAATTAAATGAATAGTAGTGTAAATAGTAGTTGTCTTCCTTTTATTTCAAAAGTATGTTTGGGAGTTATGAGAAAAAACAAACACGAACACAGTCGTGTGTGTAGTATAACTACAAACATTTTGATGAATAAATCGTCCTTGTAGAATGTATGGTTTGAGAGTTATGACAAAAAAACGAAGAAAAAAAATTTTAAAAAACAAAAATAGTTCACCAAAAGAGTAACACATAAAATTAATTTTGATGTTCAAATTATTTAAAAAACATTTGGTGCATAAATCGGCCGTGTAGGATGCATAGTTTGGGAGCTATTTTGAAAAAAAATCGAATGTTAATGTTTATGTAAAACTGCCAATAGTATAAATGGAGCACGGTCACGTACAGACAAATTAAACTCCTTTTTTTAATTTATTGTAGAGCCCATTCTAAATTTACACATTGGAAGTGAAGTCCTTTTGTCCAATTAAACAGATTGAATTCTGTTTCTTCATTGCACATTCAAACTTTCTTTAAATTTTATTATATGCAATAGAATAAATAAGACGTCTTCTGTCACGTGTCAGACGTGGGCCAAGTCCAACAACGTTGCAAATCGTTGTGTTCGATTACAAATTTTAGCTAAAGTAACTAACATGGTAAAGAGGTATTTGAAAGCCAAATTTTTACTACTCATAAACATGCCTTCTGCGTAAAAAGATTTTAAATAAAGTTTTTTGTTTATATTATATTTACATATCGTCAAGTGGAGACAAATCCAGTCACGTGCCTGACAATTTGTAGAAACGGAAAAGCGTTTAATTTCTATTTTAAAATTTTTTGTTTCATTTTAAAGTATGCTTTTATTCTCAGCGTAAATACTATAAAAAATATTCCAAAATAAATTTTTTGTTTGCTTTAAATGAATCTTCTTCTCGATATCACAGCAAAATTTTTGATGCAAATGTGACATGCATTCATAGGGAAACTTCTTCCAGAAGACATCAAACTGTGGTTCTTCTTAGCCTTATAAAGAAGTTATTTTAAGAGGCATTCTTATAACCTACATCTAGAAGACATTCAAATGGCATTTGAATGAAATAAAAGTAAAAAAATTATATATAATTATAATATATGTTTTAGATATTTTCCGTGGGATTTTTTAAACCCCTAATTAAGCCCAACCACTTCCAACCACTTCCAACACCAAAATGCTTTGAAAATTGGGAAAAAGGATATCTTAAGCGGAATTTTTTTAAACCCCCAGCAAAACCCTTACACTTCTCATTTTCAACACCAAAACCACGAGAATATCGGGGAAAGGGATATTTTCCCAGGGATTTTTTAACCCTCTAACCACAAAAAGCATTCCATTCCATGGAATGCCTTCTTAAAGTTCTTCGGGAAAATACCTACTAGAATCCTTTCATTGACGGGCTTAAAGAATTCTTCCATTGCAAAAGTTCTGTAAGCACTTCTAGGGAAGATTAAGGAAAGCATTCCTCCTAATTACATGCATATGCTCAAAGAATGCCTTCTGGGAATGAAGATGCGTTTAAAAACAAACAAAGAAATGTACTTTGAAAATTTTATTTATATTATTTACGTTCAAAATTTTGAAGTCTCTTTGTATTGTAGTCTTCTCACAATAAGTATACACGCCAGTTGAATTCGTTGAAAAAGTTTATACGCCATAACTTTTGAATCCTCAAAGAACACATTTTTATTTCATATATTTGAAAAGATAATGGAACGTAAGAAAAATGAAAATAATGAAAATTAAAAAATTTATAGCGCCTGTTGCTGGCATGGTATTAAACATTGGAAGTAATAATGGGTCATGTAACCGCAATTTTTTCAAAAGTTTAGTATTTTTTCCTCAAAATAAAATTTTCAATGAAATTACGAAAATCGCATTAAAATTGACTGAGCAACGTTGTCTCAAAATAGACCCTATTTTGACATTCGGATGGCTATGGGTCCAAGAAAAATCTCAAATCTCCAAATCTGGATTTGGCTTTCTAAAAAATAAACTAATCTAAGCACAAAATTTGAGCCAAATCGGAGTAGGTAAGTGCAACTGATATTACACTGCAATGTGAAATGGGCGACATATTGAAAACAATTTGTTTCTACTTTGACGAAATATGTTTAATGCAAGTTTTTTATAACATATAGTTGTTAAAAAAATTGCTTGAAACATTTTCTTAAATTTTGTAATTAATGGCACTGTGTTGAATTTAATCACTTAATGATTTTTTCAGTGTACTCCAGTTGTACCCCATATTTGTAGATACTGCTTGAATCAGACAAATTGGCCTGTAACGTTTATATATCAATACGTTACACAGTGGCTCACAGTTTATTTGAACCAGTGCCCGTTCTAATTTTTAAACTTCCCTCTCTTTTTAACTAATTGGAATATCAATAAAATTTATATGTAGATTTTGTGATGCAAGATCTACGAAGAGATGTGTAAAAAAAATATGCAATAAGTTACCGTTTCTCTCCGGAAGTGGGGAAAACCTAAGACCCCTTTTATATTGATCAAGACTTGAAGTCAAGTTTCAGAGTTTGTAGGCAATTCGCCGCACATCGGAAGCGACGGAAGGGAAAAAGAAACTTGAAGCTGTACCGGCAATTTTTCGTATTCCTTTTGCTATTTTCGCGTTGTTGACAGTGCTTTTTATTTTATTTTTCGCATATCAGTGTGAGTTTGACAGACTTCGGTTGCATTAAAATTGTTTTGCTTTTATTTTAATATAATTTTACATAAAATTTTTAAGCAAAAACATTTTGTTAACTTCCATCGTGGTAAAAAATTAAAATCTAGTTCGCAAATTTCTATAAACTATAATTTATTTGCTTGCTACCTATCTCGTTTTATTTTTAGAAAACAAAGAAAGAAGACAAGAAATTGAATTCAAGTCTTGCCAAATGTGAAAGCTTTCGTCAAGTTCAAAAGAGAACGTCAAAAAAACTTGACTTCAAGCATTGATCAATGTAAAAGGGGTCTAACTGCGCAGCTAAAATTATGCTCACAGCTTATTTGAACCAAACACTTGCGTCCGACCATGGTAGAAGAATAGAGGTATATGCAGCGCTGACTGTGCTCTCTTTCTCATACTGCCATCTCTGTCAAAGTCAGCTGTGTTGCGAATGCAAACAAAAGAAAATAAATTTTCTTACTCCAATTGCAAATTTGTGTTTTGTGAAATAATTTGATATATGACTTTTTGATTTGATATTTGGTAATTTGATAAAATTACTTAATTTATTTTTTGAAAATAAACAAAAATGAAGTGCGTGTTGTGCCTGAAGCACTTAAATAAAGAAAATGGACCATATTTCCGTGTTCCAGCTGAAGAGCCCAGGCGGCAACGATGGAACATGGCGTGTTCGAGAAAATTGGCAAAAGGAGCCCGTGTTTGCTACAAACACTTTAATCAAAGTGACTTTGCGCAACCTCCTGGATCCAGTTTACCGGCTCGGCTGAAGGTATGTGCAGTGCCGTTTCTTACACGAGATGTTGATGAAAACTGTTCACCAGAAGACATTGCGGTATTAGGCGTCAACTTTGATGTCAATCGCGTTTCACGGGTTAGCTGCTGCACGCAAACTGAGTAAGTAAAGCTTTATCTATTCCAGCCAGTTAGTAGTTTGATTATTAAATATAAATTTAATTTTATTTATCTGCGTATAAAGTGCTGCCGAGATCTCGGAAAGCACACTTATGTCGTTGACCTTACTCAAGCAAAGGGTGAACAATTTAGAGATTGAGCTAGCTAAAGTAAAGGCAGAGTTAGATGAAGCAAAAACTTTAAATGAGTCCATGAGCTCAGTTTTCACTGCAGGGCAGATAAAAAAATTGCAGCATCCCGAAAAGAAATATATCCAATGGGAGTCGGATGATATTTCTAAAGCCATTTGCTTCCACGCTGCTGGGCCAAAAGCTTACAACCATATGTACAAGCAAGGTTTTCCTCTACCGCATGTTACCACACTTCAGAGATGGGCGCAGAAAGTGGAAATAAGCGAGGGAATTCTGGGAGTTGCCGTAGACTGCATGCGAAACAACACAGAGCTGTCAGTAGATGAGAAAATATGTGTTCTTTCATTCGATGAAATGAAAGTGGCTGCAGTCTATGAGCATGACCCATCGACAGATTCCGTGAGGAAGCCTTGCAACTACGTACAGATGGTGATGGCTCGAGGATTGAGAAAATCGTGGAAGTATCCCGTATTTCCCGTCGAATGAGTAGACTGCAAAATTACGAATAAAATAGTAGCTCAGCTTATATGTGCGCTTAAGGAAGCAAGCTACCCAGTAGTGGCACTCGTGTCTGATATGGGCTCTACTAATCAAGCCTTGTGGAAAGAGCTTCGTGTGTCCAGAGGTAAATAAAACAGAAGAGTGGTTCACTTGAAACATATAAAGTACTTTTTTTATATCTTACAGATAAACCATGGTTTGAAAGTCCAGCAGACAAAAACGAAAAAGTTTTCGTTTTTGCCGATACTCCACACCTTATAAAGCTGGTTAGAAATCATTTTTTGGACACAGGGATCATCTGGAACAATACTCTTCTGACAGTGCAAACCCTTAAACAGGTTGCAGTATTGTTCGGACTGTGATTTGTCAATTGCCTACAAGTTGAGTGATGAACATCTTTCAACTCGAGGACCAGGTAAATGAAAAATTAAAATTAATGTACGCTTCCAAAGATGAACAATAAAACTATCAGGTCGCCAAAAAGTTAAGTTAGCTACGCAGCTTTTTTCTCATACGACAGCTAGCGCTATACGGTGGTGCAACGCTAATGGAAAAGATCTGTACAATCCCGAAGAAACTGCAGATTTTATAACGTTGATGAACGACTGGTTTGACGTTCTCGATTCTAAAATGACAACATTTAATTTTCCCGGAAAGGTAACTAAAAACATAACTCTTTTAAATAAAAAATTAAATATATATTTTATAATAATAGTAATATAAAATAACCAATCAAAAACTATGTTTTGTATTTCATTATAGAAGCCCTATGGAAATGATATCTAATACCAGGACGACATCCTTATGAGAATGGATACATTTATGGAATCAATTATAATTCCAAACAAGAAAACTTTAGCACCATTTCAGAAGGGAATTTTATTGACAAATTCGGCTCTACGGCTCCTGCATGATTATGTTAGCGAAAAGTATAATATGAATTATATTTTAACATATCGTCTCAACCAGGATATTCTTGAGCATTTTTTTGGGGCAATACGCAGCAAAGGTGGTTTGTATGACCATCCAAGCCCATTATCTTTTAAATACCGCCTGCGTAAATATATCCTTGGTAAGTTCTCTGCGTTAAGATTATTTTTTTTAAGTTTTCTTCATCAATATTTTCTCCATAAATGTATATTAAAAATTTTTTCTAAACTTTTTAAGGAAACCACTTCGCTTGGACAATTAGGATTACGACATTAGGACTTGGACGTTAGGTTTTAGTGTAATTAAAATAAGGTTTTAAACTAGTTATAACTATATTTAATTTTAATTACATTAAATTAAAACTTAAAAATTAAAAATTTTAAAAAAATATAACATTAAAAATAAGAAAAACCAAGCCAAAAAGCCAAGAGTAATAATAAGAATAATTATAAGGCTAATAATAACACTACGATTACACTTAAAGTAACACAAAAAACAAACTAATAATTACACTACAAATAAGACTAAAAGTAAGACTAAAACTAAGACTAAAACTAAGACTAAAAATATAACTAAAAATAAGATTAATGATTAGACTTATAATAAGACTGGTAATAGGAGTTGTATTAAGAATGATACTAATAAGAAAAATAAATGTGTACATCATACAAAAACTCAGACTAAGTGATTATAAGTAAGAATTTTTGTACAGAAATGACGTAGATCGTAATGATATATTCTTATAATTAAATAAGTAATAGAAAAAAATACGTTAGTATGAAAGTAATTGTGAAAATGGTTTAGATATATTAATAAGCCTAGCACAAAATTTCTTTTGTAATATTTAAGAAGCAAAAATAATGTAATGTATCTTTTTTGTACTAATATTTAAAATAGCCAGAAATACACAACTTTTAAACAGCTCTGGAAACGTCGAAGTTGACCAGACAGAGTGGCTGAATGCATCTTCTAATATCTGCAATTCAGAAAACGTTTTTAATTCGAGTACAGCGCCCTCATTCGAAGACTTTGAAGAAAGTTTTGAATTTGGAAGTTCTGAAGAAGTGCCAAAATGCAGCGCATCAACATATGACAACGCAAATGTTGACGAATTACCTCCTGAGTTTGGAGATGTAGATGCTTCTTTAGAATTTAATCCTCTACACGAGAGTGCGCTTGAGTTCATGGGCGGCTATATAATTAAAAAGCTGAATTTGCTCGAATGCGAGGACAACGACAATACAAAATTTACTTACGTCGATCAAATTTCAAAAGGTGGTTTGCGAAAGCCTTCGCAAGCTTTCCTTAATGAAATCACAGGCTTAGAAGCAATTTTTGTTAAGTTGAATGGAGACAAAATTCTCAACAACAAAAATTTCAAGGCAATTATGATGAGCCACAGCGCTGACGTGCCACTGTCTGAGCCAATAAAGAAGTTTTTCTTTAAATGCAGGATGTATTTCCGCATAAAAAGTTTAAACAAGAGGATTCAGATACAAAAAGCAAAGCAACGCATCATGGGAGGTAAAAAATACGTTAGCATATTGCTCTAGGTAAGTTAAACAATATTGTTACAACCAAAAAATATTGTTACATTATTTCACTTTTCGCACTTTGCAGTTGTTGGCAATACATTTGCCCGAAATATGGAATAGGCCTACCGGGGATACCATATAAAAAAAAACGATCCTTGCATTCTACCTCAAAGGTGGTGTGGAAAAGAATGCACATGGTTTGTTTTCTTGAAATTTAGTTATAATTTTTAAAAATGTTTTATATCTTTGCATAGTAATTAAGTAGCAATATATTAAGAAAAAACAATGACAACAATCGACCCTAAGGATTAAAAGATATAAGCAAACAGAGATATGTGTTTAAAATAACATAAGTATATTTTCAAAGTGATAAAATTTAAAAATCTTATTTGGTTTTTTTTAGTTTACCCGTTGTAGTTCAACTGCGTAATTAAGTTATTAAGTAATTATGTTAGTTTAGTAATTAAATAACAAATTTAATATATGGGCCTTTCTTTATCTCACCCATTTTTTCATTATCTTTAGCCAATGCCTTTCATTTTTACTAAGACGAAAAAGTTTACGAAACATTTACGAAAAATGAACACTACATTTGATAATCATGATAAGGAAGCGTGGCCGGTATAAACAAGTGTATATATTCTTGATCAGTATCACCTTCTGAGTCAAATTAGCCATGTCCGTCTTGACGTAATCATAATAGTAAAACTTTTATGGCCACACGCAGATATATGCAGAATTTGTCAATAGCATTCAAAATCATGCGCTGTAAAAATATGCCACATTAAAACATTATGTTAACAAACAAAGTTATTAGAAAATAACAAATAACGTACCTTAAAGTCGCCCGGTTTAGGATCATGAGGACCACGCAATTCAATCGTAAGATATTACTGTCCAAGACGCCATAAGTCGGGTAGCTGAGAAGCAGCGATGTCGCAAATTTCTTCACAAAACATGACGCTATTTGGCGACTGATAACGCGATTTCGATTCTAAAAAATTCGAATTTTCAGATGTTTTACAAAAAAAGTTAAAACTCACTTTCTTGACCCGTTGCATCCTTATTGGTGTATAACTCGAATGTTTGTTTAAATATGGGACCCATTTTCTACCTCCAAGCTGGTCAAAGCTTCGATCAACTTTTTTGTTGCTCAACACTTTGCGGCATTTTGATAACCTTCTCATGCGGCTACTGTCGTATTTGTAATATACGTTGATCCACCTCCTCCAAAACTTTACGAAAAATCTTTATAAAAAACGCACTAAATATAAATTTAAATTTTGGGAAATAAAAATACTCAACAACACACTGGATTTAGGTTTTTGCCAAAATAATTCTTGGCATGCGAATAATCATTGACCACAATATCATAATCGCCGGCTTGTGCTCGTCTATCCACGGAGTTGGGCAGACAGAAGAGAACGGCTGGTGTCGAGTCTGCCTTTTCCTTGCGCAGGTAAAAAATCGGTAAAATCTTCTGCGACTCCGCTATAGAATATGTTGACAAAAAATACCAATCATTTCTATTCTTAAGACAACACCTTTCACTACTAACTTTCAATAGAAGTTTCAAGCACTTTAAGCGGCTCGTTGCCATACAACTTTATATTCATCAGCGTATCCAATCTATTACAGAGCCAGCATTTGATTTCAAAAACGATAGCTGACCCTCCTTTTGGCTCTCCACTTTGTGTTTGAGAAAAGCCAGCCCCGCCTTTAGATCCTCAAACGATGTAGCCAAATGGTTCTCGAGCAAAAGCCAAGCAGCTGAAAAGTTGTCTTGCGATAAGCTAACAAAAGCCACACAAAGCAGACACCAGCTGTTGCTGCCAAGCATTCGCAAGTGCACTAAAAGGAACCTGTTGGAAGCAGAAATGGTTCAGTGCGGAAAGAAATGATGAAATTATATTTACCATCGCAGCGTACTGCTGTTGCGCTTCCTGCTTGCAGTTCATAGTTTTTTTTATTTATTTTCCAATGCAGTTTGGAATTAATCAATATAAAACTAATTTTATATCAATAAAAACACTACAAAGAAGCATTTTTTACTATTTTTTATTACAACAAGGAACATTTTACATTTTAGCTTTAATTACATTTTGCCAATTCCATGGCCAATTCTAGCTTTCATATTTTATATGAGCTGTCAACTTCGTTTTGACAATTACGGCAGTATGCTCTCATCTCGTGCATCTACCTCTATTCTTCTACCATGCGTCCGACTGTAGCGTCGAATAACGGTCCTTTCTCTTTATTTTACTTTGTAGCTATATTCGCTTATGTTTTTTTAACTGACATTTAGTATGATTGTGGTTATTGAAGTTGTCACATCAGAATTTTTGAAAATTTGACGGCTTACAACAATTGAGAAGCGTGAAAAAGTCTTAAGCCATTTTAAAAAAGACACATCACGCCGAAAAATTGCTGAGATGGTAAATTTAAGCGATTCGACGGTACAGCATATCATTTCACGATTTGTGCATGAGAACCGAGTGCATAATAAAGGCAGAACTGCACCAAGCAAAATATTTAACACTACTGACGAGAGATATATTGTCCGAAAAATCAAAGCCAACCCGAAGTTATCGGCTCCAAAACTCGCTACAGAAGTCCACAACGAATTAGGAAAGACGTATAGTGCTGAAACCGTCCGACGTGTGCTCCGCGAGCATGGGTTCAATGACCGAGTAGCTCGCAAGAAGCCATTTATAAATAAGAAAAACCAACTGAATCGGCTTGCCTTTGCTAGGGACCACATTTGCAAGGACTCCAACTTCTGGATACAGTTATATTCGCGGACGAGTCCAAATTCAACACTTCTGGCTCTGGCGGAAACCTTATACAGAGCTGCATAAAGAAAGGGGCTATATGTCTGCATACGGCGTGGGCCAGTTGGAGTTTATTGAGACCACAATGGACAAAGCAATTTACCTAAACATTTAAAAAAATAACTTGATCCAAAGTGCCGAGAAACTTGAAATACGGCGGAAGTTTAGGTTCTACCAAGATAATGACCCGAAGCATAAGTCTGGGATTGTGCAGTCGTGGCTTATTTGGAATTGTCCCCACTTGATGGCACCGCCCGCGCAGTCACCTGACCTCAACGTGATTGAAAATTTGTGGTTAATTTTGGATCTAAATATTCGCCAACACCAAATTTTGAACAAAATAATTTAAAAAACGCTCTAATTGAGGAATGGGCTGAAATCGAAGTGACACAGGATTGTAGAAGTGACACAGAAGTTGGTAGACTCCATTCCAAAGAGACTCAAAGCTGTTGTGAGCCAAAAGGGAGGACACACGAAATATTAAAATACCTAATGGCTAATAATTTTAAGTCTAGCATTAAACTGTTCAAATAAGCTGTGACCCTGAATGTAACAGTATTTTTAGTTTTTATTTTATATGTTCTTAAATAATAAATAAATGAAATAAATGAATTTTCTTTCTGTAAGTTTAAATATTAATCTACAAACCTGCATTTTAATTTTACTAATATTCAATTTAGCTAAAAAGAAAGGGAAGTTTGAAAATTCGAACGGACATTGGTTCAAATAAGCTGTGAGCCACTGTATATCCATCAATAATTCGATTTCTGAAGATTGGTACAACGTTGCTGGTTTGAGTCGCTTCAAGCGAACCCCCATTTTCGTCTTTTTGAAGACTCAAAATTCATGCATGAGAAGTATAGCTGGAGCTGGAGAAGAAAGGCTCAATGGGCTAGCTCTTCTAAATGTTCACAGGGATGTGCAAGTGACCACGGAAGAAATTTTAAATGCATTAAAAAATATATATATTATTATTATATACTATACAGTATAAAAATTTGGAATAAGTCTAAAAAAAAAAACCCCCGAAATTTTTTTCTGGGTACGCGACTGTCTTAGACCATAAAAATTTTCAATGTTAAATCTTAGAAGCTTGGTAGCCAAATTAATAGGGACAACCTTTGAAATGTGAATTTATGGTTACATTTATTAATCAAAAATGACAAAAAGTTTGTTTTGTTGTTAACCCATTTCCAGCTATTGGTGCATTTTTGAATCAGTAACTTTAGAGTTTTCTCCAGGTGAGCGCGAAAGTGATATTTCCTGGCACTGTAGGGATTATGTTAGTATGGACCTTTGACAATTACCTTTGACATTATTTTTAATTTGAGTCGATTCGGTCGTTTACTTGGATTTTACGCCCACGGCGCGTCGCAATATTTGGGGTTTTTTTTTATTTTTGAAAATTCCGGAAAAATTTCAAATCGCAATATCGAAAATAACTTTTCAATAGTAACTATTTAAAGTTTTAACTTGTATGTTAAAATAAATTTAGAGCCAGTTTGGTGTCTTAAAATGGACAGGTGAGGGTATGTAATGCAGCTTGTAATGTAAAGGTAAAAATTTAAAATTTTGCCAGATAAAGTTTAGGGCCATATATAACCTCTGGACGAAGTTTCATCGATTTGGCACGGTAGTCAAGGAGCCGTCAAAGATGGGTTAAAATAATAAAAATTAAAAATTTAATTTTTAATTTGCTTTCATATGACATAGCATTTATCAGCAAAAAATGTTCCAGTTTAACGAAACTATTTTACATTGCCATAAAAAAACAAAGCTACGTAATTTTTTGACGAAAATGTTTTTTATAAGTCTAGCTCATTTTCTTTTTGCTTAAAATATATTTACTCTTCGAGAACAACAAATTTAATTTAATATACTGCAACATATAAAGCAACATTGTGAATTTATAACAAAAATTCATTTTAACTAAATGAAAGGTTGTTAAAAATGCAACTTTTAATTTTCAGTATTTTTACAAAAAAACTAACTTTTGTGTAATTTTTTGATTAATTAATATAAAGATAAGCTCACAATTTAAAGGTTGTCCCTATTAATTTGGCTACCCACTGTATAAGGATTGTTAACCCTTAACTCGTACTCCTGGTCTGTGGAACCAGAACAAAAAAAAAAAACAAAAGAGAATATGTCTCTAATTCTATTTAAAATTCAATTCCATTCAATTGAATTATTAAAAATAATTAAAAAAATTTTTTTTTATAAAAAGCAAATACTTTATTTAAGAAGTTCGTAAAAAAACATTAATTTTTACCTAAATTTTGTGAGTTTTTAGCAAGGGACCTGGTTAGTGTGGTGGGCCAGATGTACTGTTAGGCCTTTTACACATGGAGCAATTGAAAGGAAATGCAACTACAACGCAATAGCTTAAAAAATTGCAAGCCATTCCAATTTAAAACTGAATTGCAACCTGTGCTTTCAGATGAGCAAGTCATGTCGTAACGCAACATTGAAAAATTAATAACAACACAAATATTTTTTAATTGAAGCTATGTTCAATTGAAATAAAAAATAAAATAAGTTAAAGCGATCTTAGTGTTGAAGATAGTATTTCATGTTTTTATACACGAATAACTGAACGTCAAAATAGAATTTGGATGCACCCATACCAAAGAATGGCAGCAAAGTGATGTCAAACAAAACGTAATTTGCAACACAAAATCACCGATTAAAATTACAGCAAGCTGTGTTGCATTGAACTGGTCGCAATCGTGGTGCCAACTTGTTGTGCACAAGTTGCTTCATATGAAGACCTCGGCATAAATATATTGGTCAGCAACTTTTGTTGTAGTTGCATTACTTTTCAATTGCTCCATGTGTAAAAGGCCTTAGTGTCATTTTTTTTGAGGTGTACCAGTTAAGGGTTAAGAGCACAAAATTTTAAAATTTCCAGAAACGCTTATATTTTTATATTTTAACTGAAATGTATAGAAATTTAAAAACAAAATTATTTTTTCTAGGCATTTAATAATTTTTACTTATAACTTTTGTGCGCTATGTATACTTTATTAAAAAACCACGATATATGAAATAAAAGAAAGAAGGAACATTATGTGAAACATACATAGGTGTTTCATTTTTTGTAAATTAAAGTCAATCTAAATGTATGCTCTTACAGATATTTTTTTGCTGATCATACAAAGTGTGTATTAATTTCACTATTAATTAATGCTTTGGAAAGTATCACATCACTTATGGTTTTAAAATTGAGTGTTTTTTTTTTTTTTTTTTTATTTAAGCAAGGTTTTGAAATTTTTTTCCAGCAGCGGCGAATTGGTGAGGAAGTGTCATTCAATTTTTAACAAAATTTGTTAGCTCTATAAAACAGTTTTTTCCATTAAATTTTTAAAAGAAGCTATTTCTTCCTACAAGTCTACAATATCCATGTATTAGAAAGTCGTAGTGATTTCCATTGTCTTCCCAGCTCAGCTTTTTCGTAGTTTCGTAGCACACAAGTTCGATAACATTGAAAAAGTCGGATAATTTAAATACGTTTTAACAAGTAACACAAAAAGGGCATCCTTTAATGTAGAGTAAGGGATCATATTAAAAAAAAAATTGTTTTGTTTCGTCACTGCAAAAATTTATTAAAAATGGAAATACATTTTTTTAACAGTTTTGGTAAAATTTTCACATTTTGGCAACGCTTCAGTAGTGCATCCACTGTAGAACGCAATTCAAACACATTCATGCAGCTCTCTAATATACAAAGTTGTTGCAGACAAGATTTAATTTGTATTGTAACAAAAATATCGTGGTAATTTATATAACTTTTTTCAATATTTAAGAAGCAAAATAATTTTTTGCTATTACGTATGATCAAGACCACATACCATCAATTGACTTACAATGACCTTATAAAATTTACAACAATGTTATTGATTAAATCGCAAAACATTTGTTACTATATCTTAAGTAATTAAAAACAGGTTGGATAATTCTTTTTTTATTATTTACGTCATTCGTAAAATTGATATGTTTAACCCTCCGATGGGTGAGAAGGTCCCTAGGGGCCTTTTTCATTTTCAAACTGAAATTACTCGTTGATGGTCCATAGGAGATAACCCTTATAGTATTCCAAGGGAATTTTATGCAGAATGGTTTAAAAAGAAAATCAAGGCGATTCGACCAATAATTTAGGATTCATAAGGGTTTAAAGGTGTTTAGTACGGGAAAGGGTGACAAGGTCCCTAGGGAATAATAGAAGGGTAGAAAAAGAGTATAAAAGCGGCTTCAGTTTCATAAACCGAATCATCCAAAGTTTACACAGTGAGCAGAAAATATCGTGTGCTAAGTTTTATACTGAATTACATAAAGAAAATACAATGGCACATAGAAATTTAGATATTGCTGAAATGGTGGTGCGTCGTAGTAAACGCTACCAGCAAATGAGTGAGGAAGAAAGAAATGCAGTGGATGGGAGATTTGCAGACTTCATGAGTGAGGAGGATGAAGTTGATGTTCCTGCATTTGATCTTGAAGGTGCGGAAGAGGACTTGACATATCAACCAAATTTTCGTGTTGATGATTCTGATGCCGAAAGTGAAGCAGATGTAGAGATCAATTTGTGATGACGACGATGATGAAGAGGAAGAAACTGATGCTCCGCAAACAAGTGACAATTACTTCATTTCCAAAGATGGCACCAAATGGAGTAAAGATGCACCACCGACTTCCCGCACTCGTGCTCATAACGTGATCGACTTTACAAGGAGGAAACCGGGACCAGTAGGAACCACACTTGATCCCTTTACCATTTTCCGCTCGATATTCACCGAAGACATGGCGTACATCATAATATGCGAAACAAATCGAAAAGGCCGTGAAGTGACAGCTGCATGGAATTTGGCAAATCCAACGAACACAAAAGAATGAAAAACAATCACTTTGAAGGTGTTCGATGCCTTTTTGGCTATTATTTTTTATGCTGGACTCACCAAAGCGAATAGTGAACCTGCTTCAGAGCTATGGGGCACAACGCGCAGTCCAATATACAAAGCTGCATTATCGCATGATCGCTTCAGATGCATGCTACAATGTCTTAGATTCAACAATGGAAATACGTGAAAGCAGCGACTAACCAGAAGCAAAACTGCGGCTATTGATGATATTTGGCAAATGTTACAGTCTACCTTGGCAGCAGCTTAACGTCGAAGCCTGCCAAGAATGGTATAAAGGTATGGTGGTTGTACGGCTCGAAATCATTTTATCCTGTCAAAGAAATAATTTACTCTGGTAAATTGCCTGACCAAACACGAGAGGTCAATCAAGGGCAGAATGTTGTACTTCAACTTGCGCAGAGTTATTTGGATGCAGGCCGCACAATATATGCTGTCAATTTCTTCTCCACTTTGGAATTGGTGCGTATTTTGATCAGGAAGAAAAATGCATTTGTTGGAACAGTGCGCTCGAATAAGACATTTGTGCCACAGGAGTTCCAAAAAATTGGTATACAGATGCTTGGCACGTATACATGCAAGCGCTCAACAAACCCCTGGCCACTGGCCATGTCTTATAATATGGTGGACTTTGCTACATTAGCAGCATTTATTTTATATAATGAAATGCAGCCAATTCGAAGAAGTGACAGACGACGGTTATTCCTGATGATGCTGACAAAACAATTGTCAGTACCAAATATAGAGGAACGAGCGCTCAACAACCGCATAACCGCATATCCAAGGATACGGAACGCAATGGAAACATTTGATGTAAAGGTGAGAAAAATCAATTCTTATGTTCAAAAGCAGACAAACTACATATTTTTGTTCTTTTTCCTTTTTGTTCTTTTTAGATATTATCAAGACCTATAGAAGCAGAAGCAGCTGCACCCCCATTTGCGCCTAAAGGAAACAGACCTTCATGTCGCCTATGTCGTTCTGAGTACGGACGGCAGCGGAAAACTAGGTCCTATTGCAATTTCTGCAACAATCCAGTTTGTGCAGAGCATTCTACACTCATGTATCGATGCAACATCTGCACAGAAAATATTTTGGACGAAGGACAATCTACTCAACAAGATTTATTTAAGCTTTTTTCATATAAAACTCCAAAAAATTCATAGCGTTAGTATATAAAAAAGAAAAAAGTTCTGAAATTCATTTAAAATTAATAAATAATAATAACAAAAGAAATAAAAACTTGAAAAAAAGCATACAAAGCATTCCATACAAATAAATACAAATACTACCATTAACCCATCGGAGGGTTAACGAAATTTGCCTTGTGGTCTAAAATAAAAATTCACTAAAACTGAATAAGTTCTTTACAGAATGCAAATAAGTTTGCATTGGCAACTTAACTAGGGCTATAACTATATTAGCAATTATAAACAATGGGTAATTATATTGGTTATAATTTGTTTTTTAGATGTATAAAAGTTCTTGTCATTTGCATGCTGTTTTTCTAAAGAAACTTTAAAAACAAGACATAAAAACATTAGGCGAATTCGATTCGATAAAAAAAAACAAAATCACCACAACTTGACGCAAACAATGACTTAATGTCTTGTTTGCTTCTGTGTTCGGTTGCACTTATTAAAAAAGAAAGTAATTGTTTCAAATAAAAAGTTTTAAGTGCTTGATTCAAGTTCATTTTTTTTTGTTTAATTCAGTTTCATAACCTCAAAACAGTCACGGTATTAAGGGATTGCAAATTCGAATTCG
The DNA here is from genome assembly GCA_963920525.1 of Dichetophora obliterata. Taxonomy (NCBI): domain Eukaryota; kingdom Metazoa; phylum Arthropoda; class Insecta; order Diptera; family Sciomyzidae; genus Dichetophora; species Dichetophora obliterata. Next base: position 243,716,084 of record OY986435.1, on the reverse strand, counting down.
AAAACGGGATCCGAATACCCTAAAGGACTAAACTTTCTAGTCTCTACATAGAAGACTTCAAAAAATAGTTATGGAGTTAAAAGAAAATGAAATATTTTTTTAAGGCATAAATTCACCTTAAATTCATTATGACTTCAACCAAGACTTTTGTCGCTAAAGTCTTTCTCTGCAATTAGCTCCTTGAAGCCAGTTACTTATTGTAGCTTAGTATTTTTAACTTTGTAACCATTTGCAAGTCATGCAGTACAAATTTAATATCCAACTTACAAATGACTACACAGTTAAATTCTTAGAAGTGTTTAAGAAATGTAAATGTTTTAAATGCCTGCCGTTTTCTTTTGTTTTGTCCTTATTTCATTGAAAACATTAACCAAAAGATTATGACATGGCAAAGAAGGAAAAAAAGGAAAAAAGGAAAGAAGGAAGGCAATTACTTTGAACGTATGTCCTTGTGTGGTAGTTGGCCGAAGTGGATGCCATAACAATAGCGCGTTAGATATATAATTCAAAAACAATTTCCGCTCATACAATTCTAATGTGCTTTGCAAGCAATAAATCTAGTTTAAATGTAAATAAAAACCGAGAGCTATTTTCTAACACAAAACAAACAAAATGTAAACAAAAACACTTGGCCACAGAAAGCAGCAGTAATATGTTGCAAATATATTGAATAGATACTTATTTAAAAAACGCATATTTTTACATATTTGTGCTTTTATACACATCAAAAACTTGGAAAGAATTTATACAAAAATTCTTAAAGTGTTCTTAGCTTAGGCTTTATAGCTTCTCATTTTGAAGAAATACTCATATTAAACTTTACAGTCATCAAAAAGCAAACATGTGGCAGTGGCAGTAGCAATAAATGAAGTCATTCAAGTAAAAGTCAAACAGTTGAAGAGGTCTTCAACTTAGTGTTAAAATAAAAAGTTAAATATTTATGCAAGATGCTCAAGGAATTAATGCAATATAATTTTTAAAGCTAAATTTATATAGATACACTTTGATATGCTAAACAGTTTCCTTAGCTAATTCATGGAGAAAATAAAGTTTCCATTACAAAAATCCTGCGAAAAAATCTATCGGTCATACAAAGTCAGGGATGCAGAAAAAGATTGAAAAGGAATATGATTATGACTATATCAAGTTTGTAGATGGCACTATAAAAAGTTTTACAACCGTTTTTAATTGCATAATAAGCGAATGATCCTTGTAACTTTAAAGATAAACTTGTATTGCACAAGAAAAGTTCTTGTAAGTTTAAAGTAAGGAAACTAATCACCAATTTTATACTTATTGATGCATTTGAAAATAATTTCGAAATATTAAGTCGAAACTAGTGATCGTATCTTAAAAAATATTAATATTCTTTAATGTTTTTTAAAAGTTTAATATATTGAGATTATACTATAAAAATTTTAAACGAAAATTAAAAACATTAACGAAGTTACAGCAGATAGTCAAAAACTCCTTATAAGTGCACTTTGTATGTTGTTAAAACTTTAAAAGCGATTTTCTCGAAACTACTTTTTTGATCGTCCCGGGCGTTTTAAGAAATTTAAATACGTTATTCTACTTGACAATTGACTCTTGCAGGTAGTAGAACGGAACATTTTAAAATATTTTTTCCTAATTTTTTTTTTTTTGCACATTTTAAGAAGTTATTATTAACATATGTAACGATATTCTCTTATTTTCTTACAAAAAAGTCCCAAAATAAACCTTAAAAATTAGGGCGAAACGTCAGACTACATCCTTAACCCTTTCGACGCCAACTTAATCCTGTGACACGAACAAATTTGTTTACTTTTAATCATGTTACTATGCACAGACAATATATATTGGTACTCTAAAAGGCGAAACATCGTAACCAAAATTTCAACGATATAAGCTTTATTTCATATTCAGGATTGTTATATTTTGTCATGACCTCAGAAAATATTTTGCATCATATTTCGTTATATATCTTTTAAAACACAAGAAAAGCTCGTCAGATGATTGATTAAGTAAGTATTTTTTTGAAGCGAACCTTTTTACGCCTCGTTTTGTGATTTGCATACATTTTTTTCTTAGAATTGTTGTTGCTTTTTGTGTAGATTCTAACAAGATAATATAAAATTAATAAAAATATTTCTTTGTTAGCAGTGAGAATTGAATTCGTACCCTTTTGATTGACGGTCCTATACACTACCAACTGATCCAAAAACCTTCGTTGACTAAGAGAGTTTATTTAATATTAAGTATTAACTGAAGCTATGTTGCATAGATGACAAGAATCTATTAAAGGATTGTGCATTAGATATCCTACTTTGGAATGAGTGAAGCTATGGTGCAGATCACAATAAACTTTTATATAAAAGGATTGTGTATTGGCTATCCAAACAACAAAATCAGCAAAAAATATAACAAAACAAATGTTGCTTCTACTTACTGCCATTGTCATTAAAATCGCTAAGTACGTGTTTTCTTTTGTTGATGAGAATAGTCCGTTCGCGAAGTAACTTCAAGAACTGCTGGAACTTAAATGTTATGATTTGACATAAGTTATGTGGCAAAGTAATAAACAGTTTTCGTCATTGCTAACGAAGATTGGTGTTGGTAAAATACCTGAGCAAAACGAGTTACATTTAGTAGAGTCGATTTTTTTACGAAGAAAACTGCCAGCCGCCTGTGTCCAAATGGAATAAGATTATTTTTTAGCAATGCTTCTGTAGATTTATTTAATAGTTCTATCTTACGCGCAATAGAATACAACAAAATTTGCTCTGCAAAAGATAAAGCCTGGTTTTCACTAAGTCAATTTCAATGACAACAATCACTGATGTCAGTAGGCATTTTGACCATATGGCGTCAAATGCGTTTTCATTGAAACCCAAAAACTGACATAAAATCGAATGTCAAAGACTGAAGTTGAATTTATAAATCAATTGATTGCCATACTGTTTTCACTTTCGATGTTATTTGTGAAATGCCATCGGTTTGTTCAGTTAAGCTTTTTTTATCAACAACAGCTGATGTTTTATATTTGAGATTGTTAGAAAATGTTACTTTTTGGTGTTATTTATAAAATACTGTTAGTTTTATTAGCTTAATAACAAAAGTGCACTTAAAAAAAGATCATCACAGTGGCCGCCAAGGGCGTCCGCAGAACTTTTTCTAGGGGGGGAAAAGGTGTGCACATATATGAGAATGAACGTGAAATGTTACCTATGTAATTTTATTGTTTGAGATTTTCGGTGAAAATTTTGTGAACACTGCACGTTAATGCACTCCACATATGCAACATACTAATAAAAACAATAGATGCACAACAGACGACAAATAAAAAAAAATCTATTGTTAATCGTTAATCGCTGATCAGGGCTGCTTAAGGGCCATATAGACTGCACAGACTGTTTGCGCAAACAAGACTTTTTTTCTCGTCATAGCGACGACCATACACTTCATAGACTTTATTTTTCACATTTTTTCGCAGACTTTTAATTTCTATTAATTTTTTCTTTTCTGCTTTCATTTTTATATATTTTCCTTCACAAAAAGTGATTCACAGCTTATTCTATGCAGTGCATACTTTCAATTTTAGGGCTTTATACATAACAACGAAACTAACAGGAATAGAAAAAATAATATAGTATCATTTAAAAGAACAAGATGTTTAGTTTAATAAATTAACTTAATTTATTGTAAAAGTATATATTAAGTTGGCTTAAAATTAAGAAACCAGAAAATACTGTTTAATTTTATATCACAGCTTATTTTATGCAGTCACTTGTCATTTATAAATTTTTTCGTATTAATTAATGATATTTGATATTTTTATTATTCGGTATGATAGCCCTTGTTGTCCACAACAGATCTGAGGTGGTTTGGCATTGATGCGACCAGTTTTTAAGTGATAGTTGGCAAAATATTCGCCCACTTCGTTTTCAATATCTCTTTCAGGTGGTTTTTGTTTGAAATTTGATGTTTTCGGATTTTATTTTCCAATAAAGATCACACATTTTCAATAACATTAAGGCCTGGCGACTGTGCTGGCGGCGTCATCAATTGTGGGCAGTTGTATATTAGCCTGGTTTGCACAATACCCGCTTTGTGCTTTCGATCGTCATCCTGGTAAAATCGGAAATTCAATTTTATACCCAGAACCTTTGCACTCTGCAACAAATTGTTCTTCAGGATCTGTAGGTACTTAGATTTGTCTATTGCTGTTTTAATAAACGGCAACTTCCCAGTACCAGCAGCTGACATTCAGGCCCAAACCATGACGCTGCCACCGCCATGTTTCACGGTTTGTTTTAAGTTTTTTTTTGTTGACCTCGGTATTCGGTTTTCGCCACATATAGCACATACCATCTGAACCGAATAAATTGATATTCGATTTATCTGCAAAAATATTTGAATTCCAGTATTCTGGAGCCTTGGACATATGTTCTTTGTCGTAGTTGAGTCTGCATAATCTGTTTTTGGGGATAATAAACGGCTTGTTTCGTGTTACTCGGCCATGAAAGTTCTTTTTGCGCAAGACACGTCGAATAGTTTTAGCACTACTCTGTTTGCTCAGGTCAGTTTGATCTTCAAAAGCCATTTTCGGAGCTGAGAGTCTCGGATTAGCCTTTATCTTCCGTACAATATGACCTCGTCGGTTGCATTAAAAATTAGGTTTGGTGCTTCTTTGCTCTTATTGTGCAATCGATTCTTATGAACGAAGCGCTATTTGATTTTTTTGCCCTGTAGAGGAATTGCTATTAACCATTTCAGCCATTTTTCACTCCGAGCTGCTGTTTTTAAAATAGTATATAACCAATTCTCGTTGTGCGCGCTCCTATTTTAAATAATCATAGAAGCAGACACTTGAAGCCATAAAATCCGACTAAAAAGCTAACACAAAGCAATTATAGAAATATAACGATGGCATAGCTAACGAAAGTACCGTTAGACAGCGCAGCATTATAGTACCGTAACAGAGAGAAGTGACTGCATAAAATAAGCTGCGAAATGAAATTAAGCAGTATTTTCTGTTCTCTTATTTTTTGAACATCTAAATATATGTATTCACAATTAATGGAAAACCTTTATTTAACTAGACTTTTTGCTCTTTTAAATGACACCATATTATCTTTTGTATTCCTGTTAGTTTCGTTTTTATAAAGCAATAAAGTTTAAAGTATGCACTGCATAAAATAAGCTGTGAGCGTACGTCTTCACTGTATAAAACTTTCGGTATTATGGCAAGTTTGAGCAAACACAACCAAAACTTAAAATATTTTATAGCAGACATCAGCACAAACCTAAAAACAGCAAAATACACTGTCGAATAGAGTGCGCAAACACTTGTTTGCGCAGACAATCTGTGTAGTCTATTTGGCACTTTATGCAAACGTATTGGAGCGTGTTGTAGCGCTATACAAAATTGCTGTATGACCAATGCGTATAAGTAGTTAACGAAATCGTAACAAAACGTGACAAAACTAAGATTTTTACCACAATATTCAGATATTAGGACTCAGGCTTAGAACTTTTTATTTTTTAAAATTTTTTATGACTATATAACATATACACATTAAAAATAAATATTTATAAAATTTTTCCAGTCTAGGGGGGCAAGTGCCCCCCTTCACCCCCCTGTGGACGCCTATGGTGGCCGCTGTTGGTTCAAAAGGCACCCTCGCCACGTTCCATCGCAAGATACGTGTTCAAGATTCGTGCAAATGACAAACTCCTGGCAAAGCGACTGCAACAACACAAATGCCGAAAATGTGTCCTGCAACAAATCCCTAGGAAGCAACACCGGCCACTGCGATAATCCCTGTTTAAGTACATTTTTTTTTTTAAACCAATTGAAAAAACAATATTTAAAAAATTTTGCCATTAGTGAAACGAAAAATAATTAAAACAAAATTTTTTGTAAGCAACAACTGACACATAATGCCAACATGTTGGCATTTCGATTTTTCTAGTCATAAATACAACGATATTTTGATTGACAAGCAGATTCTATCTGTTCTCACTTATTTGTGATTTTATATGACAATCAGTGGTCATATATGACAACCAATGTATATGAAAGTACATTTCCATTAGACTGACAACTGATTGAAAACTGACCTAGTGAAAACCAGGCTTAACATTAGTGGATGTAAAAATAATAAACAATTACAAGAACTAAAAAAAAAATTTGCTTAATTTGAAAGTCATCGATGCAGGTGGTTTACCTTCTGAAATTGTTTTTGCCATCAATAAGCATTATCTAATAACAACAAATATTAATGTTAGCGATGATTTGGAAAATGGGGCCATTGGTAAACTAGTGCACATTGAAATTGACCAGAATGACCAGGATAAAAAGTTTGGCTGAAATTTAGTGAGTCTAAAATTGGTCGGAAAACAATAATGAAAGCTTCTGCTGACGCTCAAGTGATTCAAGTTGGAAGAAGAGCTGTGCCAATACTACGAAAAAACAGTAGCATGTCTCTTAAAAAAATAAAACAATCACAGTTACAAGAAATCATCTTCCATTAATTCCTGCAATGGCTATAACTATTCATAAGTCACAGGGTGGATCATTCGCAGATTGTTTACGAATATGACAAAAAGCATTGCTTGCAATTACTCTACGTCAATTACTTACTCTTTTATCACAACCTCTGATGACAACCCTCAACAATTTATATTTCATCATGGAAGGCGAAATGATTTTTCTAATGTTGATTTAATTCGAGCATTTCAAAGATTATCTCTTAACAAATTAGAAACTAAATATATTACTATAAAAAATTTGATAGAGAGCAAAAAGGTCTTTTCTGTAATGACTTTAAATTGTTAGTCTCCATGCGCATTCTCAAGATCTTACCGATTCTATAACTCAAATCTATGACATTATATTGCTATCAGAAAAAAAAATGCAGAATGATGAGAATATCGAAATCACTAATTCCGCGATGTATATCTCAATTTCAGAGAAATAGTTGTCGTTCTGGAGAAGTTGCAATTTATCGTAATTATAAGTACAATACAGTCACTGGGAATTTGTCAATATATTTAAACAGACTTCAGCTACAAAATTTTTCCGCTGATGTTTCAAAAATTAGAGAAGTATGTTCTGCAGAAATGATTGGTCCTGATGGACAACATATTTTGATGATTTCGATTTACATTTTACCTCAGGATACGACCGAAAAAAACAAAATCGATAACATAATATAATTTATCCACAGATCTCTTTTATGTTATACACGAGCAGGTTCCATTAAATTGGATGAATATTATCACAATATGCCAATTGTTTTTGGTGGAGATCTTAATTGCGATTTTAGACATGAATCCTCAAAGGCACTTAAACAATTCTTTTTTGATAAACTTAATTTACAAATAATAAGCGATCCAAATATTTGTACAACATGATTAGGAACAACTATTGATGCATTATTTTCTAGATATATTGCCGACATAACATCCATAATATACGTTTGACATTTCAGTTATCATAAACCCCTAAATTTCAAACCCCAAAATGGATGTAATATGTAATGAAATAAAATAATAATGATCTATAGTAATAAAACTCATTTTCTGTTTGTTTGTTTGTTTGTTTGGCCTTCATACAAATCTAAACGGCTCAAAGGATTTTGCTCAAACTAGGTACACATATTAAGCTTATCCCAACTTAAAATGTTACATACTTAGTTTTTGCCACGCCCCCTCTGAAATGTTTTAACTAACGGTAATTTTGTTATTATAAAACTTTTTAGTATAGGATATTTTTGAATATTTAATTTTAAAATTTTTTTGTTATTTAGACATCAAAAACACTCACATATCTTCAAAATTGGAGAAATTTTCAGTACAACGACTTTTTCATAAAACATCGTTACCTAAATAAGAATGAGAAAAAAACGACATGAAAATCAGAGTTTGGTCTTTCGATGCAAATATCTCATTCAAATGCAAATATATTTCCTTCAAATTTTTTTTGTTCAAAAGTTCAATAAAATCACTCCACAAAAATGGGTTGAACTGTACCGTTAACTTAGTGTATATATGTTTTATGAGTATGCTAAAAAAGGTCCAAAATATTGACTTTTTACTCAAAAAATGACTCAAAAATTGTTGTTTTTGTAAAAATAAAATCAATTAAAAATAGCAAATCTGACCACTTTTCATATGACATAGCATTTATTTGCAAAAATTCTTCCAGCTAAGCGTAAAAATTATTTTACTGTTTTTGTCATCGACCCCCTTTGATTTTTTCGCGAAATTTATTTTTTCCAAAATGTTGTTTTTATATTTTTTACAAAAAAGTCAAGTCTCAAAAATAATTTATGTGAAAAAATTACCCCAATATCTTTTTCCAATCAAAAGTTATGGCTAAAAAGCTAATTTTTCATACCAGACTATTTAATAAAACTTATTTTGTGTTAAAATTCTCTTATATAGTTTGAACGTCGCCCATTTATCTCTAAGAATGCAGTTGTGTGGCTAAAGTAATTACGAACATTTTGGATTAAATAAAATCTTCTTTATAGCGATCTACTTATTTTTGCCTCTCCACCCCCCGCCACCCTCATGTTAAATTTGTTTTGTTGTGATGGCTCTATTTTTTCTCACTATTGTGTCGCCGTTGTCACTTAGTTCTTTATCAATGGTGCTTTAAATGTTGTATATATATCACAATTTTATCGAAAAGATGACTGTGAATAAGAATGCTGTAAAAGTTAATATTTAGTTTCAGCTATATGGCGATATAATAAAACATATGCGCATCTGGTCAGCACAATTATTTCATTAGTTTTGATCTGTGCGTTAAATTCACAGATAGATGGCGCCACATTTGTAAGATGTGTGGGTACAAACTATACATACACCTTGCGGTGAAAAGCTGAATAATTTTTTTTTCAAAAATTTCTTCAAATTTAACCCCACACGTTTGGGATTACAGACAGGTGGCGCTATTTTCTGCTTACAGAAGAATATCTGATGTTCTTATGCAGCTAGCAGATAAGTTTTGCGAAATATTTTGCGAAAATGCTATTGCTACCAATCTTTTAAAAAGTAAAATAATGCAGTACTGCCAGTTTTTTCAGTCGCAGCGTCATCTAGCGTCATAAACACTTAAAAACATAGAATTGGATCAATTTAAATGTCCAGCTCACTTGCTGGACTTTTTGTTGTTTTTGCTTTGCTTGCAAATGCGATTATATAATCCTGATCTCCAATGAAAAAACGCAGCTAAATTTTCATATAACATTGATAGCTAATAATGAGAAAAAAATTATATGAAAATCAAAGTTTTTACTTTTAATGCCAATAACTCTGCTGTTTTTAATATATTTCATTAAAATTTTTTTTGTTAAAAAGTTCAAAATAATTTTTAATTTAAATCTTCGTTTAGACAATAAAATGTCCATATCTCAAGGACGCATTGAGTCCCACCATAATTTTTATTTTGTTGAAAAGGTAATTGTGCTTGCTTTAAGATTAAGTTAATATTAAAATTATTTTTAGTTTTTAAAATATGTTTTTCGTACCCCTTCTTTGAATTTAATTCGATCACCGCAAGATGGAACCACCAACAACATAAATTTTCCTAAACTTTTTTGGATTAATGTTCGTTCAATTACCTTATAAATGAAATAAAATAAAATTCAACATGTTTTTCATTATTCCCGATTTTAAAAACATTTAATCGAGAAATGTATGTTAAAATGTTTATATAAATGACTCTCGAGTAACACCGGGTATATCAGCTAGTATGTAATAAAATCTACTGGTGTGATTATAACTTGTGTTTTTATAATTAATTTGATGTTATTTTAAATTTTTGAATTTAAAACATATTTTATTATAAAAAACTAATAAATTAACAAATCTATGAAACTGTGCAAAAGCTTCGCTTCTCTCGTGTGTCCAACGACGCATCTATTTTTTTTTTCGTTATTGAGTTTTTTCACAAAGCGCTGAAAAGTCTTTTAGGGGCCTTCCAGGAATTTTATTTTCATTATGACTATTATTAAGCATAAAAATCTTTGCTTACTTTTCCAAAAAAGATTTAATTGTACGCATTTGTCCTATACATTTTTTAAGTAGAGGAGCAACGAAAAATTAAACATGCTTCTGGTATATTCTGCGTTCAGGAACTCTTAGATTATGCATTTTTAGTTTTGACACTGCATATTTTAGTACTTTATTCGCACAATAGGTAAAGGTCAATTTCAGAAGGTCTTTTTAGCAAAAAAAGTAATATACATCGTGGATTCTTATTCAGTGACACGATTCTACTGGGATGTTGCTCTCATAAAAAAAGAAAATATAGGTCATTGGCGTGTGAAGGCACATAACTCTTATCAATTCTAAAAAACAAATGTCTTAATACTTTAAAACAGTTGGATTGAAAATCGTACAATTTTATAATTTTTTAAAATCAGTATCAAAAGCTCTTTGTATATTTTTTTAAGTTTCAGTGTATTTCTAAAAATCTTTTTTCTACTACACTAAAATTAATATGGTTAAGAAAACCTACAAAATGTAGAAAACTTATCACCAAAAATGATATCCCTAATAGAAAACAAATAACAAATTTAGAAACACTTTTAATTGGCTAAATTTGAAGCTTTAATTTAAACAATATTTTTTGTTATTATTTTTTATATTGAAATGTGAACTTTGCGGCGTTGTGAAAATGGCGCATGCAAAACTACAGGGTTGTCAATATTCGAAGCGCCCATCTGGCAACACTGTAACTTTCCGCAGTGTTGCCAAATCGACTAATGACATACCGCGTTTGAAGCGTCATTCCAAGCAAATGTTTACAATGGAACAGTACACGCCACGCGAACGCTCTAAAATTGTTGAAATTTACATTCAACAAAACAAGTCAATAGTGAAAACTCAACTCAATGAGCGATGAAGCTCATTTTCAGTTGAACGGAACGGTAAACAAACAAAATTGCCGTATTTATGCCACTGAAAATCCACAAGAGATTCAAGAGGTACCTCTTCACGATGCAAAAGTCACTGTTTGGTGCGGCGTTTGTGCTAAAATGCTCATTGGGCCGTTCTTTTTCGAAGATGATAATGGCCACAGAGTTACTGTCAATCAGGAGCGTTATCGCCATATGATAAACAATTTTTTCATGCCAATCGTTCGTCGAAAGCGTATCAGGCACTACTAGTTTCAACAAGACGGCGCGCCACCACACACAAGCCGCACTACAATCGATTTTTTGAAGCAATTGTTCCCTGGCCGTTTGATGTCAAAAAATGGTGATTTCGATTGGCCGCCAAGATCACCAGATTTAACGCCTCCAGACTTTTTTTTGTGGGGTTATTTGAAATCAAAGGTTTACGTCAACAGAAGAGCTGAAGAGCTGAAAACCAACATCCGTCAAGAAATAACCGCCATTCCCATCGAAATGTTGAAGAAAACCATGGAAAATGCTGCAAAACGGGCACAATATGTCGTAGAGGCCAATGGCGACCATTTACGAGATATCATATTCAAGAAATAATGTAAGCAAATCTACTTGAACCCAATTAAATGATATTCATGACGAACAGACAAAAAATTGTGGTTTCTTTGATTTATTTAAAAACTAGCTGAAACCCGGCGCGTTGCTGCCACTCTCCCTATTCAAACGCCCATAAAATGTTATCAGTTAAACAGCATGTCTAAATTGAGGTCAAATACTGAATTCTGAGACTGTGCGACCTATATCCACAAAGCTATTCGATATAACAAATTTGGGTTGTATAGGAAGTGCCACTCCCTCTTCATCACCGCTAATAGAATGTAATCAATTAAACTGGATGTCTACATGGAGGTTGAATACCAAATTTCAAAACTGTGCGACATATAACTCCAAAACTATTCGATAGCACAAATTTTGATTGTATGGGAGGTGCCACTCTCCTTTTCCCTACGCCCATAAAATTTTAGCAATGAAACTGCATGAGTACATTGAGGTCGAATACTGAATTTTGAGGCTGAGTTACCTATAACTCCAAATCTATTCGATATCGCAAATTTGGGTTAAATTGGAGGTGTCACGCCCCCCCGACAAACTCTAAAAAATTTTATCAGTAAATCTGCAAGCGTAAATTTTGCTCGAATACTGAGTTCCGACGCTGTGCGACCTTGAACTCCAAAGCTATTCGATATTACAAATTTTCGTTGTATGGGAGGTGCCACTCCCCCTTGATCAACGCTCATAAAATGTAATCAATGAAACTGCATGTGTACATTGAGGTCCAATACTGAATTCCAAAGCTGTGAGACCTATAACCCCAATGCTATTTGATATCTCTAATTTGGGTTAAATAGGAGGTTTCACGCCCCCTTGTCGTACGCCCATAAAATGTAATTAATGAAACTGCATGTATAAATTGGGTCCGAATACTGAATTCTGACGCTGATATTCAATATTGCAAATTTACGTTAAATGGGAGGTGCCACGCCCCTCTTACCAATGAACATACATTGAATCAATGAAACTGCATGTGTATATTGAGGTCAAAAACTGAATTCCAAAGATGAATTCCTATAACTTCAAAGCTATTCGATATCACAAATTTGGGTTGTATGGGAGGTGCCCCTCCCCCTTGTCCACTCCCATAAAATTTCATCACAGAAACGGTACGTCTAAATTGTAGTCGAATACCGAATTTCTAAGCTGTGCGACCCATAACTCTAAAGCTATTCGATAACAACAATTTTTTATTTATATGTGGGAGGTAAAAGGGGGTGTGGAATTGCCCCTTAAACCATCTCGTACTCAAAGCAAAGCGTACTTACAAAATTTGAGCTCAATCGGACCAATGGTTTCGAAGTATTTTGATATTTTCTTAAAAGTAGGCGTAGATGAAGTGTGACCACGCCCATTTTTTTCAAAGTTAATTATTGTTATCATACGAACTTATTTACCAAATTTTAATTTAATACGACCAAAACCGTCTTAAATACAGCATTTTTATTGATTTGTGGGCGACAAAAGGGGGTGTGGCACAAAACGTGCAAAGATACACACATGCAATTTCTGATGTGCACAGACTTCTCCACACAGACCCCAATCACCCCTGAAAATTTCATTGAAATCGGGCAAGCCGTCTAGGAGGAGTATGCGAACAGGAAGTTTTACCACTTAATTTTATATAAATAGATATCAAAACAGTGGGCGAAAAAGTGGGCGTGGTCAATTTTTCTTTCAGTAAACACTTAAATTGGATTACTACGAACATTTGAAAAAAAAATTATCCAAATCGGTCCAGCCGTTTTCCGATTTTAGATAAATCGAAAAAAGTGGGCGCAAAAGTGGGCGTGGTCAATTTTTCTTTCCGACAAAACTTAAATTGGATTACTACGAACATTTGAAAAAAAAAATTATCCAAATCGGTCCAGCCGTTTTCCGATTTTAGATAAATCAAAAAAAGTGGGCGCAAAAGTGGGCGTGGTCAATTTTTCTTTCCTTAAAAACCTAACTTGGACTTAAACGAATATTTAAAAAAAAAATTATCCAAATCGGTCCAGCCGTTCTGAAGTGATGCGATTTCAACCAAATGTACACTTAATTTTGATTTTTTTACACTTTTTTCGATTTTTTTTTCTTTTTTTTTTTTTAAAACCCGAACTGAAAAAATACCTTTTCAACAAAGTATAAATCATCAAAATCGGTTCGGCCGATCTCGAGTTATGGGATTACATCGCATTCGGACACTTTCTTTTATATATATAGATAAAATGGGCGCTTCGAATATTGGCAACCCTGTATTTTGACTTTCGTACTCGAAAATGTTGTAAATGAGAATAATTTCTTTCATTTTTCGACTTTTGCCCCCCTAATTTGTTCTACATCAAACACAGTGCACTTGCTCAATAAATCTGCGTTTAATTTTTTAATAAAATTGTGCTATTTAATTAAGGCACCCTTTATTTTGTTTTGTCTCAGCAACGCTGGTTGAATGTGTCTGAAAAGATAGAAAAAAAGCTACAAAAATCACACATCCCTTTTTCACTCTTGCGACGCTGTTCAATAAAACAAATGTATGAGTAAAATGTATTTAGGTATTAATTTCCAATTTTGTTTATATAAGATCCCCATTGTTCAAATTTGTTTACATATTTTTACTGCATACATATGCTTAATAACTATAATTAATAACAATTTGAGTCAGAAAAAATATTATTTTATTAAATTACTTTAGTAAAGCTTTTTGTTTTTATTTCAAAACAAAGAATTTTACCAAAACTTAAATATATCAATCTTTGAAATTGATCATCGGTATATTTTAAAACTTTCTGATTTGTATTACTTTTAGTATAATAAGTGAAGTAAGCTACTGTAGACTATGGCTAAAGCAAGAGAAAGAGACACCACTTGTTTACATATTGTCACCTGCATCCCAAAATCATGAATGTGCTTTTTTATAGTTTTTGGGAAAACGAGTTTAAAGGTTTGAATGCTTCTGAAAATTAGAGAAGCACAATTTTTTTAAACTTTTATTTACCGAATGGTAAGTATTTAGTGACTTAATAATAGTTTAAAATTTTGCTGGCCTGCCTCTCTCCAAACGGATTTTAGAACACATTCATTGTTTTGGCATGCAGAAGAATTCCAATTTTGTTTAAACGCTTGTGCCAGACAATGAATGTGGCACATTCATTTTTTTGGCATGATAAAAAATTTACAAAATTACATTCATTGATATGGAACTGTATTATTGCGGCAGATCTGATTCACATTCCTATTCCATATGTTGATACAATGTTCCTTATACAAAACTGCGTCAGAATCAGCAATAAACCCAAAATCGAATTTTTTCACATTCATGGTTTTGGCATGCAGGGGACGATATTTGCACTAAAAAGAAATTGAGTTACAATATTGAGTTTCATTTTCTCCTGTAGAATTTGTTTATTCAATATAAAACAAATTAAAATAAATTATTTTAAGAAATTTGTTAAAAATCTCACCCCATATAGCTTTTTGTGTTTAATTAATCTTCTCTATTGTAAATAATTACACTGAATAAATTCATAGATCTTTGTTGAAATTATTTCGCACCTCATAGGTTCTAATGAGAAAATAAATATAAAATAATGACTAAAAGAACTAACGAGTTAATAAGTTTGTGCTGATATGTGCACACATTAATTTTCTAGTTTATATAAACACACAAATTAAGTACAATAAGTTAGTATGGACGTACAAGTATTAAAATTAATCGGTTTAATCTTTAAATAGCAAACTTTATCTGAGCCTCTTTAAATGACAAACTAGTGCGAATTCGCACAAACAGTTTTGGAATGCTTATAAAGGCCCCTATAGACGAGCAACTAATCGCACAACTGGTTGATAAAATGGTTGCTGGTTGATGAAAATAAGCAGTGTGCAGGTGGGTTTTTGGTTTTTTTCAGTTTTTCAACCAGTTTTCCCAACCAGTTGCTGAAAATCAAAAAGTTTTGATTTTTTTCGGCTGAAGCTCATTGAGTTGATCAACTAGTTATCGTGTAAACTTAGCATCTAAACGGAAAACTGAATTTTTTCTTCGGTTTTTGTTGAAGTTCTGCTATGGGCATTTTATAAATAAAATGTTTTGAACTGAATTTTAACATCTGCCATCAATTGAAAATTGTGTCTGTAGGAAAAAACACAAACCAGTTGATCAACCAGTTGTTCGATTAGTTGCTCGTCTATAGGGGCCTTAACTTAGCATTCAACTTAGCATTATAACAAAAGGGAAAAGGATAGGGTAGAATCTAGTTCTACCGTTTTTTGCGCCGATGCCGATGTTGACTGCATTTTACATTAAAAACCAAACTGATGCCGATTCTTTAGTTTTGAACTGATGCCCATGCTTGAATTTCCTTCCGATACCGATGCCGATTAATCGGTCGAACACTAATTAAAATTTAATTTCATTATAAAAACAAATTTATATACAAAAAATCTATGTATTTTATTGATTCAAAATATAAAAGTAGAACTAATTCAGCATTAAAAGTAAAATAAAAAGTAAGTATATGTGTAAATAGTAAATTATATATTATAAGAATTTTTAAAAATTAAAGTTTTTTCTTAATGACCTTGTTATATATTATATTAATTTTATATGATTTAAATACAAATTCTAAATGTTTGATAGTTTAAATCATACTTGATTTAAAATACAAATTCTAGTTGTTTGATAGTTTAAAATCGTTTATAGAACTTTAGGTCAAGGTAAGAACAATTAATTGTTCTAACGATTTTTTCCAAAGAAATAACAACAACAAAATTTTTGCTTTACTTTAGTCTTTATGCTTATGTTATTATTATGGAGTTCAACAGTCTGTTGGAAGTCTTCTACTAACAAGGCCTTCTAAAACAAAGTCTTCTAAAACAAAGGTTACTGAAGTTATTTTTTTTTTAGATTTTGCTGATATATTTAATCATATATATATATAATAATAACATAAGCATAAAGGCTTAAGTAAAGCAAAAATACAACAACAAACATGAAAATATGAAATGGGAGAAAAACTGAGAAGTTGACACTTATAATCTCATCGCCTCTGTGGTGCACTGCGCTAGTGCGCTCTTGCACGGGTATCACAAAGATTTCTGATGAAGCCTTTAGCATGGCCGAAATTGCAATAAAATCAGCTAGTGATGTTTTCCTTTTCATATTGAAAACGTTGTTGTTATTTCTCTGGAAAGATTCACTAGAACAGTTATTGTTCTAACCTTGACCTAAAGCTCAATAAACGATTTTAAACTATCAAACAACTAGAATTTGTATTTAAAATCAAGTATGATTAAAGCTAACAAACATTTAGAATAAAATCAACAATTTTTAACAACTTGAAAATTTTAAGGCCTGTCATGCATGAAATCATGAAGTTCAAAAATAAATATTTCTCAATAGTAAATAATTAAAACGATTTATTTGAAAGTTTTGAGGGTATATTAAGGCATGTTTCAAGAATACCGAAAAAAAATGTATAGCTCAAAAAAGTTCATAAATATACATATTTATAGTGTAGAGTGTAAAGACAGATCTCAGAATTGGTGTGCATCCGTTGTGCAGCGTTGACGTTTTTCACATGAGACAAAGCGAAATAATTTTTGAAGTGAAAACTTCTTTAGGCGCGTTGAACGATTTTGGTAGAGGGTAAATCTTTGGTTTGCGTCATCGTGATTTTCCGAGTAACTCTCGTCATCAATACAGACAGCGAGCATGGCAGAATAACCAGGTAGGGCCAACTCGGAGAGGAATGAAGTAAAAAGCAGAGAAAAGCGAACTAGTTGTTAAAATCAGCTGTTCATCTCGAGTTTCTTTAGGTTCATGTTTAGCAGTTGATTTTTGGTTAAACTTATTTTTTTACTTTTTTGCAAATTGAACACTTTCTTGGCATTTTATAGTTTTATTTACACTGTTTTTATAATGTTTTCATTCAAATTAACACAAGCTTAACACACGTGTCCGCACTATTTACAATTTGATTTTAAGCATTATATTCATATTTCATTTGACGTTTTTGCGAACTTCGTCATTTTGACAACTACTCAAGCTTTTCAATTTCCACTCTTCGTTAAAGGGCCAAACAGACTGCACAGACTGTTTGCGCAGACTGTTTGACAGTGTATTTGGCTGTTTTAGGTTTGTGCAGATGTCTGCGTAGAAATAAAAATATTTTAATTTTTGGTTGTGTTTGCACAAACCGTCCGTCAGAAAAGAAAAATTTGATAGAATTTGAACTAAAAAATCAGATCTGCGCAAACAAATTCTGTGTAGTGTATGGTCGTCGCTATGACGAGAAAAAAGTCTTGTTTGCGCAAACAGTCTGTGTAGTCTATTTGGCCCTTAACGCGTGAGGGCAATTAGCGAACCGGCCCTACCTGGTCATTCTGCAATGACAGCGAGTAGGTTTTTAAATGACGCTTTTGGATCTTGACTACCAGGCACTCAGCAAGGCATATTAACCAGGGGCTGAATTGCAGCATCCGTGATCGAGCAAAATTGTTCAAGATTGATAGACACTTGTCTCGTCCTGTTCTTCGTAATTTTGCTCGATCAAGGATGCTGTAATTCGGCCCCAAGTAGGCTCCATACGGAAAGACTCTAAAAGTACACCTTATATTCTGTGTTTGTTTTGATTAATTTTCGACAATACCTACAACTCTGTCAAAATTATGTCAAACGAAAAAAGCTGAGCGCCTAGTAGCCAATATCCATGAGCGTGTGTTTGAGTTTCATGACCAACATAAAAACATAAAGACATTTCGTGTTTCAACCATCGAATGTCAAACAAAAGAAAAAATAGAAAGTGTCACACACATTAGCCGCATTCAGAGGAGTCACCTGATGTGAATAGAATCATTTAATTGCAAAGGTTTCTCACTCAAAATTTAAAAAAAATAGTTGCCAACTATTGACTCCGCTGAAAGCTGCCAATGTGTGTGACACACGGACTTTGATATTCGATGGTCGTAGCTTGTGAGAAAATAAGTAGTTGTCAAGGCTACCTAGTAATAATTTTATCATGACTGGGGCTGCATCGTTCAAAAATTTTTTGTTTCTTATTTCAGCTACCATACGCCTATAGTATCTTTTTTAGAATATAATTCAATTATTAACGCAAACAGTGAAAATAATGTAAATGAAATTCAATGAAATTTATGTAAATACAAATTCTATGTATACGTATCTTATGTTTATATTAATTATTTAAATAAGTTGAATTTATATTTTTGTTTATGTGTTACTCTGTTTTTTATATTAATACCCATAATTTAAAATATAATGAAATGATAAAAGACGAAAATAATGTACATTAATGATGTACGGATGAACCGCATCGGGGGCAGAAAATAAACTGCACTTTGCTTGCTATGTTTTCTGTTTTCCTTGTTGCAAGATCTCAAATGCAGGCATTAAAAGAGACTGCAAGACGAATCAAACAAAATAAAACTGCAATTGCTTGCTATGTTTTCTGTTT
This sequence comes from Dichetophora obliterata, assembly GCA_963920525.1. Taxonomy (NCBI): domain Eukaryota; kingdom Metazoa; phylum Arthropoda; class Insecta; order Diptera; family Sciomyzidae; genus Dichetophora; species Dichetophora obliterata. The sequence continues at coordinate 243,697,114 of OY986435.1, read as the reverse complement.
TCCTTGTTGCAAGATCTCAAATGCAGGCATTAAAAGAGACTGCAAGACGAATCAAACAAAATATCATATATAAAAAATAGAAAATGTATTTTATTTAATGAGGATTATTTTTCATTCAATTGTATTGTATTTTATTTTTATATCAGCAATATTCAATTTAAATGTAATCATATAGTTTGGTGTAATCATAAAATAAAAATGCTTTCTGAATAAAAAATATTTTGAAAGATATAATCAAAGACTGAGAGAGAGAATATATAAAAAAAATTTTCGATTAGCATGAAAATTTTTATAAAGCAGTAAAGCGGTCCGTGGTAGGACAAAGTCTTACAGGGAATACTAATATTTTATATATAGGTTTTCGCTTCGGTGGGCAGTCCCCTCACTGCTATACTTTTTTTAAAATCTACGTTACATTCTCCTGAATATGCCAGAGCCTTGAATATGGTGTTAAGAACACGGAAAATCGTACTTTTTTTTAAAAAAAAAAAAACAACTAAAAGCTTTTTTAATAAAAATTTTATCAAACATCACTCTCTGGCATATTTTTGCCAATATTGCAAAGTATCAGCCTTATTCTGAATGATTTTTCCCGGGGAATCGGAAAAGGGAGTTTTCATTTTTAAGATAGCAGATAAAGATATCACATAATTTTTTTACACTCATGACTATTGACAGTTGGTGAACAAATCGGCATTAAAAATTTCCAAAATGTTTTTGAACTTTATCTTAAAAATGAAAACTCCCTTTTCGGATTCCCTGGGAAAAATCATTCAGAATTGGGCTGTAAATGAGTGTAAATTTTTGAATTGATAGGCTGAAATTTGTTTGAGTTATGATACACGCCATTTATAAAAATTTATTTTTAAGAAAAAAGTGTTTAAAAATCGGCTGCAGCGTTCAAACTTTTAAAGCTTTTAACTTGTAAACGGCTTCGAATTTCGCTTAAAAATTTTAACAGCATATTTTCAAGATGTTTCAAAAATTACCAATTTTCAAACAAAATTTCAAGTATTGCTGGATTTAACTAATCCAAATAAAGCAATTGAAAATTATAATGATAAAAAATTAATTTTTCAGTATTTACTTATTTTTAAACAACATCTACTATCGCTGCAATAATTGTCCTGGGGCCGAATTACAGCATCCGTGATCGAACGGAATCTGTTGACTTTTGTTAGTTTCGTATGACAGCTGCCGTGAACGAGTAAAATATATCGATTTTTTATCATTTCTAAGTATGAACGAGAAATTGGTGACGAATTTCGGGATTATGTGATATGTGAACGAGCATATGTTCGATGTAGTTTTTCGAAATTTCATTCGATTGGAAAATTGTAGACGAGTGGGACTATTTGCTTTGCATATACAAAAATGTAAGTTATTTTTACATTTAAAATATTAATAATTATTAAAATATGTGTTATTTGAGAACAAATGTTAATGAAATAAACACGATTCAGTAAATTTAGCTAGCGGACTTCCTATCGAGCCCATCGACTTGACAACGACGACTGTTAATTTATGGGATCATTTGACAAGAAACCTTAATGCCGCCAGCCCACCAAAAAAGGATTTATTGTGTAAGGACCGTATTAAATAATCTGTGATACAATGTACTCTGCAATTTGTTTTTACATGTAGGAGAGAAAAAATATTCTTTGTACATCAAATTTTAGTGATTTTTAAAATTTTTTTATGAAAAAAGACAAAAATAAAATAAATTTTGTTAAGAATTAAACAAATTTTTTATTTTCTTTGGAAAACAATATAGATTCTTTGACTGGAGTGAAGTTAAAATACCCCACAGCTTTATTTTAGTATATTTCAAGTTTCAATTAATAAAAAAGTTTCAATTAAAACTTCACATAATATAAAACACTTAAACTCCATTTCACACAGAGTTTCTAACTTCTTTTTCAAAAATTTATAATTTTATTGTGATATAATTTTTTTTTTTTTTGTCATGATAAGAGCATAATCATACAATTTTTTTTCTTATTCTCAGCGAGAAAAAGTTTCTCTTTTAACCTTTATTTGAGCAACATGCAAAGCAAAGCTAACGAGATATTTAAAGTGCTTTAAATGAAACACATATATGTTGGTTTTCTATGATTTAAATACAAAATCTAAATGTTTGATAGTTTAAATCATTCTTGATTTTAAATACAATTTCTAGTTGTTTGATAGTTAAAAATTGATTATTGAGCTTAAGGTCAGGTTAGAACAAAAAAAGAGCAATTGATTGTTCTAACCTGACCTAAAGCTCAATAAACGATTTTAAACTATCAAACAACTAGAATTTGTATTTAAAATCATGAATTATTTAAACCATCAAACATTTAGAATTAAAATACAAAATTTTAGAAAATCAACATAATAAATAGGTCATATAGAAAATTTGAAATACATATATTTAATTTTAAAATAACGCAGGTTTACAAATAAGGGTCAACTTTTGGACCAAAGATGAATTAGTCGGACTATATCTTTTAAACGCATTTGAAATTATGAAATATCTGTTAAACAATCAATGCCATTGGCAAAAAGTAAAACATTTACAAAAATTACAAAGACTGTTCATTCGACAAATATGTTTTTGTTGCTGTCGATCGTTTAGTATATGCTGCTGCTGTTGTTGGAAGTTAATGTCTTCCGCCTTTGTCATGTTTTTGTCCATACCATAAATTGTCTTAGCGCCACTACCATCCTTGTTGGCAACAGCACCATTAATGCATGATGTAGGGTTAATATCGCCTACGTGTACACCCTTAGCTGACGGCAAAGGGCTGTGAGTGCCGTAACTATAGACGGACGGCATGAGTGAGTCATAGGGACGTGTGGAGCAGTATGCAATAAAACCAGCGTCACTAAAAAAACCAACAAAATATACACCTCTTTAAATTTAACTAGAATTTTGTGCATGTTACTTACATTAGTTTGTTGTACTCATCACTCTTTTGCTCCCATGCTTTTCGTGGCAGTTCATCGGTTTGCTTGGACGTTACTTTTTTATCCTGTGGACAGATTGTTTTTGTGATAGTCAAAACCATGGTAGAACTAGTAAAGGTATATGCATTTCTGACTGCTCTCTTTTTCTCATAGCCAGAATTGTCAAACTCAAGCATTTTGCTATTCTTGCCTATTTTTGCTTTCTTATCGCATTCTCATCGTTTTCAGATTTTGTATGGGCTGTCAACTTCGTTTTGACAGTTCCGGCAGTCTGCCTCTCTGAAATGCATATACCTTCTCTAATTCTACTATGGTCAAAAGTATCACGTCAACAAAATTTGACTAATGTGGGTGCTGCATTTAAGGCACTCATTACAGCAGTTTTGCCATTTTATGACGGGCTGCCGTTGCTGTCGGAAGAGTCGCTGCTGCCATTGGTCATTGCTGCCAGCTGCGCTGATGTAGTTGTACTGCTGCCACCGATTCCAGCAATAATTAAGCGTTTGCACAAGGCGAGCGCACAAAGGTGTAAATTGAATAATTTTTGGACACAGCTTCCTTTCTATTTCCACTAAGACCCTTAATGCAATTTTGGACACACCGCTTTGGCACAGTCCAAGGCAATAATCATTACCAACTGTGTGCTGATAGCTACCACTGGCCAATAGTGATATCGTCACTGCTAACTGGAGCATTTTAGGCACATGCGTCGACATATGACCCTCAATGCTAAGCTCGTCCAGCACACATTTAAAAGCTTCTTTTGAAAGCCGGAAGCGTTTTACAAATCTGAAAACAATTCATATTACTTTGTGTTGCTTTCATACTTTTTAAGAATAATTGCCACCGCGTAAATAATTTGTTCTTACTTTTATTAAACGTATCCTTATCGGAATTAAACGGGTCTCCTTAGTTCAAAAGAATCAAAAGATATCTAATTTAAGAGATCACATTTCAACCTTTTAATAAGTGAACATTTTTTGTACAACTTATTTCACATTAAAAAAATTTGGTTGTTTTCATACACTTGAAATGGTAACTTTTTGCAAATTTATTTCTCACTGAATTTTATCTCTTAACCATTCAAGACCGACATTTTATTTATGCACTTTTGGATAAAAGAGGCCCAAATACATTTAATAAAAGCAAGATAAAAATTATTTACGTTTGGGCCATAAACTGCACTTATGCCAGTTTTTATGTGACTTACGCTGCTTGTAAGGCAATGACAAGGGATTGCTACTATCCCGAATTTTTCTTCTCGCTATCCGTTGATTCACTATGTTTTCTTCATCTTTCGATTCCGAGGAGTTTAAATAAAAATATATCAATGGAAACATTTTCTATTTGATATAAAATCGACAAACAAAATCACGTCAACACAATTTAATTACAAAATAGTATTTGACAGCTAGAGATGATGAAATAATCGATTGCTGCCATACGAAAATTTCGACTCATGTTCGATCGAATGCTGTAATACGAAAAAATAATCGGAGTGGAATTTTATTCGATTCGAAAGCTCGTTCGTTCACGGATGCTGTAATTCGGCCCCTGCATTGACATTGACATTTTTAACCTATACCGATGCCGATGGCGAATCTTTTTTTCAACCGATGCCGATTCCTGAATATCAACTGATGCCGATAAAAAATCAATTCCGATTATATAGTTTTGAACCAATGCCGATACCGATACATTTTCTACCGATATCAGCCGTAGTAGAAACAAGTAATTTTGCGAGCAACCCATTGGTAAATTACGTTTTTAAAGAACATTTTTTTTAAATTATTTTTATTGTTTAGGATAGAAATGTGTTGTTATTGTTGTTATGGACAGCTGTGCTCTCTGCAATGAGAAAAAAGCCTTGGATAGAATTTTGGGAATCTCAAACTCAGCGAACTTTGAGATTCTCGATATAAGAATCGTAATCGGAAATAAAAAAGCACTAGGGTAAGTTTGCGTTTTAAGGATGGGATTTATTTCGTCTTACCAGTTCCGTGGATGGATTAAGAAGCAGGTTAGCTTATTTCTAAGTTAATGACATAGGCTAAAAAAAAACGAAAGATCTTTTGTATAAATGATTAAATTTCAAACAGCGTGAACCGCCATCTTAACGTCATGATGGTAAATCGATTTATCGAAATCGATTTCTCACATAAGCAATTAAATTTATTTAATTAAACTTTATGTCTTAAAACAAAGCACCTTTCAGGAAAAAACAAGAAAAATACTATTTAATAAATCGTTTTAATTTTGCATTGGTCTTAAATAACAAATTAACACTGAATTCAATGGTAGTTCAGAGGCCACATACACTAGAAACGCCAATCCAAAACATTACTATAGATAGTTGAAATGTCCGACATATTGGTCGTTCTTGAAATACACCTTTAAAGGAAATATTAATATAATATACAAATGTGCTATTTAAGGGTTAATTGCTGCAATAACTAAAATCATATCCCTAAGCATGTGATGATAGATTTTTGTATACCAAGCAACTTCTATGTACACTAATTATAAATTTCGCCGCCTTGACGAAATTTTGACGAAATTTTAAGTCTTAAACAAAACTAAACAGAAAAATTAAATATCTTTAAAAAAACCAGCATATAACTGTATTGCAATTTAAATATTAGCTTGTATTTTTGATTGGAATCTATATTAGTGCTACAAAAAGAGCTTTAATGCTTATTTTATTGAACATTTTTTTTCATTATATTTTGTTATAAATGTTCCAGATCCTAAAATGGCATTTTAAAAATAAAAATAATATTTTAGGTGCTTCTGAATTTTTGGAATGTAGACATGCGGCGCACAGTGTTAGATTTCACTCTATGGGCGATCAAAACTCTGTAACTTTTGAAAGGATGAAGATATTATCGTTTGATTTTTTGTATGTTTTTGGAAACCGATGTGGCTTTCAAAATAGAAAGATGAATTTTTAGACTACCCAGAGTGGGCTCAGTAGGGTTGCCCCAAACTTAGCGCAAAAATTTAAATTTGTATCGTTGCCTTTTTTTATTATTTTATTGTATTAAAAGTGTATTAGCTCTTACCAATTTGCCAATTTTTAGTAGTACTAACTATGATTTTAAAAGTTTTCTTAACCCTTTGGTACTTGTATCTTAAAACATACAACCACCAAAATATTTATTAAATATTAATTTTCCCAAATATTAGAAATCGATATAACTCTCAAACAAAAAATTTTAGATTATTTGTGGATGGCTTAGTAGGATTGCCCGAAATCAGCGAACAAAAAATTATGAAATTAAACGATTTTTTGAGGAATTTTAAAAGGTAATTATTTCGAATTTAACATAAACAAAATATGTAAAAACTTGACGATATACTCCGTGCGTTCACTAGTTTTTATTCTTTTACTTATAAGTATTCAAAATAAATACTTAATAATATACTGCACATACTAGCAATATATGGATCCCTTTGCGTAATTATCGTATGTGGCATTTTTTCGAAAATGACTTATTGATGCAAATTTGCTCTACACTCCCCAACGCATTACCTTTTAAAATATGATATTTGTAATCCTAATAGTAAATTAGTTTATTATCTAAGCGCATGTAAGATATGGTTTTGATTTTGCAAGCTAAAGCACAGAAAAGTAAAAAAAATGTCTCCTGCAAATTTTTTTTTGGCACATACGTCGAACATCACGTTGAAAAAAAACGTACCCGAACAGTCTCCACCCCACAGCACGTTTGGGCCAACTGATATAAAAAATCCACACAATTTTATAAATTATACTATACATCTTGGAGGTTGAACCTATAATATCAATAATTAGTAAATAAAAATTCGCGCAACTGGGGTTCATATATTTCTGATTAGTTCATGCAAAAATAATAAAATTATAAGCTAATAATAATACAATCAAAAATCTGTCCAATCTTGCATTATAATAATAATGATGTGATAGTACAAAACTTAGAAATACATGGGATTATCGAATTTTTATGACTTTTAAAACATCTTTACAGTCAGTGTAGGGTACTCGATGATACGACTTAACCCTAACACTGGTACTATTTACATATGTAAATATTACACTTTTTAAATGGCTACAAACTTGATGTTTTTGGCTCGATTTGAATACAATTTACATTCAGTGGCTTATTTTGTTTATTTAAACAAATTTAAAAATTAGCCACTGAATATAAATTATATTCAAATCGTGCCAAAAACATCAAATTTGTAGCCATTTAAAAAGTGAAATATTTGCATATGTAAATAGTACCAGTGTTAGGGTTAACAGTCGTTTTGTTTATTTTTATTCGCATTCGAAAAGTATGTTATAGTGTATTTATAAATTTTCTTTAAAAAAACACACAGTACCTATAATTTTAATATTGAGAAGCATACTTTTGGCCTTTAGAAGAAATTTATTTTAAAAATAATTAAAATCATATATATGTTCTAAATTTTTAGTATAAACTCATATTATCAATGTAATATTTAATTGTTTGCTATGTATTAAGTAAGTTTCCTTAATTGTCTAATTAAAATACATTTTTTAAAAATACTTAAACAATTTTTTAACATATCACCAAAACAAAGAAAAAGGAAAAAAATATCGTAATTTTTCCTTTAATTCAAAAGGTTGTTCAACACGCGGTACAAATCTAATTGATGGAAAAAAGACAAAAAAAAAATATTATTGTCTCGTAGTTCGTATAAAAAACTGTAACTGTACAGTTTCAAAGTTAAAATATAATATGAAATTTTAAACATTTGCGCAGAGAATAAAAAAGTTCCAACTTCCGGCCCTTATATTTCAGAATGTATCAAAGATATAGACAAATTTTTACCAAAATTGAAAATTTCGTACAATTCTTTAAGAATCGTAAAAAAAAATATTTAGAATACAGGGTTGGCAATATTCGAAGCGCCCATCTGGCAACACTGTAACTTTCCGCAGTGATGCCAAATCGACTAATGACATACCGCGTTTGAAGCGTCATTCCAAGCAAATGTTTACAATGGAGCAGTACACGCCACGCGAACGCTCTAAAATTGTTGAAATTTACATTCAACAAAACAAGTCAATAGTGAAAACTCAACTCAATGAGCGATGAAGCTCATTTTCAGTTGAACGGAACGGTAAACAAACAAAATTGCCGTATTTATGCCACTGAGATTCAAGAGGTACCTCTTCACGATGCAAAAGTCACTGTTTGGTGCGGCGTTTGTGCTAAAATGCTCATTGGGCCGTTCTTTTTCGAAGATGATAATGGCCACACAGTTACTGTCAATCAGGAGCGTTATCGCGATATGATAAACAATTTTTTCATGCCAATCGTTCGTCGAAAGCGTATCAGGTACTACTGGTTTCAACAAGACGGCGCGCCACCACACACAAGCCGCACTACAATCGATTTTTTGAAGCAATTGTTCCCTGGCCGTTTGATGTCAAAAAATGGTGATTTCGATTGGCCGCCAAGATCACCAGATTTAACGCCTCCAGACTTCTTTTTGTGGGGTAATTTGAAATCAAAGGTTTACGTCAACAAGCCAAAGACCCTAGAAGAGCTGAAAACCAACATCCGTCAAGAAATAACCGCCATTCCCATCGAAATGTTGAAGAAAACCATGGAAAATGCTGCAAAACGGGCACAATATGTCGTAGAGGCCAATGGCGACCATTTACGAGATATCATATTCAAGATATAATGTAAGCAAATCTACTTGAACCCAATTAAATGATATTCATGACGAACAGACAAAAAATTGTGGTTTCTTTGATTAATTTAAAAATAAAATAGGCGCTTCGAATATTGGCAACCCTGTACATACTTTGCACTTGATAGTTTTGAGCGCTCAAACGCTAAAATCTTTCATTGTGCGGCGTCTCTTTCGTTGGTTTAAAACCTTATACAAATTAAAAAATATTTTCGGCGTATTCCTTGGAGACCTCATTGTTGCAAGTCATACACGGGCCACGCAAATAATTCCCTTAATATTTCATGCGAAACTCAAGTAAATTAAAACCTCACGAATTATTTTTTGTTTTTTTTTTTTGTTATTGTATAAATAACAAATATCTTTATCCGGACTTAAAAAAGTTGCTCTTATTAGGCATTAAACGAGAGTAAAATATATTAAGGGCAGGTTCTCATCTAAAGCTCTGAAAACATGGTGATGTTCTTGATTTTTTTTTCATAGAAGGAAGTAAGCGAACACCTTGACTTTTTTGACAGTTATTTATTGAATTGTATAGTGTAGGAAAATATTGTTTTTGTTGCATAAAAATACGTCAAACGTCACGTTGAAAAAAGGTATCCAAACGGTCTCCATCCAACAGCACGTTCGTGTCATCTAAAATAAAAACTCCTCACAATTTTATAAATTATATTATACATATTGGAAGTTGAACCTATAATATCAATAAATAGTTGAAAATAATAAAAATGGTGGACATTTGATTATGAAGTAGCGTTTTTTCATATATAAAAAATATCTAAATTTAGGTTTGCGATCCAATAAATTTAATCTACTTTAAAATAAAAAATAAAAATACTAGTCAATCCATAGAGCAGCAGTTCTTGAAATATCGTGGAAAACAGTTTGTAAAACATGATTTTTCATAAAACGCGTTTTAAGATTTGGTTAACACGATTCTTTCGAGTGATTTAATTAAAATATGGTTACGCGATAGCTTTTTATGCAATTGTTATTGGCCAAACCGCTTTGTAAACATATGCTACACATCATAAGCTTTAAAAAAATAAAAAAAAAAATTTAGTTTTTTGGTCGAGCTCCATGAGAACCTACCCTTAAAAAATAGCAACAATTTGATATTTAACTTAAGAGAATTACTACTTAGAAATGATATTATAAACAGGTAGATTTTATTTGTTTCAAATAAATTTTTTAACACAACATCTTGGTAACAACAGCAAGAATAATTAATTTTTAGCTGCACACCAGGAATTTTTTTTCCTGGAAAAAAATATGCAAAGTAGAGCAATATTGAATTATGTATTGTAATATTTAATGAGAAGCTATTTAAGTAGGAAAGATTATTTTTCATTTTAGTGTATTTATTTGAGCTTAATTCAGCCACCCTCGACGTTTGCTTATTTTGCCATTTATGTTTCGTTTCATTAAAAACAGAAATACGTCATTATACTTAAAAAAAATCTGAATAATTACTTCAATTAATTTGGTTTTTTTTTGCAGGTAGGTATTATTTGTAGAAACTCGAAGGTATCCATGTTTTTTCTGTAAAATCAGTTTCTATATTATTTATGTTAAAAGTTTTTTAATTGTGTGTGAAGAATTTTGAAAAATGAAGCATTTTATTATTTTAAACAATGTTCCAATCTAAACTATATTAAGCTGGTATCATAGGCGGTATTTCGCACAATTTTGTTGTTGTTGTTAAAAGGTATATATAATTTTAAAAAAACGACAGAAACTGGATGAAATGCATGGTTTGTGTGCTAAAGAACCGTGGTAGCCCGAGTTCACTTTCCTTCAGAGAAAGAAAGTTTTTTTTTTCAATTAAATTAATGTATCTGTTCGGCTGTCAACTCTCTGCATACAATGACAAACTTCAGAGAGCAACAACTGTCATGTTTATAACTACTTTCATTTCTTTACCTCTTCTTTGTTTTATTATAAATTTTATTATATCGGTGGTAGTGTTCAATGCAAAATAAAAACATTCGTCCACAATATTATTGGATTTGCATATGCTTCAGCCTTTTGTTATATCAAATGCATGAATTTAGCAAATGCATATCAGTGCTTTTTGTATTTCTAAAAGCAGTCAGTTTTGCATTTCAAACGATGGAAAAGATCGTGATGTACCCTTATCTATTCACACATTGTATAAAATAAATAAATCCGCGGGGATGTAAAAATGCCCATTGTTGCATAGAAAATAAATTGCTTACACTTTGTTGAACTTTTCATTTCTGCGTATTTTTTTTTCATTTTCAAATTTATAAATACTTATGTATATAAAAGATGGGTAAATAGGTAATGAGAAAACGAGAACGTACATTTGCAAAGAATTAAAGAGGTTTTCTTCAATCTCAACCATTTGCACGTGTAATGCACCATTTTTAAAAAAGAGGCAGAACTTTTTGCATTTGAAATGCATTTTTAAAGATTAAACTCCACTTTTCACATTTCAAAGTCTCAGTAAAAGTTAAATATTAAGTGTAAAAAATTAACGTTTGAAAAAGAAAAAAACGCTGAAAGTGAATCAACCGATTCGTGTGAAGCTAACGTGTAAGAATCATTAAATCCGTGGTTTTGCAACGAATTTTCAGAGTCAATTCATATTTTTCTGTCACAAAAGTTATATTGAATAAAACATCTTTAACTTTTTCTAAACTCAGAAATAACATTGGATTTATAAGACTTTTGTCATTAAAACTATGTATTTAATAAATAATTGCTTCCACCAATTATTAAAAATGTCAGTCATTAAATTAATAAAATGTACAATGTTATTAATTCGTCCTTAAATAATAAAGTGTTTGGAATTTTTTATATTTCTCTATATCATTACTAATGACTAGGGCTAGGATTTCGCTGACATGCCTTATTTTATCTGCTGATTCCAAGACATTTCCTGCTTATTTAGAATGTCTATTAATGTTTCCTAAGTTTCAAATATGAAAAGATTTCAAGTAATTGTTTTCCATTTTTCATCATTTTTAAACGGTTTTAGTTTTCAGGTCATTTTTACTAGATTTAGGGCATTTTAAGGTCGTTTTTAGCGATTTTCAAGTTATTTTACTGTCATTTAAAGTAAGGTTTTTTAGTTAATTTTAGTGTAATTTCAAAAGAATTTTTTCTTTTTTTTCGAACTAAAAATGTAAAAATGCAAATTTTAAAATTAGTCCATTTACAATCAAAAACATTGCAGCTCGAAAAAGGAGTAGCTTTGTTTACAGACCTCGATAAAATAAGCTCTACGCGTGGTGAAACTGACGAAAGGGTATGTAGAAAGATGAAATAAAAACTCAGGATATTTTTTTTAATGATCAAAGAACCAAGGCATGCGCCTTATACAAACAAGGTTTGATCTTTGACCTGAAAGGAAAGGGATAGATTATATAGAGGAATTGATTGGAACCATACGTGAATTATTGATTAGGCAAGACAACCGTGAAAGATAATTTGACTTGGTTTCTAGTTTTTACTAACTCTATTTTTATGCTCTATTGCTGAAACATAAGGGGGTAAAAATATTAATACTACAAAATTACTACTATGAAATCAAATATGTTCATCTCAAATATGTTCAAATATGTCCATCTCAAATATGTTCATCTGCTTAAAAAAATATTTTGCCAGACAATAGACGTTCCTTCAATTTTTATAACCTAAAAATATACCTTGTAAATTTAAAAATAAATTTTAATCGCCTTATGCTGTAAATCGAAAACGCAAACCAACAGCAAGAAAGACACGATAAGCAATATCTTTTCTGTACGAAATTCTGTTGCTTTTCGTGTCTTGCTTGTCGTTGGTTTGGGCTCTCGACTTACAACATACAAATATATACAAATACAAACATTAGGCGGTTAATATACGGTAAAAACCGGATCAATTCAATTATTTCAATATTTATTATAAATTTTTAGAAATAACCCTCCAGGAAATGTGAGCAATCCCGGATGTTACCAGGAAACATACCATGGAATGTAGGAAGCATTCCCCTTTGTTGCACACTCCATTGCTTTTTTAACATAGCATGTCATTAGAGGGAAACATTCCTCCCCGCTGTGTTAAAAAGTCATGTGGAAACATTCCTCTCCCTTGTTATGAAAATGAATTCGGCCGGCATTCGAACCCGGGACCCCTGAGCGACAGTCGAGCGCGCTACCACTAGACTATCGAATTCTACAATAAGCGGTTAAAAAACAATGATATAAATATTTTCTATTGTCATTGCTTGGCAATATATAAAAGTTTGCACATGCATTCTTAAAGAAGCGGTTTGGAAACAATATAAATACAAAACTACCCTTAAGCTTCCAAAATATACGGTGGGGAAACAATATAAATACAAAACTACCCTTAAGCTTTCAAAAGATAAGGTGGGGAATGTTTCTTTATCACTTTTAGATGAAAGCCTTCCGATTTTTCCTGGAGGGAAATTATAAGAAATAAATTTTCAATATTTATTTTCTTTTCCCGGCCATAACTGGACATAACTCATACCGGTTATAACGCATAGTAATATTCTTAGATGTAATGTTTTTGATAAATAGATGAGCCCCTTTCTCATTGAGAGCCATTATATTAAACATAATCCAAAATTTATCAAATTAAAATTTTTTTTTATATTTGTCATGAGTGTAAGAATGTACACGTGAAAAGTTAAAATATTGTTGTTCATTACTTAAACCTTTAAAAAAATCCCAAAAATACCTCAAATTTTCGAGCGCTGATCAAATTCGAGCTACTGACAAGTTTTGTGCATGCCCAATTCCTGCTATTGCGAGGAGTCTTTAATTCCTTTGTGCACCAAGGGTAAGCATAATTTTACGTTAATTAAAGGCTATATGACACGAACTGAGAAAACCTAGCCAAAATTTATATAAAAAAAATTAATTGAATCATCTAGACTGTTGTCATTAACGTATTCTAAAATAACATAAAGTTTACCATAAATGTTGAATACTTGTGATGACGTCATTTTTTAAGGGGCGTGGTTTTTGTAAAAAATTTTCAAATTTCAAACTCATAGTAGGTATGTTTTGAATATCAAAGCTTATGTGTTTAAAACAAAGTTTAAACAGTAATATTTTTTTGATCTATGAAGATTTTGCTATGATGATGACATCCCCAGCAAAAAAAGTGCTTCCAAAATAAGGTAAAGTGGAAGGGAAAGTCTTGCATTCCATCCCTTCTACTTTCATACCCAGAAGGCTTTCTTTTAACATATTCATGTCATTGGGAGGAATGCTTTCCTCTGTCTTCTCTAGAAATGCTTCCAGAACTTTTTCAATGGAAGATTTTTTTGAGGCCTTCAATGAAAGGATTCTAATTGGTGTTTACCAGAAGAACTTTAGGAAGGCATTCCATGGAATGAAATGGTTTTTGTGGTTAGGAGGGCTTAAAAATTCCACGAAAATATCCTTTTTCCCGATTTTCTCGCGATTTGAGTGTTGGAAATAAGAAGTGTTTGGGTTTTGTTAGGGGTTTAAAAAAAATTCACGTAAAATATCCCTTTTCCCGTTTGAAGCAGGAAGTGGTTGTGTTTTGTTGGATGTTTGAAAAATCCCACAGAATATTAAAAAATACATCAAAAAAATAATTGAAATTAAATGCTATTTGAATGTCTTTGAGAAGTGGTTTATGAGAATGCTTCTAGAAAGCACTTATTGATAAGGCTTAGAAGAAGCACAATTGGATCTATAGAATGTCTTCTGGAAGCAGTGTCATTAAGAATGCATGTCATATTTGTAACAAAAATGTTGCTGGGTCTATTTGGAAGATAGGCAGAGTTTTAATTTTATTTAACTATATTCCGTCCGTAAAGTGCATAGTAAAGATTAATATGATTGCAATATTTAAAGGCATTGTGCTTATTTCTGTGGAATGATGAAGAGATTTTTTTAAACTTTGAAGTCATTAAAATAATTTGTAATGAATTAAGAGAAATTTAATAAAGCTTGATAAATTCTCTTTATATGGGAGGTAGGCTAAGTATTTATTAGATTTGACTCATTTTCGAACTTGTTATTTTTTTTTTTCAAAAATAAGCGTATTATATTGAATTCAAAGTTTTTGAGGTAAACTGCCTTCACCTAAATTACATTCCCAAACGCTGGCGTAATATGAAGGTTATCTTTATACCTAAGGCAGGCAAAAGCTCAAACGTGAATCCAAAAGGCCTTTGATGACTTAGTCTCCCATCTTTTCTTCAAAAAATCCTCGAGATATTAATCGACATTCACTTGAGATTTAAAATAGAAAAAAGCCACTGTCAACATGCTTACACCAAAGGCAAATATGTGGAAACTGTCACTCCAACAACGGTCTCCATCATTTAAAAATTCCTCCATCAGAGGGAATATACGATGATAGTTTTTATTGATATAGAAGTGGCCCTTAGTAACGTCGAAGAAAGATATATCATGAATCAAATGCTAGTTGACAGGATTCTAAGTACAAAAGATGGTGCGGCATCCACGTTAAGATCTGTACCAAGCGGAACCCCTCAGGGAGGGGTTCTTTCGCCTCTACTCTGGAATTTAGGAGTAAACGAACTGTTTGTCAGACTGGAACTAGAGTGGTGCAGGGTGATAGCTTATGCCGATGACGTTGCTATTATTACCTCTAGAAAATACTTATCTACTCTTCGAGACACTATGCAAAATTGCCTAAATATTCTAGTCAACTGGGCTCAGCGTTAACCTAAACAAAACTGAGTAAGTTTTTTTCACCAGAAAATACAATCTACTTCTCGTTAGTCCTCCTAAACTGGGAAACACATGGCTTAGCTTCTCAAATCAAGCAAAATACCTGAGCCTTATACTGAATAGGGAAAAAAACTGGAAGACCAATCTACTTGAGAGAGCCAAAAAATCAAATATTGCCCTGACTCATGCAAAAAGGCGGTTGTAAGCACCTAGGAACTGTTGAAGAAACATCTGAAAAAGTTTTCAACTGCCGCAGATCATGAAATGCGATGGCAAAGCAGCTCAGAATCCTTCTATGCTGGATTCCTGGATATAAGAATTTTCTAGATAACTGTAAAGCATCCTCTCGTTATATGTAACCCTGCAGTGAAAAATCGTACTAGTTATGATTTAAACTAGTTAACTCACTAGTTGAAATAAAACTGGTAAAAAAGAATACAAGATGTTAAACAAGTCAAATCTTACTAACCAAAAAGTTACTAGATAAGTTACTATCTGTATTCCAGCTAGCTCAAAAATGCATGCTGTTTTACAAGTTATAAAAGAACTACTTGCTTAATTTATAGTTAACTAACTAGTCGCATTTTGACTAGTTAAAAAAAAATACCAACTGTTTTTTTAGCTCATAACTAAGTCGTCATAAATGTACTAGCTTCTTTGCTAGTTACAAACTCGCTGGTTCTGCATAAATTTGTAAACATTGAATAAATTTAATTTTTAGGTGTAAAAACAGTAACAATTATGAATGTGACGGATGTCATTTTGCGGATGCAGTTCTGTAAAGAGCCTTCCTAGAGGATGCGTATAGCTGTTTTTTACTTGCGTCTATTACAGCAAGAGAATATAAAATTCAAAATATTTCTTTGTAAGCGTAAATAGTGAGAACCGAAGTCGCACCTTTTCGATCGAGAGTTCTACACAATAACCATTACTCCAAAACAAGCATTTGTGTAATGATGTAATTCATTAAGTATTAACTGAAGCTATGTTGCAGTTGATGACAGGAATTTATTAAAAGGATTGTGCATTAGCAATCCTGCATGTGAATGCGTGAAGGTATAATGCAACAGATTACAAGAATGCAAGGTTGCCAGTCAAAATTCGAAACAGTTTCCACGAAAATTACCTTTTTCCCACAGTAACATAAATAAAAGACCACCAAAATTCCCATGGTAAAGATAAACAAAAAAAAAGTCCCACCGCAATAAAAAATACCAAAAAAATCCCACGATCTTTAAAAATGACCACAAAATACCACCAAAAATCCCATAAGCATTAAAAAATACCACAATAAATCCCATATGCATAAAGAATTAAAAAAGTGTTTGATTGTTTAAATCATACTTGATTTTAAATACAAATTCTAGTTGTTTAAAATCGTTTATTGAGGTTTAGGTCAAAGTTAGAACAATTAATTGTTCTAACGACTCTTTCCAAAGAAACAACAACAACGTTTTTCAATATGAAAAGGAAAAAATCACTAGCTGATTTTATTGCAATTTCGGCCCTGCTAAAGGCTTCATCAGAAATCTTTGTGATACCCGTGCAAGCGCGCACTAGCGCACTGCAGCACAGAGGCGATGAGATTTAAGATTTTAAAAGGATTGTGCAATAGCTATCCTACATATTCTATTGTGAATGCGTGAAGCTATGATGCAGAAGATCAAATCGATCAAAAGCATTGTGTATTAGCTAAACAAACAACAAAAGTAGCAAGGTTTCATTGAACGGGTTGAAAATTATAACAAGATGCCAATTGTTTTAGGTGTAGATTTTAATTGCGAATTCAGACACGAATGTTCATAGGCACTAAAAGCAAGGCCTGTGGTTTTTCGCTCGAAAATTTCAGGTATTCTTGGGATTTTTTAACAAGTTAAAATATTGAACAACGTTTTAAGGTATATTGTAACACTCATTCATCAATAAAAAAAATATTTTTTTTTTATTTAAAAAATGTTGATATTGTTTAAAATGGCGCTTAATGAGACGCTCTTAAAGAAAAGGGTCATGGGCGTTGTTGCAGATTTTGACTTTTCTATTTATCTGAAAAATAAAAACCAAGAATATTATTGACCACAATGAGTGCAGCTACGGCTCGCTAAAAATAATAATAAAAAAATAAAAATATTATAAAATAAAAATAATATTGAAAATTGACGGAATGAAGCGCTTTTGAAAATTAAGTTCTTAAAACAGCTTGTTTTCTACCGGCTTAGTAATAAATATACGATGTTTTTGAAATAAAACTTTGATTCTAGTTCTAGCGATAGCCACTGATGTTATGAATAGCATATTTAAATTTCGGATGATTCAGCTGAATAGTTTTTGTTTTTTCTACAACACCATGCCGAAAAAAGCAGTTTCGAGATAAATGATTATAAAGAGAATGAATGTAGAAGAAATCTTGTGGCTCGATAACTACTAAAACGGCCGTAGAAGTGAAAATAACGTCAACAAGACTATACTTTTGAAATATCAAAAACAAATCAATTTCATAAAAATTCTAGGCCTTAAACAATGCCGTTTTAATAAATATAATTTGCGAATAATAAGCGATCCAAATATTTGCACAACACTATTAGGAAAACTATTGATGTTGTATTTGCTAGAAATATCGAATTATATCTATATAATATACGTTTGATATTTAGATATTAAAAACCAATAATTTCATTAACATTTACAAAAATGGTTCAAAATTAATGTAAAATAATAATGTAAGTTAATAAAATTTAGTGGTGGAAATATTATTTTTTTTAGTTAACATTATGGTATTTAAAAATTTTCAATTTAAAAATTTTTGTATTAAAAAACCATTAAAATATCAAACTTATGAAATAGCGAAAAAGCTTCGCTTCTCTCGTGTGTCCAGCGACGCATCTTTTTTGTAATTGTTAATATAAATTTTTTTATGTAAAAATCTGTTGAAGAGGCATTCTGATTCTATTTCTTACAAAAAATCAATTTTATTAAAGTTTTTTCTAAATGACCTTGTAATTTATTATGTTGATTTAATGTGATTTAAACACAAATTCAAAATGTTTGATAGTTTAAATCAAACTTGATTTTAAACACAACTTTAAGCTGTTTGATAGTTTAAAATCGTTTATTGAGCTTTTGGTCAACTGTTAGTTGTTCTAACGAATCTTTCCAAAGAAACAACAACGTTTTTTCAATATGAAAAGGAAAAAATCACTAGCTGATTTTATTGCAATTTCGGCCCTGCTAAGGGCTTCATCAGAAATCTTTGTGATAACCGTGCAAGCTCGCACTAGCGCACTGCACCACAGAGGCGATGAGATTTTAAGTGTAAATTTCTCAGTTTTTCTCCCATTTCATATTTTCACATTTGTTGTTGTATTTTCGCTTTACTTTAGTCTTTATGCTTATGTTATTATTATGGAGTCCTAAAGCTCAATAAACGATGTTAAACTATTCAACAACTAGAATTTGTATTTAAAATCAAGTATGATTTAAACTATCAAACATTTAGAATTTGTATTTAAATCATATAAAATCAACAAAAATCAATTTTCTAACAAACCCTGTTTTGTATGTTAGATACAATTAGGAATAATATACAGCATCTTATTTAAGCTGCCGAGAGGGAGAAAAATTTGTAATATGCTTTTAAAGTAGGTGCGTACAGATAGCATCCATGGCAAAAAAAACTTTAAGTAAGCTCGTTTTTCTCGAAACAACGCTTTTCGACCCCATTGAAGTTATTACGAAATAACTATTCAACCGATCGGACTAAAATTTTAAATTTTGTTTAACATATGTGTATGTAGTACAATTATATATTTATTTGATGCGACCTACCATAAAAATAAAGGTAAAAAAATATTCAAAACTCCGCTATTTTGTTTCTGTCAAATGTATATAATAATTTAAAAGTTAAAATAAAAATTGATTTTTTAACCTTTAAAATAATATCCCAAAAATACCTCAAATTTTCGAGCGCTTTAAGGTATAAAATAAAGTAAGCTCCATTTATAACAAAAAAACATTAAAGCAAATACCATTTCAATTAGTATAAGTTAGTATAAATATTAAATTTCAAAGAATTTAAAAGTTATTTAGCTTTAATAAGCAAACTTAAAAGGATAATTTTCTATATAAAATTTCTATTTAGATTTCCGGCAATTTGTTATTTTTAATGAAAATGTTTAAATCGACTATCTGCCAGAAAGACAAGTCTACAGAACAAAATTTATTTAAATTGTTTGTTTTAAATTACTTCAAGTGCCGTTATCACCGGGGCTAGCAAAACACCTCTTTCTACTTCAGACGTATAAATTAAAAAAAAAATTTGAAAATAAAAAATGTGTTTGAGATGTTTATGAAACCATTTAAAAATATTTAAACGTTAATACGCACCGTACTACATCCTTAATTCAACGCAATTATTCGAAACTATTTTCAATTTAGTTTGTATAAAAATGTCCAGCTTTAAAAAAAAAAGACAATCTGCCTAAAATTAGAAATCTAAATATAGTTTCAATAGTGCAAGTATAGAGCCAGTTTACGTAGTACTAGCATACAACTGGTATAAAACTACTAGAATTGAACTGGCTAAAATAATAGTAATATGAAACTGGTCAATACTTAACTAGTTTTTAACTAGTTAAAAATATACTAGCACAAAGGTGGGTCAAATCATACCAGTAAAAAGCCTAGTTTTGATTATACTAGTATTTTACTAGTTTAAAAGTTACTACTATCACAACTAGTTCAAATTATGCCAGTAAAAATACTACCTGAATTCATATCGAGAATAGGACAATTGTCTTTTCCTATGACATCAACACAGAAAAATAACCAGTTTGCGCAATGTAAAAAGTATTTGAGCTGAACCAGTACTGGTATTTTTTGACCTAGTACATTTACTAGCAGGCTTCACTGCAGGGAAACTCCTTGCACATGAATTATCCGGCATCAAAACCAACAACAGATGGTCAGCAGGTAATATAACTCGGCAAATCTGGCCCAAACTCAACCTTAACCGTTCAAAAGAACTCATACCTCTCAGTAGAGACCACATCAGCACCATGGTAAGGATCCTTACAGGGCACTGACTTAATGGCAGACGCGCTAAGAGATTGAACTTTCCCCACAACGACTGAGGAGGATGAGGCGGATGAAGAATCTACAGTAAATTTCCTCTGCACTTGCCCAGCGCTGTCTAAAAAATGCTTTTTTCATTTGGGCAACTGGTTTTTCAAAGCCAGTTCAATGACAGGCAACCGAATCCTAGGCTTAGTAAATAGCCCAAATTGGTTAATTGGTTTAAATAGAGATAGGAAAAATTAACCCTTGGTATCGCAATGGGCCTTATTGGCCCAAGTGTGTCTCGTTTGAGGCAGCCACACTAACCTTACCTAAGGTATTCGAGTTTCGTGAAGATAGGTCTGAAACTACGACTGTTATCGTGGTCACAGACGGACAGACACACAAGGCTAAAACGACCCGGGAGGTGATACTGTCAAGAATATACATATATACTTTTCTATAGCTACCTGTTACACCTCATTATAGGAGTAACGAATTGACTGACGAAGTTATTACTATATATAACATAATAGTTATAATAACATAAAAGTTATATCAAATATTTTCAAAGAATTTCACATAATCAATTTGATTTATAGAGCCAAAGTATTCAAAGTAGTCAGAACAGATTTCTTCGTGCCCTAGTTTCTAATGCTTGGTTTTCACTATGTCATTTTAATGACAACACAAAATTTTGTCACATGAAATATCACCTTAATAAAACTCTAGAACATTTTCTGCATAGCTTCATTTAAAAATTTAATCTTTTTTAGTTTTCCAAGATCTCCAAAGTTTGAAAAAATGCCAAAATGTTGTAATTTTCAATTTGATTGACAACAACTGACCACTGAAAATGACATAGTGAAAACCAAGCATAAGCTTTTGCATTAAAAAAATTATATAAACTAGGTTTTCCTTGCATTCCGAGGAAAATTTGTATTTCTTAATGGAATAATTCTTTCTAGTGTTGCATTTAATAAGTGTGTCATAACTCACCGATGAGTTTTCATTGCAGTTCAGCAGCGCATAAAAATCCTCATCGGGATTCTTTTTAAAATTGATGATGGAATCGATGGCGCTCATGTTGCTACAGCTATTTGTTTACTTTATGAAATAGTTATTCGGTATTTCTTATTCCACTCCTTTGGGTATCAACACTTGTTAACTAAGCTGTTTAAAAAATAAAAACAATTTTTTTTAATTCATTCAGTTTTTTACCAAATAAAAGCTTAAAAAATTTGTGAGCGTTTCTCGATTTAAGAAAGCACAACAATAACAATGTTAACAACTGGTTTAAGACCTTTACTTTAGCGCACTTTGCTAATGCAATAATAGCAACAAAAGAATAGCAAGATTTAAAGTACAACAAAAACTAGTTGCTGGTATTGGTTTTCAGCTGGGTATACAAACACAACTACAAGTATAAATTTATTTCACTTTACTTGATATTTTGTAAATCTTCAAGTTTGAACTTGTTTAATTAAAAAAATAAGTTCGCTTAAGCTTCGCGATAATTTAATGTTTTAATGTTATAACCGAAAATTTTGCAAATTTTTTTGCAATAACTTGTTTGTTTTTTATTGACTCTTTAAAGCACTGATTTCCAAATGTTGTAATTGCCAATGCTCCAAGTTATTGACTGCCACCGACGGACCACGACGACAACAACTGACTCAGTGGGCAGAAAGTTGCTGGAGCACGACTTGGCCGCTCATTTGTAGAAAAGTGCGGCAACTTAAAGCTTTGCATGCCATTTTCATGAGTTTTTTGAGCAAAAAAAAATATACATATCTCTCAGTAAAGCTTTTAAAAAAGTTACTAAAATGAGTGGGTCTGGCCATAAAGCTCGAGTCGTAAAGGTTACATCTGAGAGATAAAAATATCTAAAGCAAAACAATGATAACGTATGAATGTATCTTTAAAATTAAAAAGTGTGAAACACGCAAAACAAGTTTATCAACGAAGTTCACTCAGAAACAGCTGATAGCCGACTAGTTGTACTTCATAACGTACAGTCCAAATCCAACTTAGAATGCGGTATCATCTGCTGAATCAAGTTTAAGATGAGCTCTCATTGCTTATTTCGCTATTACACTCTCGTGTATTTCAAAGTGTGCCATGGAGCTTTTAAGCTTTTTCCCCTGCTGTCAACATGACACCCTACACAACAGCAGGCGATGCATCAGCAGCTGAGACATGTTTGTCGTTTGCTATTTAAACCAGAAGTATCGTGGCAGTGAGTTGGACAACAAATTCTTAAAAATAAAAATTAATTAGAACTTCGCTAGCAATAAAAAGAAAAACAGATGCGTCGTTGGACACACGAGAGAAGCTAAGCTTTTTCACAGTTTCATAGATTTGATAATTTAATGGTTTTTTTTATAATACAATAATAAAATAATTTTTAATTCAAAAATTTAAAACAACTTAAAGTGAATTGAAAAACACACGTTATAGTCACACTAGAAATTTTATAGCATTTCTTTATTATTTTATTTTATTACATGTTACATTCATTTTGAATTATTTTTGTAAATGTGTTCAATTATTATTATGAAATTTTATTGATGAAATTGTAGGTTTATGATTACTGAAATAGCAAAAGTATGTTATAGATGTTATGTAGTCAATATATTTAGCAAATACTGCATCACTAGTTACCATCGTGTTGTACAAATATTTGAATCGCTTGTTATTTGTATATTAAATTTATCAAAATGCAATTGTTTAAGTGCTTGTGAACATACATGTCTTAAATCGAAATTAAAATCTCCACCTAAAGCAATTGGCATTTAGTGATAATTTTCACCCATTTCAATGAAACCTTGCTACTTTTGTTGTGTGGATAGCTAATGCACAATCCTTTTGATCGATTATTAAGGCCAAATCGCAAAGGCGCGTTAGGTCGGTCGTGCATTGATCGTGCTTTGGTTAAATTTACGGGATGAACTGTCAAAACGCCTTATAATTTTGAAATCATTTTGGCAGCATTCTATCCAAAAAAGCGCTCAGGTAGCGAAGTAGCATAAAATATAGCGAAGTAGCTATATAAATTGTGACAGCTCAAGGAACATGTTCTGTGAGCGTATACCATTCAGCCCGAAAGTTCGGCAACATGTTACTTCGTTACCTGAGCGCTTTTTCGGATAGAATGCGGCCAATGTCGCGTTAGCAGGTCGTGCGTCTGTAGCTGAGATGATGCCACTGTACGCAGTCAAACCAATAAATCCCACAAAGTCTGAAATTTCCAAATCACAATGGCCCATTATCATAGTCAAAATAAAAGTCTACTTTAAATTTAGTGCAAGCTTTTTGAAAACATATTGCATAAAAAAACTGTTAAAAAAGCTTATACTAAATTTAGAGTCGATTTTTATTTTGACTATGATAATGGACCAATGTTTATGGTAGAAGTACATGATGGCTTATCATTCATATTTGGCTATTCATATTTTAATAGCCCTCGCTATCAATAAAAAAAGTATATGCTATATTATTTAACACTAATATTTTATACAAAATTTAATAAAGGAAATATAAGGATTTTTAAACTTTTGTTTTTTTTTTTATTTTACTGAACTTATCAGCTGTATAAATAATATCAGCTATATAATAAAGAAAATAATTACAATTTGTTATGTTTAATAAATAAATGATTTTGCATATCGAACCAGCGTAGTACAGGGTCCGCCAAATAACTTTTTTTTTTTTTGAAAATTATAAAAAAAAAACTACTGGATATTTTCTTAAATTTCTTTTTTTATTTGAAAGTACAATCCTTCCGGTTAATAATGAAAAATAATTTTATTCAAATGGCTGCCTCGGCTGGCCATGCAGTAGCCTACACGATCGGTCCAATTTTTAAGCACATTATCGATTGTGTGCAGCAGTATTTCACCAATGGCTTCACGAATATTGTCCTTTAAAGCGTCAATTGTCTCTGGCTTGTCGGCGTAACACTTATTTTTGAGGGCACCCCACAAATAATAGTTCAACGGTGTCAAATCGCAGCTCCGAGGTGGCTGATAATGCGATCTTCAAAAACAGGGCGCAAAACATCGAGTGTAGCTTCGGCTGTGTGGCACGTAGCGCCGTCCTGTTGAAACCAAATGCTGCCAATATCCTCCTCTTCAATTTTTGTGAACCAAAATACGTTCAACATGGCCCGATAACGATCGCCATTGAGTGTAACGGCCACTCATTGCTCATTTTCGAAGAAAAATGGCCCAATTATGCCTCTAGACCAAAATCCGCACCAAACAGTGACTCGTTTTGGGTGCAGCGGCTTTTCAATGTATGCTTGTGGGTTTTCTGTGCCCCAAATGCGACAATTTTGCTTGTTTACATACCCGCCAAGATCAAAATGAGCTTCATCTGAAAAGATGATTTTTTTGGCAAAATCGGCATCATGATTTTCAAAGTAATGTCGCAATATTTCCCAGCGTTGTTCAAGCATATACACAACCATATTCGTTCAGCGGAAGGATAAAACTAATTATCTGTCAAATCAGACATGAGCTAAGTGTTACCATTCATGAAAAAAGCACTAGTTGAAAAAAAAAGTTAAATGGCGGACCCGTTAGTTATAATATTATTTATATAATAAATAAACATCTGTATTATTTGTTATGTTACATTGCTGAAGATTAACAAAAACAATAACAATATATCTATGATATCTATTGATATACATTCAAATTTGCATACATATAAACAACAACAGCATCAACAGCAACACAAACAGCTACTGAAAACTATTCGCTTCAAACAAAGCACAACTATAACATAAGGGGTCGTCCATAAACTACGTTACCAATTTAGGGGGGGGGATGGGTTTTGAAATGCACTACGATAAGTAACGGTATGGGGGGGAGGTGTTTAGATATTGTAACGTTACCAAAAATAAAAAATCGACGTAAAACCTCTAATTAATAACAGAATCATTTCAAAAATTTTTAACCTTACACGTTTATATTTGATCGTCTAAATTGATGGTTAACTTTTGTTTCAACGATTTCTTCCACCGCCTTTTCCCTCGACACAGGAACCTTTTGGTATTCCTTCACCATCTCAGCACACGTCTGAAAAATTTGGGTCTTTGCTTTTGCGACAGGCTTTGACGTTAAGGCCTGAATGTTCTTGATCAAAGGAGATATGACATGTACTGTTCTTCTCACAAAGAAGAAATCGATTCAAGGTCGTATCCTACCTGCAGCTTGTAATTCGTTTTTAAAACTTCTATGAATTGTCATAAGTTTGTATTATATCGTTTACAATAAATCGGAATAAAAAATACTATTTAAATAAATCAATTTTCAGAAAGCATTTACACAAAAACACAGAGCTTGGTGCAGCTCAGGTGAAGCCTTTAAGGGTACTCTGTCAAAGACCAGGTGAATTTCTTTGCGTTAGAAATGAGGATTCACCTGAATGGGTTGACATAGAATCCGATGAAAAATTCTATTTTGAAGAATACTGAACAAAGCTACCAGCTTCTTCTATCCCAGTGATTGAAAGCATCGTATCTTGGATCGCAGATGGAATAGCTTTTACAGATGATATTAATAATTGATTTTTTCCAATTGTTCCTTTAATGTATCTAGTCACTAATACTAGTGAAAATTGTTAGAGCTAGTCAAAATATATAATAATTCGAATAAATTAATTTCATATGTCACGTTACTTTATGCCCCCATAAATGCAGGTCTTTAATACTGCAACTCAACAATGCTCATAAATTTAGCTAACTCAATAAAAATACAACCCTGCGCTATCGGCGAATGTGAAACGCACGACAGAATAGAACATTTCTCAACTATTTACAGCATGTCGCGCTTTGATCGTGCTTTACCCCCTCTTACGAGAGTCGACAATATTTACGATACAAAGCACGATTGTTTCTACTTTAGCTGTCAAAGCGCAACCGACCTAACTCGCCTTTGCGATTTGGGTATTAAGGTTGTGTGCGAATTGATCTAAATGCGACCTAAACTAAATTGTGTCGATAATGCAGTGCTTCCTAAATAATTTAGATAATTCTCGAGCTACCTAAATGCTTCCTGAATTAGGAAGCACTGCCTTATCGACACAATTTAGTTTATGTAGCATTTAGATCAATTCGCACACAGCCTAAGATCTGCTGCATCATAGCTTCACGCATTCACAATAGAATATGTAGGATAGCTGATGCACAATCCTTTTAATATATTCTTGTCATATACTGCAACATATAATTGTGTAAATAAGATTAAAATTACACATATTCATAAATCATATATGATTAATTTTATTTGAATTTTTTATCTGGTTTTATACTATGTGTTAATGTTATCTTTTTTTACATATGTGCATTTATTATTCAGCATTTTTTTCAAATATTGTATAACTTTATTTGAGTAGAGTATTTATATCGCTTGTAGTTTTTTAAAATTATGAAATCAAAGCGGAAAGTAGGGATATGTTAATTAGTCTTAACTAATTTTTGCTACTGTTGCAGAATATAGGACAACATATAAAACAGAGCTTTTCAAAAGCTTTCTAATTGTCTGTTAGTAAGATATATTTTCTCTGTTAAGTTACCTCTTACACAGCTTTACTGCGAACAGATGTTGATAACATACAGTGTGGCGCAAAAGAATAGCAACAAAATCAATGCGCTGCTACAAAATCGTGTTTCTTTTTATATATTGGGGACACACAAAAATTATTATAGGAACTAAAGCATATATTCATAGTAAACATCATATTAAAAACAAATCATATGGAAATTTGGTTTTGTTTTTTTCTTTTTTTATTTAAAAATAAATGTGACTACATTAAATTTGTCTGAGAGCAAAAAAAAAGCAACATGGTGTGAGATCCATTTTTATTGAAAACCGCTGCACATCTGAGCGGCATCAAATCTCTTAAATTAGATATGCTGGTATTAGGTATTTGTTCCCAATGAAGTTTCAGGGCTTCTATAGTGCAGTTTCATTGGAAAACCGCACACAGCCTAAACCCCCCCAAGAAAAAATTCTGCGGACACCTATGCCGGTAATACAAGAGATATAAAGTAATACAAACGTCCGTCCATCCATCTAAGAACAAAAATGGTTTTTTTTCACACAAATTCAAGATTTTGAGGGTAAATTTTAAAATCAAAACAAACAAACCTATAGCATCCATTTGATTTCAACCCAAGTTTATTTTCAGTGTTACACTGTGTTTTTTAAAAAGTGAACAAAATGTTTAAATTTGTAAAAAAGTATGTTTTTCATTAACGAGTTTTTAAGATCAATTATAATTCAGTAAAATGATGAGATAAAGTAAATATTAACTTCGACGTTTTCTCTCTCGTTGAATGTCACTTGTACTTTCGAAGCCGTTTCGAATTGTTTCTTGCTGGCCGTGCTGCTAGAGCTCTTAATATTTAACCACATGACTCGATTTTTTTCAGGATGTAGATGAAACCAGTCAGTTCCGCTAAGTGTAGGGAAATAATTTTAGCTGCAATTGCTTTTTTTTTTTAAATAAACAAAAAAGTACCGAATTTAAATATTTTTTTACTAAAAGTGCTGCCATTTTACTAAAAATGCTCGGATCAAAAAAATCCTACGCTTAACTGAAGGTATTGGTATATTCTTTAAGTAAAAACTTGGATTTTCAATTTCAGATGACACCTGCAACCCTTAGCCGCACGGCCGTCAACCCTTCCGCAGTATGTAATGCCATTTGTCAAAATGTCACCTTGTTATTTTTTATACAGCCAGGGAAAAATATCGTGAAAAAGCTGTAATTATCCCACTGGTGCAACCCATTCGAAATTGAACATTAAAAGTATTAAATACTAGCTGATATACCCGGTGTTACTCGAGAGTCAGTTATACAAACATTTTAATATACACTTCTCGATTAAATGTTTTTAAATTCTGTAGTAATGAAAAACATGTTGAATTTAGAGTTTGAGCTACCGTTAGAAAGGTAATTGAATGAACTTTAATCAAAAAAAGGTTTGGAAAATTTTGGTTGTTGGCGGTTCAATCTCTTGCGGTAAGCTTATTAAATTAAAAGAAGGGGTACGAAAAACATATTTTAAAAATTAAAAATAATTTAAATCTTTACTTAATCTTAAAGCCAGAAAAATTACCTTTTCAACAATATAAAAATTATGGTGGGACTCATGGGTCCTTGAGATATGGGCATTTTAACATATAAACAAAAATTTATATTAAAATATATATTGAACTTTTTAACAAAAAAAAATTTTACTGATATGTATTAAAAACAGTGGACATATTTGCATTGAAAGTAAAAACATTGATTTTTATATATTTTTTCTTATTCTTAGCTATCAATGTTTCATGATAAATTCGTTGTAAAAAAAATTATTGTACATACTAAATTATATATTAGCTGCGTTTTTTTCATGGGAGATCAGGATCATACGAGACTTATCTGTCAGCTACATAAGAACATCAGATGTTCATCTGTAAGCAGAAAATAGCGCCATCTGCCCGTAAGGAGAAAACATAGCAAAAATTGATCTGAAGCTTTTTTTCACAAATGATCTGATCTCCCAAGATAAAAACGCAGCTATTGAGTCAGCAAAACGTGTGAGGATAAATTTGAAGAAACTTGTGACAGACATCATTCGGCTATTCACCGCAAGGTGTATTGTTTGTACCCACTGTACTTACAAATGCGGCGCTATCTATCTGTGAATTTCAAGCACAGATTAAAACCAATGAAATAATTGTGCTAAACAGATGCGCATATATTTTATTATATCGCCATATAGCTGAAACTGATTACATGAAAATATTAACTTTTACAGCATTCTATTCACAGTCATTTTTTCGATGAAATGGTGATATATATACAAAATTTAAAGCACCATTGGTAAAGAACTGAGTGACAGTGGTGACATAATAGTGAGAAGAAATATAACCATCACAACAGCACAAATTTAACAGGAGGGGGAGGCAAAAAACTAAGTAGATTTTACTATAAGGAAGATTTTATGCAAACCAAAATGTTTGTAATTACTCTAGGCACACAACTGCATTCTTAGAGATAAATGGGGATGTTCAAATTATGTAGAGAATTTAAAAACAAAACTCAGTTTTATTAATAGTCTGGTATGAAAAAAAAAAATTTTTAGCCATAACTTTTGATTGAAAAGAGATATTGGGGTAATTTTTTCACATAAATTATTTTTGAGACTTGAACTTTTTGCAAAAAATATAAACACAATATGTTGGAAAAAATAAATTTCGCGAAAAAATCAAAAATCAGGGTACCCTCGTTGTTTTGATGTCAAAAACAATGAAATAATTTTTGCGCTTAGCTAGAAGAGTTTTTGCAAATATATCATATGTCATATGAAAGGAAGCTAGATGTGCAATTTTTAATTGATTTTTGACAACAAAAAAATTTTTGAATCATTTTTTGATTAAAAAATCAACATTTTGGACTTTTTTGAAATAATCATAAAATATATATACCTTGACTTAACAGTACAATTCAACCTATTTTTGTGAAGTGATTTTATTGAACTTTTGAACAAAAACAATTTGAATGAAATACATGGACAACGGAGATACTTGCATTGAACAACTAAACTTTGATTTTAATGTCGTTTTTTTTCTTATTCTTAGGTAACGATGTTTTATGAAAAAGCCGTTGTACTGAAAATTTCTACTATTTGAAATATATGTGGGTGTTTTTGATGTCAAAATAACAAAAAAATTTGTAATATTCAATACACAAAAAACTCCGATTCTAACAAGTATTATAATAACAAAATTACCGTTAGTTGAAAAATTTCGGAGGGGGAGTGGCAAAATGTAAATATGTTACATTTTAATCTAGGATACACTTAATATGAATACATAGTTTGAACGAATCCGTTGAGCCGCTTAGATTTGTACAAAGCCCAAACAAACAAACAAACAGAAAATGAGTTTTATTACTATAGATAGATCATATATTTAAAAAAAAAATTATAAGTTTATTATTCTTTCAAAAATTTAAGTTGTCAAAGGATTCTTTAATTTCAGCATGTAAGCGCTTTTTTTAATTACAAATGGAAGATTTGAACAAATATTTATATTAATGCTTATCAGCTTATTAACAATGAGCTATCAGCTGCTAGTATTTAGCTAGAGTCCAAGTATGGATCTGTTTATCGATTCCATTGTATCTGTTTATCGATTCCATTGTATCTGTTTATTACTTCCGCTTAAATTTAAACACACAGTTTGAATTTTCTATTGCACAAAAAAAAACAAGCGAAAAGACAATCTGTATTAGGAGCATATGTAACACCCTGTTAACTAAAACAGCTTTCGCTTAACATATAAAGCTTTCTTAGAAACAAGTTGCAGATACATACATCTGAAAAAATTGCCAGCTATACAACTAATACAATGTTCATAGAACTTTTTAGTCTTGATAGATTAATTAGGCTAATTTATAAATGTTTCTACTAGTTAGTAGAAATTATCAGTGAGCAGTGATGAAAAAATGTTTATGGAATTTAAGAACCAAAAATTTATACGTATAATTCGCTTAGCGTCCTCCAATTAAATTCTACAAAAGACGAAAAAGGCGCTTAAGCAATTTTTTTTAACGGCCTTATAGAGGCGATATTTAAATTCGCATAAGCACCTAAGTGAGGCTCATAGACGTAAAAAATAAATGCGCCTTTCAAGCACTTGTGCACTAAAACAGATTTAGTTTGAACAAAAACATAAAGAGTATTTTATCGGAAAAAAACAACATAAAAATTAGGGACGATAATAAACTGATTAAAAATGTGAAGTGTTGCATTTTTAACAAAGGCTGCTAAGCGATGCTTTTAGCATGAAAAATTAATATAAATAACCAAGAATCTAATGATGTTAAAGCAAATGTGCCATTAAGCGGGAGGTAGCTAGAAATGACATTTTTTTTACAATAACACTAAAAAATGCAGCAGAACATTGATTTTGTGCTGTTAACATACATACTTACTCTCTTATGCGAATAGGCAGCTAAAAATTAGAATTACTGCAGAGCTAAAATATTTTTTATTTTAAAATTCTATCGGGCATGAGTTTAAAGAAGAACCTTGTTTCATCAGCATTATACATTTTTTCTGAGTCCAAATAGCCATCTCGAAGTTTTGGGAAAATTTCTTTAGTCACCTTAGGGGTGACTTTAATCACCTGCTTCACCTGAAACCTTGCATTTTCGCTGTCGAAAATGGTAAATCAAACTTTCTAAACAAGAAAAATTCGTTCAACCTAAAATTTTAACTAAATCATTGGCTTTTTCTTGTAAAATATGATAGGTTAGAGCAGGAGTAAGCAAACGGTCGATCGCGATCCGACATTTTAAATAAATAACTAGGTTAATTTCAAATCTTTTTATTTAAAAATGTACTTTAAATATAGCTGATGATGAATTAAAAATCAATTGTACAACTGACGTGACTAATTTCCAAGCAGTGCATCTACTCCCTTCTATTTATTTTACTGCATGCGTACGCACTTTTTATTTTTACTCCCTGCTATACACTTTCTCTTAATACTGTGCTTGCGGTGAGATCAAAAATAACAATATAAGAAATTTAGAAAACAACCTCAAAAAATCAATTTGTTGTATATTTGTGCATCAAAAAAGTATCCCATTTGCTGAAAAAACAGTTTTGCCTTTGCATAAATTAGTTGCTATATCTACTGACGGAGCACCTTCAATGATTGGTAGAAATAATAGATTTTTAGCCCTTTGCAAGCAAAATGAACAGTTTATTGATTTTATATCATTTCATTGCATAATTCATAATAATGCGTTATTTGCAAAAATATTGGATATCGATGATATTATGGACGTGGCAGTGAAAATTGCTAATTCGATAAGAGCGCGAAGTTTAAGGAGGCGTCTCTTCTGTAGTTAACTTGAAGATAATAACTCTGAATATAAAGATTTACTTCTTTTTTGTCATGTTAGGTGGCTCAGTCGAGGTAGCTTTTTGGAAAGATTTCAAAATCTTTTGCCTGAAATTATTGCATTTATTTATGGACACATTAGGGGAAAAACATGAACAATTGGAAGATCCAGTATGGGTAAAAAAATTAGCTTTTCTTACGGATTTTATGGGCCTTTACAACTCGCTCAATTTACAATTACAAGGAAATGGAAAAAATATTATTGGGTTGTTCAGTTCTGTAAGTGCTTCTAAGGCCAAATTAAAACTTATTGCTTCGCAATTAAAAAGGCAAAATTTAAAATATTTTATACTTATATTTATAAAAACATATTAAACTTACTGGTGAATGTAATATTGAAATGTTTTGTTCTGAATTGGAAAATTTTTATCAAGAATTTGAGAGACGATTTGCAAATCTCAATAATTTTCAACCGATATTTGAATTTACTTCATTTCCTTTTGGTGAGTTCGATAACGAGGATATTTCATAAAATCTTGCTCATATCATTTTCAATTGAATTCATCGGATGTATAGTTAGAAATTTTAACAATACAATCAGATATAATTCTGAAAGCACTTGCAAATGCAAATAATTTTTGGAATTTATTACCAGAGAAATCGGTTACCATTATTGAGATCGGTGTCAATGAGGATATTTGCTTTTTTTGGTTCCACTTATCTATGTGAAGCAGCATTTTCTCAAATGAAAAACATCAAATCGCAATTTAGGAGCTCTCTGACTGATGACCACTTAATGGCGTCTATTCGATTGTGTATCAGTGATTACAAACCTCTCTTTGAAAGACTTGTCGATGAAATGGAATGTCACGCATTTACATCAAAAAAGTAATCAAAAATATTTAACAATTAAGAACATTGCACAAAATATTATATACAATGAATTTAATATATTGTTATTAGTAAAGACCTTAATACAATTTTTTTTATTTTTTTTGTTAATTAAACTCACTTTTCGAAGTCGATCGCGCATTAATAAGAAAAATTAATGTCGACATACCTGTATTAAGTTTGCCCACCCCTGGGTTAGAGTTATATATCGCGATTTTTGTATTTTCTACATTTTGAGGAGGTGTGATCCTTATATTTTTCCTATGTTTCCATATTATGGATATTGAAGAATTTGACGCAAGAAAGTCTTCGCCGTTTTCAAGCCGCCAGATTATTGCAGATTTTTCTTCAATGATGAACGCGTTACGTTTAGTTTGTGGAGGCATTTTGAACACAGTAAAAAATCAATCATGCATTTGAAGAAACAAATGTATACTAAGCAAAATCACATGCGCAAATGAAGCTATGCAGTTTTGTTGTCAATGAATTTTATACGGTTATTTCCCTTTCAACAAAGTAAAAATTGCAAATATGTTCAGTGAATATTTTTTGTTCACATATAAATAAAATAAAATTCATAAGTAAGCAAATCTAGTCTCAACTTGCTTTCGTCGTCGCTATATGTGAAAATATTTATTATATTTTATGAAAACTGCGTCGTTATGTGCGAACTCGTCGTTATATCCACCGACGTTAAAAGCGAACGCAGTTCCTAAGGAATGAGAATTTAGAAAATACGACGTTATAGCAGAAATGTTGTTATAACCGAGGTCGTTATAAGTGAATTCCACTGTATATATAATAAAAAACAAAAATTTTTTAAATTAAATTCTAATGAAATAGAAATCTTAAATAAGTAAATTTTAGTTAGTTGAAAAAGGGCATGATCTAAACTTATTATGTAAC
This sequence comes from Dichetophora obliterata, assembly GCA_963920525.1. NCBI lineage: Eukaryota > Metazoa > Arthropoda > Insecta > Diptera > Sciomyzidae > Dichetophora > Dichetophora obliterata. The sequence continues at coordinate 243,662,985 of OY986435.1, read as the reverse complement.
AATCTAATCCAGGATGCACCTAATATGTGAACTATATTTGAACGAAATCAACAGTTTATATTACAAAGGATTTTGTTTCTTAAAAAAATTGATCATGTATTATTATGTCTACCAATTACAATACTAAAAACAATAACAACATAAGCTTAAGATTACTAGTATAAAGGTATAATAAATTGGCTAAAGAAAGCACCAGGAGAACTTCTACACAAATGAACAGTGTGGCCACGAGCTTAAATAAAGAAAGCTAAACCGGCAAAGAAAAAAAGTAAAAATAAGCTAAATGACTTAATTATGAAATGTTAATTAAAAAATGACAAAATTTTAAGATTTTTATTTAATTCATTATATCATTTATTTATTTTTAATATAGGTACTAAACCATACCGGAAATAAAAATTCGCCGCACAGCATCTAATTCGAAGCATTTTTGGAGGGTAATTCCAAATCGTAATTTTTCGGATATTTTAATGGTAATGGCAATTTTTACCAAACGTTTCGTCATATCTTTGACATTTACAGTCCGATCTTAATGTATGGTATATCGATGTTTTTGTCTTGAGAAGACAATTTTTTTGCTCAAAAGGCCATTAACCTCAAGTACTCAGATACCAAATACATATCCACTAGGGAGTCCAACCCCGAAAGCTTTTCTCGATCCCGGGATTAGTTCGGGATTGAAAATTTTAAGAAGTAAATAATTCAAAACGTATTTATACTTGAACCTAAAAAATGTAAATTAATTTATTTAAAAAGTAACAAAAAACAAACACATTAAGAGTATTCACAATTGCGTTGTTTTCAGTGTATTTTAAAAACTCCGTGGTATTGATACCACACTTTACCGAGCGGTTTTTATATTTGTTATTGTTTTACATGAAATCTCTAAAAACCAAGTGTGGTAATGTTAAATAGCCCAATAATATATTTAACGAACGTGGTTTCTAAAGTTCCATAAACAACTGATCGGTTGCCAGTTATTTTTTAATTGAAAAAATGGAAGAAGCTCCAAATGCAAGTTAAACTTTTTTATGCTATATATTAATAAAATAGCATAAGTTAATTTATTTGTATAGTAACAAAAAGCTATAGGTTCCCAACCACAAATTCTATTTTAAAGGGTGCTTAAAATAAAAATAAATACTTTAACTAACAATATTCCGCCAAACACGATGCCTTTCTCGATTTTTACCCAAAAGGTCCTGTGTGAAGGATATTCGACTCTAAAGGTACATTCGAGGTAGCACAGAACTTTTGATTCCTATCTGAATTTTGGCGATTTTGATTATTGTGTTGACGTTTTCCTTAAATTTGGCGAATTAAAAATTTGCATATTTTTTGCATATGCATTTTCTTGTTTTTGAGAAATGTAAACTTGAATGCAATTTTTTAACTTTTCAAAAAACTTAATATAGGGTTTTATATCTCGGGCACTAGAAGTGGTACCGAAGATAATTTCCTTAATTTAGATTCTTCATATATTTCTGAACAACACCCTTTCCAAAAGAATCCATTTATAACATCAGATTAAGACCACGATTTTTTCCTATTTCGATTTTTTAAAAAATTTTCCGTCCTAGCATAAATTTTATTATTTCGTTAAAACACCTCAACTCAGCATTCACAACAACTTTATACTAAAATTTTGAGTTTCTGAGTTTGCCATTCGATGGGTCTCAATTGACTTAACAATTGTTTTTCCCAAGTATTTTAATGAAATAATAACCATAAAGAAGATATGATTAAAAGTATTACATTTCATGCTTGAAATAACTTTTTTTTAATATCAAATTAGGAAAAAAAATCGTGGCCTTTTCCTGCTGTTTTAAAAAAGATATTTTTAGACAAGGTTTCGTTCAAAACTATTTGCAAAAACCGAATTGAGAAAATTATCTTCGGTACCGCGTCTGGTGCCCGAGATATAAAACCTTATATTAATTTTTTTGAAAAAGTTAAAAAATTGCATTCAAGTATACATTTCTTCAAAACAAGAAAATGCATATGCGAAAAAAATGCAAAATATTTGTTCACCATATTTAAGGAAAGACTTAACATTGTAATCAATATCACAAAAATATAGACAATCAGAAAGCAATTAAAACTTCTGTGCTATCTTGAGTGAACCTTTCGAATATCCTTCACACAGAACTTTTTGGGTAAGAACGAAGAGTAGCATCGTATTTGCCAAAATATTGTTAGTTAAAGTTTATATTTACTTTTGCTTTTGCTTTAACATATATGTAGTTTTTCTTAAAAAATTAAAGCATTTTGAGATCGTGGTTTTTTACTGTTTTTCTCAAAAAAACAACTTTGTCCTTGCGGGAGAGGAAGATATTCTTATTTTTTTCTAAATTTTTTTTTGAGAGATACTGACCACCCAATGCAACTTCTGAGAACTCTTATAATCTGAAATTCGAAAAAAAATTGTAGATCGATTCGCCCTATTGTACAATAATCGCAAGCAATTTGTAAATTTCGATCGCGATTGCCTTCACCATCAAACAAAATTATTTCCAAAGTCAGAATATCTGACAATTTTGAAATACATAGCTGACTTCCCGATGTTGCAAATTCTTCTAAAACTATGTAAAGTCCTTGCTCCAGTGATTCACACTCACCGTCCTAATAATCTCTTTCAGCCTCAATAAAATTTTTTTCCTAATTCTATATTCAGATCAACTTAAACTAAAATGTTTGAATTTACATGAATATTTCTAAAAGAAAGTTTTTATTTAAAAATCCCGGGATCCAGGAAAGACAATCCCGGGATTTAAAGTGGCTTAAATTGTCCGGGATCCCGGAATTGACTTCCCTAATATCCACCAAATCTCAGTCCTTACCAGGCCCGTAGCTAGTATGGTGCTAGGGCAGGCTAAGCCTGCCCTAGAATCCGTCGAGCCTGCCCTAGCCAAATTTCCGTATGCTTTTACAACTGCCCTCTTTTATTTTGCAGTTGAGCACAGTGTAATTACTTACTTACTTAGTTGGCACAACAACCGTATGTCGGTCTTGACCTCATCTAAGAATTTGCGCCAGCCATTTCTGTCTTTCGCTTGCTGGCGCCAGTTGGAAATTCCAAGCTTCGTCAGGTTGTCCTCTACTTGGTCTTTCCAACGAAGATGCGGTCATCCTCTTCTGCGTTGACCGCCGCTGGGTACCGAATCGAATGTTTTCTTCACTGGAGCATCGTCTTTCATGCGCTGAACATGACCAAGCCAGCGAAGCCGCTCGATTTTAATGTGCTTGAAATTGTCAGCGTACAGCTCAAACAGTTCATCATTCCACCGTATTCGGTACTCGCCATTGATGCAGATTGGTCCGTTGATCTTACGAAGAATCTTTCTCTCGAATGCTCCTAAAGTTCTTTCATCTGAACTGCTCAGCGTCCAGGTTTGTGATGCATAAAGTAGGACGGGCATGATGAGCGATTTATAGAGCGTGTTTTTCGTTCGTCGAGTGAGGGCTCTGCTTCTCAATTGCCTCTAAGCCCAAAGTAATACCTGTTGGCAAGAGTTATTCTTCCTTTGATTTCAATGCTGATGTCGTTGGTTGAGTTTATGCTGGATCCCAGATAAACGAAGTCCTTCACAACCTCGAAGGAGGTATTGTCAACTGTAACGTGGGTTCCAAGACGCTGGGACTGTTTATTTGTTGACACCAAGTATTTCATCTTATCTGAATTCACTGCCAGACCCATTCGACTTTACTCTCTTTCTAATCTGAAAAATGCTGCACTGATTTCGCGCGTATTATTAAATAAATTTATTTTAAATTAAATAAATTTAACCTTGATGCGAATTATGGCAAGTCGTTCGTTCACAGGTGTGCTTCTCCGCATGGCCGCTGTAGTAGATGTCACAGGGTGCATGCCGAATGCAACCCTGTCCCTTCCATCGCATTTCTTGGATATCAGTGATATTAGGTTTGTATCTTTCCAAGACATCAGTCAGTTGGATAGAGGCACCTTCCCAATTAAGGGTTCGGACATTCCAGGTGCATATCCGTAAATCATTATCAGTTTTTCGTTTGCGGTAGTCGTCATTAGATTTGGGGATCATTTTTCTTTTTTTCTTATTTGCTTTCATTGAAATGGGTTTTTACGGGTGGGCTTCAAACCCGACGCACAACCTATTTTAAGCCTAGGGGTGCCCGCCGCTCAGATTAGCCGCCAAACTAACTGTTGTCAGTTTTGACGTTGCCCAAGAAACACCACATGGAGGTTTGAGTCGACTTGAGGCAATTTCACAAAGATTATGCTGGCCTCGACAGGTTGAGACAGTCAGACATGTTACATTGTAAAGGTTCGCCCCCAGTGTAATTAGACCTTTGCATTATAAACGTAAACATACGCCGAAAAAATGGCAGCACTTTCATTTAACAGCTGAAAATTTAGATAACAAAATTTCGCAAGTCATTGCCAATAACAGCTGGCAAAAAATTGTAAAGAAAGTTAATTTTTGGTGAAAATTTATAGAATGTTGTTATTTTAATTGTTTCCAAGATTTTTTGAGCGAGTTTTTTAGATAATTTATTATTTTAAGTGTTTTAAACTAAATATACACAAAAAAAAAATTGCAGTTGCTGCAGTCGTTTTTCCAGCTTTTGTGTCTCCCAGTTTGCTGTTCTGATTAGGAAAAACACTTGCAACTACTTGAGGATGAATGGGGAAGATTTCGAAATTATATCATGATTCAAGCGCAGCTGACTGCATTTCGGATTTTTCAACTTTAAGCGGCTGTACCAGGTCAGCAGTCTTCACTTATTCCTGTAATCTAAATACTTTGCATTCATTCTCAAATAGTTTTACATACTTTCCCCAATCTACATAATAATTAGTCTAATTAGTCTAAATAAAACTACTAATTGGGAGCATAAAAATTTGGAAAGGCTGAAAGGAAAATAATGGATGTTGCAGACATAGCTTGCGATAGAATGAGGTACTTTTGCTCAAAAACAATTAAAATAACAAGGTTTTATATCACGCGAAACTCAGTAGTAGAACAATCACTTGGTGAGAGAAGTGAATATTCTATTTAAATTAAGCCGGCTTACTTTGATATCGTTGATAATATTATATTCGAATTAAAAAAGCGTTTCACCAAAAATGATCGTATATTGTTGGCATTGTCATAAGCTTACGAAATGAAGCCGGCTAGTTTGAAAATGTTATGTTCTGTAGGCTTAAAAATACCCTATGATGTCGTGATGTCTGTCGTAAAGAAATATCCGTACAAAAAAGGGATGAGCATCAGAAAACATCACCAAATTCAATCAGTTTTGATACGTTGAATGAATTGTGTCTAATGCGCGATGCGTTTCCTGATACTTATAATTTGTTTTGTGCAATCGAAATATTCGGCAATAGTACGGCGGTATTGCGGAGGTATTCCGGCGGTACAGCGGAAGCACAATTTTCCCGTGTAAACCAAATCAACAGAATTCAAAGATTATAGATAACTACAACACGTCTGCGAGAACTTTCATTGATCGCTTTTGAAGGCCATTATTTGGAAAAAATTTGTCCCGAAACCATTCTTTGCAAATTTAATGAGAAACTAAGACAAAGGCCTTTGTATTAAACAGCAGAGCTGTGACTGTAGTGGAAATTTGTTCTAATACATTAGAAATTCGCTTTCAAACATTGAACTATTTATGTTATATTTAATATGTTAATATACTTAACTTTTTTTTTACTAAAATATGCATTTGAACAATGAACTCATTAAATAACATGTAAATATATAAAAAATTCATTTGAAAATATGTTAATATGCATATATATATTTATATACAAATGTATGAAAAAAATTTGTATTTTTTTTTTACTGGAGGCTCAGCCTGCCCGGCTCTTATTTTCTGGCTACGGGCTTGGTCCTTACCATCCTAATGAGCCACTAATGCCAGAAAATTAAAGCTCGCAAAAAAAATTTACCTTTTCCTATGTAAGCATTTCGATAATTCCAGTGGAACTATTTAAAAAATATTTTTAATTTATTTTGCCCAACGTAGTTCTTTCAAACCTTTCAAACTTTTTCGTCATAGCTTCGGTATTTAGAGTTTGATCTGAAAGTATGATGCATATATCGATGTTTGTTTCTTGAGGAGGCCAATGTGTTTGCTCTAAAGGTCATGTACATCAAGTACCCCGTTCTTAACTCATCCATCATTCTGAAACATGATCATCCATCATTCTTGCTTGCTGCGAACAAATCATGTGTGTGATTGAGCGAAGACGAACAAAACATGATAGCGCAATCAAAACAGATCATAGAGATTGTGCATCTAAAATATCGTTGTCAGAGAGCTCACTGTAGTCAATGCAACGAAAGCTAACCAATCAACCATTTAGAAATAGTGATTGGATTAAGCTTACATACAATGCAAAAACCAAGCCTTTTCCAAGCACGCTTGTACAATAAAACACTTAGGTAATAAATAACGCGTAGGTAATAAATTTCCAAGTTGCTTTGTAGAATTATTGCGTAAAAAACAAAAAATAAGTGTTGTACAATAATACTTGGAAAGACTTGCTTTAAGTAAGTGTTTTCCAATCATACTTGCAAAATGTTAGCCAAGGTAATAATTTTGAAACTGTTCAAGGTTGCGATTGCTGTTAACTGTTGGCCTGTGAAGTCTAGTGGAGAGTGCGCTAGGCTATAAACCCAGACGTCCCCGGTTTGAGCCCGGGTTCGGTCGTGGTTCTTTTCACTTTCTTTTCTCTTTACTACATTTAAGAATTATGGAAACTAAACATAGAAATCCACGAGTTAATTGTGGAAAAATTGAATATAAAAGACAAGAACCCACAACTGAGGGCTTAAAATGCAACAAGGCAAGTTTTCTTGAAGGCGGCAAGTTGGGTTTGAGGACGGTACATCTTCTCGAACCGGCGATTTTTTTTTATTCTTATTTGTCAATTTAAGATGACTGCGCATTGTATGGTAAATATATTTATGCATAAAAGTTGCGTATTGAAATACTAATTTCCAATTGTAATTAAACACTTGGAAAAAGCATATTCAAATACTAATTTCCAATTGTAAAGAAACACTTAGGAAAAGCTAATTCAAATACTAATTTCCAATTGTAAAGAAACACTTGGATTAAGCTTATTCAAATACTAATTTTCAATTGTAAAGAAACACTTGGATTAAGCTTATAATAAGGAATATTTTTCCAAGGGATTGTTTTCGTTTATTCTACAATTACTTGTAAGCATTTTCCAATAGTAATCTAAAGCTTTTTCTAAGCTTGATGCTTACGGTTCTAAGCTTGTTTAAAGCTATTTACTGGCAATAAATCAGAGAACGAATACGGTGCTGGCGCGAACACTAGGTAAAAATGGGTCACACATCATTTAACAGTTTTAGGAGGGTGCTGATTTCGAATCTGAAGTCAGAATTTTAAAATTCAAGATGGTGGATAGGGTTGCCAGCTTATTTTTTTATTTTTACGAATTATGCTAGACAAGCAGATTTGGTGTGCATTTTTGTTGGTGTTTTACCTTAGAAAAGAGTTTTTCTCTTGCTGGTAATGTTATCGTTTAAAAACGAAACAGATTAGCTCCAAAAACAGTAGAAGCTATTCTATTCCTAAATTCTCTTTTTAAAAAAGAAAAATACTAAAAATAAAATACTATACTTATAAATACTTGTTTATGTTTTCTTTTTATTGGTTGCGACTTTGACTTGAAAAATACTTTTAGGGTGTCCCCTATGATAGATTTGTTAAATGATGTTAAAAACTTTTAAAAATACGTATTATTAGGTGGCAACCCTATTATTTCAAAATTTTACAATTTTGAAATTCTGACAACGGGTTCGGATTCAGCGACCCATTTTTACCCTTTAGTTCGCGCCAGCCCCGAATTCGCAAAAATAAAAAAATTAAGGTGGGAACCCTATCCATCATCTTGAATTTTAAAATTTCTGACTTCAGATTCGAATTCAGAGACCCCCTAGCACTGTTAAATAATATTTAAAACTTTTAAAAATACATATTAGGTGGCAACCCTATTATAAAAAAGTTACATAATTTTTTTATTCTGTCAACGGATTCAGATTCAGCGACCCATTTTTACCTAGTTAATCTTACCTAGAAAATTTTGAAGTTGGTGTAAAAAATGTTATGTCTAGTTAACGCGCTGACGACCGCTGATTAAAATTATCAAAATTATCAAAATGATCCAAATGATCTATTGCCATATATTGCTTTTTATTCTCATCCTACCCTTTATAATTAAATTTCGTTGCTTGTGGTGTTGACGAACAAAAACACGTCGTGCATGGATTGCCGAGAGAGAAAGTGTGTATTGTTTGTCGTTGTAGGCTTTTGTTTGGTGTTGAGCAAATGAAACTCTCAAGTGTTATTAGATGAGAGTCAACTGTGAGCAATGCAATAAATCACAGTGTGTGTATGTTGAAATAGATGCACCGACGCAGGGCTTTAGTCCCTAGCCCTTTAAAATTAGCTTTACTGTATTTAAATTAAGGAAGTGTTTTTAAAATGATTTTTATAATGTCCTCTGCAGTAGAATCTTTCACCATAGTATCTTTTTTTACAGAAATGCCAGTAGAATCGTCTATAATTAGGCTGTAAAAGCTATTTTCAATATCGGAAATCAATGGCGTAGTAAAATACGGCCAAGCCATTTTGTCATGCTATTTACCGGTATTGCCCAATGGGACAGAAGAATTGTAAAGCCCAGGGTAATGCACGTTGGGTCCGTTCATGCCCTGTCAATGACATCGATGTGTTAAAATGACATACAAAATACTAGGCGAAGAGCATGATCCTACCACTGAGTGTATGTGAACTCTAATACCAATTAGTGGGTCCACGGAACAACAGGGTAAAGTTCTCGTTTTTAACAGTTCTCCAAAAAAGAAAAAAAAACTGTTTTCAAAGGACAAAAAGGCTAAAAAAAGCCATGAAGCTAAATCGTAAATTTACAGGCTAAGCCACTAAAAAACAGACTAAATCTAGCCTAGAAAAGGCTGATATGGCCACACTGCATATGAAGAAACTAAAACATACCGACGAGTATGTGAAACCTTTAAAAAATTTATTGATTTCCTTAAACCAACAATAATACAAATATATTTACACATTTTTGAGATTATCGGAAATTGATAAAATGGCTTTATGCCTTTTTCTGGACCAAAACAACATAAAAGTGAAATAAAACAAACAAATTATTTTTTACACTAAAGTGCAGATACAAACAAGCTGTTGATGTATAACAAATATATGTACATAATTTATGTTGACATCTTTACATTTAAACCCATTTACTTGATATGACGTCAATGAAAAAACATACAAATAAATGTAAATAAATCACAGTCTGTTGTTTCACACATGTTTCGTACTTTAGTTGTGCGTGTATTTATTTTATTTATAAAAACTTTAATGGAAATGTTCAGTTTTCGCAAAACAATTTAAAGAAATGTGGAGTGAACATTTGGTTTTGAAACAAATTTTATTAAAAGCATAAATTTTTATTTTAATAAAATAAACTGTACCGATTAAAATGACTGAAATGAATGACAAGTTTGAACAGATCTTTTTATTTAAAAATGTACGTCGGAGAAACGATCTAAGGCCCTTGAACCTGGTCTGTATGACAATCAATTCATTCGGTAACAGAAATTTGGTACTCAGTAATTCGAAAATCGGAATGAAATTTTCTATTACTTCTTCCGATTTTTTTAATAAATTTTTTTTTTAATTTTTGTACCTACTATCTAACCTGAATTTAACTGTGGAAACCTACCAATTTTAGCATTATTTTTCGTATAACTTATGCATTTCAGTTGAACTATGTAGTTTGAAAATTCTTAAAAGATTAAGGCAAACTATATGGTCCAACTGAAATGTATGTAGTACGTTATGCAAAAAATTTTGTTTGATCGGGTCAACTTTAGTTGAGTTGTTATACATAATAGGGGCCTGAATGCTTTAAGTTTGTTTAGGTTAAGGAAAAATAAAGCTAACATTTCCTATGCTGGTGGTGGTTCTTCCAAGATTTGTTTTTTCACACCCCGAGAACAGAAAGTCATTGAGTTGTTGCAAATCGACGAGCAGTAGGTGGAATGTGTGGTACAAAGCAATTTGGATCAAAGGCTGACCCACGTAAAAGTACAACATGATATATGTCTGTAAATGCGTTGGAATTAACCCATTTTTCGCCGCCCGGTGATTATAATTACCAGAACTTTTACTATCCATAACTGACAAATACAAATTTTTCATATTAACTTACATTTTTTGTCACTTAGTTAGGGTTCTGGTTTCTTTATTATATGCTCAGCTTAGTTCCAGTAGCAATATAAGTTATTAATTGTAGTGCTTTTAGAAATAAGTATTAAAAGGTCATCAAAATGTGTGGGGATAAAGTGACAAGATCTTATGATATCTAACAACCACGTCTATAATTATAAGAGAAAATGTCTACTTTAGTCTTTAGAGTCATATTTACCACAATTAATATTAAAATATAATGTACAATTTAATGATGAATATTGTGGTGATTATAATCACCATTGGCGAATAGCGTATTCCTTATAATTCGGTTTGTGCACATTTGTGTACATATATATTTTGACAGAAGTAGAAACAAAGCATGCTATTGCTATGACAACTGTTTATGTGTGCGAATTTCGAGTGGAATTCGCAAAAAATTTTGGAAGTCAATTTTTTTACATCAGTCGAATGTTATGCTTAGCAGTTTACGTAATTACAAAAAGTGTAAATTTTTGCAATAAGTTGATCAACATGTATGCAAAAATGTCCCGAACATAAGTTTCATCTTAATATATAAATGGCAAGCACGCTGCTCCGTGCCCAATATCTCTCAAACTGTTCTCTAAAATGTTCAGCCTGAAAGTATGCACAGAAAATATATTTGATACTTATCAGTAACAATATTGGGTTTTTACAATAGTACGTTTTTGATCTAATTACCTCTCTTTTTATCCTTTTATAAAAAAATTATGACGAATTTAATGAAATTCTTTTGATGGATTGTGCCTAAAAATATAATTGTATCAGCTGCGAAACGACATCTGAGTTGCTACGTATATGAAAGTAGCAAAGCCAGTTCGCAAAGTTGTGTATGAATATAGTTTTTACCAAACTCGACTTTTTACACTTGAACAAATTTTTCAACACTGTTTCAATACTTAAAGTGTTATTAAGAGTGGTATATTTGTATTTTGTAAAAATCAAGTGAATACAAAATCAAGCTTTAAAAAGAGAAAAAAGTGCTTTCGGCAAATGCCTCCAAGAAAGAAGTGTGCGGAGGACCTGTCGTAAGACAGGCTTTTGTACTAGTAGATGAATATTTTTAAAAACAAGCATCAAACTTTTGTAGTTTTTACTTTATACTCGATGTGTTGGAAGACTATGAAGATGAATCAGAGTAGACACAGATTCGCGATAATGCCAGTAATGTTTTATATATTCCACTCTGAGTTGACGATGTCAGCAACGAAAAGATATTGATGGAACTATCCTTGAAGATCATACAAAAAATAAAAATAATACAAAAGGTGAAGTAGCTAAAGAATTGGAGCTGTAATATGAAGTTCAAAATAAAGACATTGGTGTCCTAAATAAAGTAAAGATATTGGAATTGCTTCAAAAATCAAAATATATAAATTGTAGATCCAAATCTTCATTTCTTTCGCCGAAATGGGTTAAAAAAATGACCCCAATACTCCAATAATGTATCAAGCATTGAGTATGTTATCTATGTATTTAGTTTTTTATAACTCTCCAGTACTGTTAATGGACCATATATACAGAGTCTGTAGCAGAGCTGTAGCAAGTAGGTTCTGACTAATAATAGAAAAATTGGCCTTGAAGCTCACGTGTTATTGAGTTAACTTGAAAATGTGCAGCATTCAGAACGGAATTTTGTATATTTTAACAATTTCTTCACATCCTTCTGCCTGTGCCTGCTGTCTGAAAGAAATTTTATGCAACCGGAAGTAGAGGAGCCAAGATCAAAATGAACCAAAGGGACGCAGCCCATAATTGTAAAGCGAATAAAATAATTTTTATTTACCCTTGACAATCTCATACTTGTATATATATTCCGCCGATGGTGATTATAGTTACCACTTATTTTCTGGGAAACTGTGGACAACACTGACTCCAAAGCTTGGAGTTTTCTTAGTTAGCATCGAAATGGGTTCGAAATAAATTTTTATGCAAATCGGTGAACAGGATCTTGGTGCGGCGGAAAATGGGTTAAAAAAGACAGACAACGATGCAGAGGAAATATACAGTTAAAAATTTAATGAAACAGACACACCAGTCTCACAAAATAACATCAAAAACAACGCTCCTTCTTGTTCCTGCGTTCAATTAATTCCAAGAACAGAGACAAGTTTACTATTAAAGCAGATGAATAACCAAATCGAGAATCAAAACAATATCTTCAAGACACAGATGAAAATAAGCGATTACTTAAAATAAATAAATAATAAATGGAAAAAATAAGTGATTACTTATAAACATGTCAAAACACAAAAGAAAATAGTTCGAACTCTGGGAAAAAAAAAGCTAAAATTAGCTAAGAATAAATCAACTACAAAGTTATAAGCGATATGGAAAAAACCAATCACAAATTACTAAAATAGATTTTAAAAAACATGTACGGAAGGAATGTCATGAAGTTTTTAAATAAAATGAAAAAATACTTATATATTTAAAAAATTATGTTGGTCATTGAAGGCTTTAAATTTAAAAAATTTTTTTAGCATGTTATTTTATACATTCATCAAACAATACATCAAACTATTTTTTATTTGATCTCTTATCCTTTGAGGAATATGTGAAAAATGTTTATCTTCAAGATTATCGGTTTGTTAAATGGTAGAGTAAGTTCGGGTACTGTGGAAGGAGTGGCTAATGTGAAAGGTCACTTTATTTTCTAAAATAATGACTTTCTGGCATCTCTTGCATCACTGACAGCTTGCAAACCAAAAATTATGGTTTGAAACACGTGCTTATTCCTGAAAATATTTGCTGGTTGATGTTCAGTAGCTTGGAAAGCATCGACTCGATCACGCAGCATTTTTTCGTAGATATTTTGAAGGGCTTTGGTGATTGATTAAAATAAATTTAAATTCGTGGGTTCAATAAAAGTGCAAGCCTATAAGTAAAATTTTTACAATTTTTGTGGTAAGTACGGCGTTCATAGTTTCTAAAATTTTTTTATAAATATTTTTGTACCTATGGTGTGAAACGGGTAATGTGGAATGGTTGAAGGCGGCTATTATGTATTCACCATTATTAATATTCACCATTTCATATTACCCGACCGCTTCTTGCAACTTTTTTGATTTTTATGTATGTACTGTATATTTTTCAGATCCAATTCCAAACATGCCAAAAAAGGATGGAATTACAAAATGGAATCAGCTTTCCATGAAACAAGCTATAAGAGCAGTTAGAAGCGGATATATGGGCATAGATTTGGCCTCAAAAACCTTTAATGTTCCGCACACAACTCTTTGTCTGGCTAGAAGCGATACTCCGAATTTCAAAACTTTTATCCACTCCATTAGGACGTAAGTCAGTTTTTGACAGCAGCATGGAAAATGAATAAGTGAACTAGGCTCTTGAGATGGAGGCTCGATTTTGGGGACTTACTAGAAGTGATATCCGTTCCCTTGCATTTCATATCGCAAAACAAAACAATATTCCAAATAAATTTTCCACTTTAAAATGTTACGCTGGCAAAGACTGGCTTAAAGGGTTCTTGAAACGTCATAAGGAAAAATTGAGTATTCGGACACCAACTGGAACTTCTTTTGATAGAGCCAGAGCTTTCACTCGAGAAAATGTAGATATGTTTCTTACGATCCTTGGAAGTGAATATGAACAGCACAATTTTCCATCATCTGCTATATGGAATGTTGATGAAACTGGACTTTCTGTTGTTCCAAATAAACATCCGAAAATTTTGGCAAGCAAAAGGAAACGCCAAATTGGAGCAATGACATCTGCTGAACAAGGCTCATTAGTCACAGTTATCAGTTGCATGAGCGCTGGGGGATCTTTCGTTCCGGTTTTTTTAATATTTCTACGAAAAAATCTCAATGCTCAATTAATGAAGAATGATCCTCCTTTTTCAGACTCGGCATGCCACATTTCCGGATGGGTTCAAGTTGATTCTTTCACTAAATGGTTTAGACATTTCTTAGAATTTACAAAGCAAAGTAAAGAGGACCCATCTTTACTAATATTGAACGAGCACTATAGCCATACGAGGAATAAAGACGTTTTAAACCTTGCTCGTCAAAATGGTGTGGTAATTGTATCACTTCCACACTCGACTCACAAGTTGCAGCCCTTTTTATTATTGGGACAAAATATTTATGGGTCCCCTTTAAACTTACTACAGCGATGAAATCAGAAGATATACACGTGAAAAAGGCACAAAAATTATTCGGTTTGATATTGCAGAACTTTTTGGTAGAGCTTATCTAAAGGTTCAGTCGGGACAAGTCGCTGTCAACGTATTTAAATGCACGGAAATATATTCCTTTAACAAGAATATTTTTTTCGGAAAGCGACTTTATTGCTGGAGAAATTGAAGAACTAGTTGAAGAATCTTGTGGACAAAATCCATCAGAAAACGAAAATTTGGATCTTCTTTCTACTAATTCCGCTGCTGACATACTTTTAATTGAAAAAAATAGTTCAAGAATCTTCTGGTGAAAATTCATCCACCATGACCCACTTTTAATAGCTGATCCAGTTTTTCCAACTGCTGCGTCTCCAAGTAAACGAATAAGTCCCTGAGAAATATCCCCTCCATCTAGAATAAAGTGCTTTTTACGAGCAATCGAGGAAGAAAGTCGAGACCAACTGTTCTTATAAAATTTCCGAATAAAAACGATCTTGAGAAGAATATTGAAGCCATTTACGTTCGAAAAATAAAAACAGAGAAAGGAAAACGGAAGCAGATCAAGACTAATCAAGAAGTAAAAAGAGTGAAGCATCGCTCTAAAAACAAAAGTTCCTCTAGTGAATCTGATGCTGATGCCAGCTTAAAGTTCATGGATTCTGACGACGACGAAGTTTGCCCTGACGTTCCACATAACAAGGAAATAAAATTTATGTTTTGCAACAAATCATTCAAAGATGACATCATCTTAATTAAATTTACACAGTGCAGGGTCCACCCTAATGTCAAAAAACTTTTTGAAATTGTAACATTGGGTTCGAAATCAGTGACCCCTTAATACTGCCAGCACATTTACAGAGAGCATAAACAAAAAAAAAACACATTTTCAGGGTCCACCCTAGTGTCAAAAACTTTTTTAATTTTAACATAAGGTTCAAAATCAGTAACCCCTTATATTGCTAGCACATATACAAAGAGTATAAAACAAAAACACACATTTAAAGGTTCCACCCTAGTGTCAAAAAATTTTATAATATCTAACATAAGATTCGAAATCAGCGACTCCTTAATACTGATATACACAAAGAGTGTAAAGCAAAAAACACATTTTAAGGGTTCACCCTAGTGTCAAAAATGTTTTTAAATTCTAACATAAGCAGTGCGACATGGTTTGGGTATATAAAACATGTCTACCAAAAAGACAACCCATTTTTATTTGCAAATCATACGCCCTATAATAATTATAATATTTTTTAAACATTTATTTACAAGCAAAATTTTGTTCTGTAACGAATGTTTTATTTTACTTTAAGGCTCTTTTGGTTTTGTTCTTAACTAAAAAGAAATTAATTAACATGTTTTTCAACGCTTAATAAATCAAAAGCATTTTCTTTGAATGTATTAAAGTTTTGTTTTTTAGATCTAATTGTTTTAATACACAAATTTATTAATCTTAATTTTCTGCTGGGTAATGTGGAATGGTATTGCACAATAACAACCCAACTCATTCCACATTACCCGCCAATTTTGCCAAATAGTGATTTTCAGAGTTCCTTTACTTTTTTTACTATAACTTTTAAATTGTTTTGATAACAAACGAACTGAACAAAGACCATATAAAATATCCACAAATGAATCCAAAACTGCGCACTGCTAAGGATTCTAAGGAATATCTTGTCCGTTATGTAGAAAAAAGAAAGAGGTATTCCACAATACCCGACTTTACTCTATTGATTGCATTTGAAATATCAGTTGGTGGCTCAAAAGTATGTATTAAACATACTGTAGTGTCTAAATTATTGTAAAAATAATTACTTGTTTTAGTTTTATACTTTACGCTTAAATTTCGGTATGGAATTAAGAACCATGGCTCAAGGGGATAGCCGCAATTACCTAAATAATCAAAATATAAATTGGCTTAAAAGTAATGTATAGATTTACAAAAATATAGAATCAAGCTTACCAATAATCCACCTGTCTCCATTTTTGAAATCTCTGCCTCAGATATGGCCGTTCGTGGGAAAGGCTCCATACGTGTGAGTCATGGAATATACCTCTATATCTTCCATTAACGACTCTTATCATAAACTTGTGATCACAAATCATAAAATTGAAAATCACAAGTTATTCTATTAGTCCAGCAGTTAAGTTTTTTCACCAGGAAAGTATTCCGAAGTTAATGAAATTTTAACGAATTATTTAGGGGTGCAGAAAGACTATCATAAGTTTTTGACTTCGAGCAATTTGTGCTTTCTTAGAAAGGGGGCAAAAACTTCAAATATTTCTGAATTTTTCAGTTTTTCGCTTGTATCTCTTAAATTAAGCACATTTTGATAAAGAGCAATGAATTTCCTAAATGTTCTTTGGTGAACCAGATTTTTGCACCTAATACAGGGTCCGCCATCTAACGTTTTTTTTCAACTAATGCTTATTTCGTGAATGGTAACACTTAGCCCATGTCTGATTTGACAGATAATTAGTTATATCCTTCCGCTAAATGAATATGGTTGTGTATACGCTTGAACAACGCTGGGAAATATTGCGACACTACTTTGATGCAGAAGATGCCGATTTTGCCAAAAAATCATCTTTTCAGATGAAACTCATTTTGATCTTGGCGGGTATGCAAACAAGAAAAATTGTCGCATTTGGGGCACAAAAAACCCGCACGCATACATTGAAAAGCCGTTGCACCCAAAACGAGTCACTGTTTGGTGCGGATTTTGGTCCAGAGCCATAATTTGGCCATTTTTCTTCGAAAATGAGCAAGGAGTGGTCGTTACAGTTAATGGCGATCGTTATCGGGCCATGTTGAACGAATTTTTGTTCACAAAAATTGAAGAGGAGGATATTAGCAACATTTGGTTTCAGCAGGACGGCGCTACGTGCCACACAGCCGAAGCTACACTCGATGTTTTGCGCCCTGTTTTTGAAGATCGCATTATCAGCCGCAGAGCTGATGTCGTTTGGCCACCTCGGAGCTGCGATTTGACACCGTTGGACTATTATTTGTGGGGTGCCCTCAAAGATAACTGTTACGCTGACAAGCCAGAGACAATTGACGCTTTACTGCATGGCCAGCCGAGGCAGCCATTTGAATGAAAGTTTTTTTCATTATTAACCGGAAGGATTGTACTTTCAAATAAAAAAAGAAATTTAAGAAAATATGCAGTAGTTTTTTTTTATAGAATTTTAAAAAAAAAGAAGTTATTTGGCGGACCCTTTATTAACGGAGACACAGCCGATCAAATTTAAAACAAAGAAATAGCAAGGAGAAAGGAAATTTTGAAGACTTGAACTTAAAGAGGATAAGGCTATTACAAGTGTCCGACCGAATATTCGGTTTCGGTTAAGGCCAGCTTCGGCCCTTTTTGTCAGATTCGGCTAGTTTCGGCTATTCGGCCATATTGAGCCCTTATAACCTTTATCCATATTGAGGCTTTTGTTATAAGGCCGAATAGCCGAAACTAGCCAAAACTTTTGTTAAAAATTTCTTGCATCAGTAATTTAATTTAAATATGTAGGTTTGGTTTAATAAAAATATTTACAACGCATTGTACAAAATAAAACTTATGAATTCGTCTATAATTTGATTTATCGTGTTAGCATAAAAATTGTGGTTAATTTTATGCTAACCGATTTGATCATTTCTATTGCAATTAATATTAAAGTTTTATTGGTACTGAAGCCAAAAATTAATTAACTTTAAATAATTAACCTTCCGAACGAATTCTGTGTGTGTGGAATTAAGGAAAAGAAAACGAAATATTTCAATTTTTATAGTACTAAACCTTTAAAAAAAATACTTTATTTTGTAGATCTATAAAAATGTACATTGTAAATGCATACTATTTTGAGTGTGTATGGAAGATATAAAGTATGCATTACTTTTGTTATAAAAAATATAATAAAAAATTATCTCATTTATTATTATAGTAAACTTCAACGAATTATTATAAACTTCAATATTCAAATAAAATTTTTTTATATCAAATTTTTTTCCTTTTAACAAAAAAAAATTATTTGTAAAAACTTAAATTTTCATATTAAAAACCAGTTGTAGTTTCGGTTTCGGCCGAATTTTATAAAATGGCCGAATATTCGGTTTCGGCCAAAATTGCGGTTTCGGTCGGAAACTAGTTATTACTCTGGCATCTGTATCCTGTTCTCTCAAAATCATGGACAATAAGTTCACAGTGGATCTACTCACTCTATTCCAATGAGTGTGTATAGCATAACAATCAGAGGCTGACCTACGGAACTTGTTCTAGTATGAACTCGCCCCCCTTTCCAATGTCGCTGTTCACAAGAGAAGAAATGCATTAAGACCGAAAATCCATGATTTATGTGGCATTCCTTCCTGCCGCAGATGAAGAAGTAAACTTCGGCATCAGAAAATGCAAATGCAAATGCTTTGATGGTGGATTCCTGCTGCATTGAGTTGTTTGGGCAAAGTCAAGTGAAGTCACATTTCAAGAAGTTTTCCAAAACTACATGGACTACGTCCAAAGGCACTTTGGGAGCAATGCCGCTTTGGTTTTTGATGATTATCCTGTTGGAATAACCTACCAAAGCACAAAAGCTGCTGAACGTTATCAGCATTCTTTGCTTCACGTCTCAAAAAAGTTTGTCTTTTCCAAGACAACTTCTATAAGTTGTAAGAATTTATTTTCAACGATACCAACAAGATGAAATTCATAACTATGCTGGAGAGTTAAATGGAAACCAGTGGGATCTAAGTGAAGCCGGCAATAGAAGACGCCTATGTAGTGATCCTGTCGTCATAACAGGAGAAGATATTAATCTTCTGGTGCTTCTTACTGCTTTGAGTTTTTCCAAAAAGTAACGTTTATTTCGAGAATACTGTAAAGGGTCACAGCGCAATTGTACTATATTCATCTTAATCGTTCCAGCACGAACCACAGGACATTATTTTCCTGCATGCGAAAAGTGGGTGTAAAACCACTTCAACACCCTTTGTAATTGGGCAAAATGCAGATACAGAAGTATAGCAAGAACCTTAGCCTTTCAAAAATGTTGGCGATTTTTAAAGACACTGAGATTACTCCAACTAAAATCGCTGAAGTTGGAGAGAAATTCCTTGTAAAATTTTATGGTGGGACCATTAAAATTGACAATCTCGGATGACTGAGATATCGAATTTTTTCCAAACTTTTTTTCGCTATCTATTAGAAATATTAAAAAAAAAATTTTAATTGTTTAGCAAAACGTAGGGCAAACCTTTAAATGTTTTGTGATATCGTATTCTTGTTGTAAAATATGCATCAAAAACGTTCTTATCCAATCTACCATTCTTAAGCGCTGATTATATTAGACGGAACGGAACGTTATAGACTGTTGATAAATGTCACTTTTCAATCTATTACATGAGTTTCTTATTAGTTTGATAATAATAATACAGAACGGAGCGGCACGCGACTTTAAGATCTATTGAGTTTTTATTTCTCCGCTGCGTTCCGCAACGTTTGGAGTAAAATAATTATATTGACAGATGCTATTATTAATTTTATTCTGCATTCGTTTTGTTTTCCGTATTTTTGATAAATTTTGATTGAATTCAAGTTTTAAAATAATCAGAAAAGAAGAATTGATGGAATTTGTTTTGTAATAAAATATATTTTAGAAAAATGCTCCTCCTCTTTCGATGCTACTGTAATCGCTACTCCGTTTGAAAACGTTTTCATCCCGCCACGATTGCACTCAACTACGTTCCGTTCCGTCTTTTATAATCAGCACTTAAAGTAATACACTTAAACTTTAAATTTTAAAGCAGTGTCGGTCAACTTTGCACACTTGTGATTATGTTTGTGCAGTAAAATATCCCAATAGTCCAAGTCCTAAAGGAATCTTGAATGAATCAAACATGTTTTTTCTTCATCTCTGACGAAACATACTGATTCGTTTATACATTTTATTGACGAAAATCCCATATAAATGTTCCAAATTCATGCGCTGTTTGAAAACTTTCTGTTTTCGATGAACGAAAACAAGACAATTTTTTAAAGAATTGTCGAAAAACATTTCTCATGCAGTAAGTTTCTTTAAGAAATCATCATGACATATTCGTGCACGATGCCTTAGACTGCAGCGATGTATTCATCTCACGTACAGAACGATACAAACTTCCGCGTTTAAGCCCAGTAGTTACAGTCTTGAAGAAATCTCAAATGAATCATGTACGATTTTTCTTGATCCTTGACGAAACATGCTGATTTGGCCATACATTTCATTGACGAAAATTTCATATAAATGTTCCAAATTCGTGCAAGACACAATGCAGAAACGTCGGGATTTATCATGCACGAACCCAATATTGAAATATTGAGGAAGTTTCGTTTACGAAAAGTAGACAGACATATAAAGAAAATTTGTCGAGGAATAAAAATCGAAACGTGCTTCTGGACCGAATTCAACGTCGTGCGATATATTTGATAGAGGATAAAAATATTTCATCCTCTCTCAACTCTATTGGAAATCGACGTAATGTTGGTTTCGTAATTTCCTGACGCCACCACACTGTATGTTTTCCAAGTCCACTCGGGCAGCTGTCCAAGCCCACTCCTTTACCATTGCCTTGATGCCACACAGAACCTCCCGTTGTTGTGATAATTCGTTCTTTAGTTGTACGGTAAAGTTGTGGAATAGTCTCCCTGCGAGCATGTTTCCCGTCAGTTCTGAGTTGTGCAAATTTAAAACAAATCTTCACCGAAACTACTCCATCTTTTCATCCTCTAACTATCATCCATCTTCCAAATCAACACAATGCTCATACATTTATAAACATCACCTGAGCTTTCACTTTAGAAAACAGAAAAAAATTATACCAAATTGTCAAAATCAAACGAATTCGACCGCAATGGCAATGGCACCTAAACAGTGGTGTCAATGAATATTTTAATACTATCTAAAACCATCGATAGTCAGTCCAAAACTATCGACAGTCACGATAGAATGAAATTATCGATAGTATCGATAGTGTCATCGATAGTTTGCGAACTCGTCAATGCCATTAAACTATGGAATTCACTACCAGTTAATATTAAATCAATCGCTAGTACGAACAATTTCAAGTTATCTGTTTTGTTATATTTCTCAAACGACTAAAACAATCTAAATAAAGTTTTTACTATATAACTGTTTTTCTTTTTATCATTTAATCATTGCAATATATATGTTACAAATACTCTGAAAAAAACTAATTATTAATTATTTATCTTTTTTATTTCTACGAGTGTCATCTGTCGATCAAATACTTTCTATTTTTATTTTTACTTTTGTTCTAAACTATAAATTCTTTATTGTTTAAGTCTATAATAATTATATGCTATAAGTTGATTATTTATGTTTCACCGTTGTACTTCTTAAAGATCTTTTTGTATCTTACAGTACTAATTTATCCTTAAATAAATACAAATACAAACTCTACAGTTAGGCTCTGGACGATTCGGCGAATTACAACAATCATGAATATCTTGAAATTGTTGTAATAGAGTGGAAAAAGTTAAGCGCTGACAGCCGCTACTCTGCATTATATTTTGTATGAATTTTTTTAAGTCCAGCAGCTCATGCGGAAAATTCCTTTAAGAAATCATCACGAAAAGTTCGTCAATGATGCCACTAACTACTGGGAGCGAAAGTCAAGCAGATAAACCTGCGTTTGCGTATTCCTTGGATATATAACGATTATACTGTAATTAATAACACTGTATAAAATTATATTTAAGCAAAATATTAAAAAAAGGATTTTCAACAATAGCTACCTCCTGGCGATGAAGTTTGGGTGATTAAACAATTTTGATTAGCAAAGAGCTGTTAGTTGTTATATTCTTAGATGAAGAAATTAATAGTGGATACTGAGGACGATTACATTAAAATTTTTTAAAATAAGTTTTACTTTCATTCAAAAATTGTTTCGAAAAATTGTTTCGCAATATAAAGCAGAGCCCAAAACAACTCACCTTATGCTTTGTAAGATTTCTGAAAAAAGCGCTTTAGCATAATTTTGTTTTCAGTGTGAGCTTTAAGGCCTTCAATAACACATACTCAAGATGAGAAAGTATAGGTGTGCAAAGCTGCCCGACACTGATTTAAAGCCTTAAAAAAGCCATTAAAATCTTCCAAAGAAAGTATGTCGACTATCCCAGTAGAAGTATTTTAAAAAATCCGTTATATACTTGCTAAATGAAGGGTTTCTCGCAGTGTTTGAAATTGCTTGACTATTTTCAATTGCTTAGCTATGACTGCGAAAAATGAACCAGCAATAGTAAACAGCAACAGCAATAAAGAAATAGCATATAATACTGCTGAACTTTACTGGGCTGTAGGTTTTGCTAACGAAGCCAGTTTAGTCAAATGTTTTAAAATCAAAAATAGCGCGTTCTTCTTGCACCCCGAAAATATTTTGTTATCGATGATAACGGAACAAGATTCGCTAGTACGTTCAGATGAATATACAAATGTCTTAGCAGCAAGCACAGAAGCAACAGGCTAAATTCAACAAATGTTCGTTCCAGAAGTAGACAATTTTATAAATTTTGAAAGTGAAAGGTAAAGTAAACAACTTCATTTGAATTAAACTTAATTATTTTCTCAGCTTATCTCTGTCATTTTGAAAATACTGATTCACGTAGTACATGAATCTGCCATTGCTGTCAACGATGAACAACAAATGGGTCACATTTTATCTAAACTCGAGAGCCGCCACAAATACAGTTTACTTGAATCACGTGGAAATTTTATCGCTTAAATCTCGATGATTTTAATATGTAAAAAATTTCTGTCGACTGAACTAATTTAATAAAATTTTTTTAAAGTTATGTAATTTTGAAGTAAGAAAAATAAGCCCATTACTATTTTGTACTTTTTTAATTTTTTGTCTCTGAAATAGTGGCATTAATGCTTTTAATTTAAAAGTTTTTTACCTCTAAGTAAAAATCGTTGTTAAAACAAAGTTTCAGGATTTTTTCTAAATTTGTTCGCAACACTATGTCTTAAAAGCGATTGTTCCATTTTGCAGTTTCCAAAAAAAAAATCTTTAGCATCGAGCTCTTTAGTTGAATTTTAAACTAACAACCATGCTATTTATGCTGTGCTTTAATTTATGATTGAAAAATAAATGTTAATTTTTACTGGGTTCGTTCATTGCTTAAGGTTGCTTGAAATTTTAAAAAGCTTTTTTAGCTTTAAAAAAGACAAATTTTTTTATTTTAAAAAGATAAATTAATTTATAATTGAAATTAAGTTGATTGCTAAATAATAATATCTTAACTGTGCTAATAACGAAAACTGTAACTTAAAATATTTAGGCGTTTGCTTACAGGACTGTTTCAGAGTGCTTGTTCAGTTTTAAGAACTTGCGCTTAGAATTAAAAACTAACAACTTCCGGCCCTTATATCTTAGAATTTATCAAACATATAGAAAACCTGTTACTGAAATTAAAAAGTTCATACTGTTTTAATGTAGAATCGTAAAAAAATATTTAAATTACATACTAGAGCTCCAACTTAAGCAAGTGTTTCGAACGACACGTATACACGGAAGTTCCTTTTTGAAAACATGTACTCGAACTACGCGTGAATGTTTAACACGTGCTACACATGTAGTAGCAAAAGTACGTGTTCACGTGTATACGTGTTCACTTAAAACGAGTGCACGCGTTCACTCGTTCACGTTTTTAAGTATTCGCGTTTAAACAATTTAGACGCATCCAAGCCAATTCCCATAGATTTTTATTGTCTTAAGTTTGGCCAGCTTTTTACAGTTTACTGGAGCTTTTTGGCGCTTCATAGGCTTCAATGGCTTGCTAATATCTGACCTTTTGTGGTTTCTATGACGCTCATAAGTAAATGATATTCCGGCCAATCGGTTTTACTGGGACTACTCACATACAGTATAAGTTATTCACCCCTATTGTGTATGTCAACGCCGACGCCGACATCAACACAATACAGGTATTTACTTACATTCTGTATTGATGTCGACGTGTTATCGATAATTCAAAAGTATTAATACCATCTTTCTTTTTAATAATGAGGAAATAAATAAACAAAAAATAAAGAAAAGTGAAACAGTTTATACTTTTTAATTGTTATGACTTTGTTTAATTTAATTGTTTGAGTGTTAAAGACTGCATTGTGCGTGTTGAAGAGATCATTCTGCCACCATTTGTGTCGCCTTGTCATTTGTTACACTTTTATTGTGATTTAAGATTTCTAAAAACACTTTTATTTCAAACTTTACTTAGAGAACAAATACACCAACTTAAATTTTCATAATTTGGAAAGCCTTTTTATTTAAGAGTTTAATCAGGGTTGTTAGGACGAAATATGTTTTTTGTAACGGACTCCAGCGAAAGTTCAAGCGATGACGATAGAAATCGAATCCTTAGGCTTCAGAGAAAAGTCATAAGGCAAAGATAGGATATTTTTAATTTGCCGGATATCAATGTACGGATGTAAGTACAAGATTTTTAGTTCTTGATAAATTTGTAGCAAAATTGGGTTAAAAAATATTTAAGACACTTATTTATACTATTTCGTTACAGATTTATTTATTATTTTCGCATAAACAAAGCATCGTTTAAATTTGTTTTAAGAAAATAGAGCCGTCAATGAAAAGTGGAAAACGGTCAACATTCATTTCAAATAAAATTAAGTTAGCAACAACATTGCGATTTTTTGCGCAAGGCTCTTATCAATTAAATGTCGGAAAGTTCACAAATTAAGTAAATTCACAGCATATTTAAGGAAAACAATTAATTTTACTTACAAAATTTTTAACTGCAGCTGCTTTTGCGTTTAAAAAGTGTCGTTGTGCCTGTCACTTACAAAAACTGTGTCGACAGAATTAATGCTGTTTCACGTCGACGCCGACATCAATGTTGCTTAGCCAATACCAAAAATGTGATAAAAGTTATCGATAAGCACCAATATTGACAACGCCAATACCAATTTGCAATGTGTCGTCGTCGACGTTGACTTACATAATAGGGGTGATTGTATCAATTATGGCTCAAATGGAAACCTTGGACAAGAAATCTATACTTTTATGGTCTCAGTTCATGTTATCGTTATAGTGCCGGTATGATTGATACGATTGTCTATCGAATGAAATATTTTTGACGAAAGTGTTCACGAAACATATAAAAAAACGTGAACCCGAATACACGTGAACACGTGATCACGTACTTTTGCAACTACACGTGTATTACGTGTTTAACATTCACGTGTAGTTTGAGTACGTATCAGGGAACATGTATCAGGGAACAGTTAGGTTTGCGCACAAGCTGCTTAGCGTTGCACACCTATATTGCTCATATAGGCTGTGTGTCAATCGGAAACTTTTCAGTCGGATGATTAAATTTTGACAGTTAATAGAGCAATTTTTGGCATTTGTGAGGTGAATATAATTGTCAAAATTCTTGCTAGCTCCAGGGGCTACTACAAATTTTGACAATCGAAAGCGAATTTTTGGCACACTCAAAAATAAAGAAAAAAAAAACAACACATCAATTTCCGCGACGTATTAATTTCGAATGCTTGTTTGCGACTTATTTCGTAAACTTGTAATATTATAAACATAAAAAACCTAAAAAATAACATAATAAAAATAAAAAAAAAACTAAAGTGCTTGAGTTTGTGTTTGCGTGTGTGTGGGCCAACGATCTCGGGGTACATCAGCAAGTCCAGCAAAGTTAAATCTTGGCTTTCTTAGCTGGCGAACGTCCTCCAAGTGCCACCACCAGCAGCACAAGCAATTGCAGTGCAAAATTTCTTGTTAGCCAACATCTTCCAAGTGCCATCACCAGCAGCACAAATGAAGCGCAAATTCTCCGCTTTCGACTTATTTAATTCACGCCGGAGTATAATGGCAGAAATTTGCCTCTGCGCTTGAGACATGCTGAAATGGTGCTTCTGAAATATTGGAGAGTTGACCAGTCAATTGAATTGTGCTGCACTTTCTGGTGCTGCTCGGGGCGAATCTCGAAGAACGTTGGCAAGCAAAAGAATCAGGAAATTTGTGGTCCACCTGCTTGTGCAGTTGGTGATGGTGGTGGCACTTAGAGGACGTTCGTCAGCAAAGAAAGCCAATTAAACTTTGCTGCACTTGCTGATGCACCGGGAGATCATTGGCTCACACACACACACACACACACAAGCTCAAGCACTTTCGTTTTTTTATTTTTATTATTTTGTTATTTTTTTAAGTTTTTTAAGTTTACAATATTACAAGTTTGCGAAATAAGTTGTAAGTACAAGCACTCGAATTAAATGTGTCGCAAATTGAATAGAATGCAAATTAAATAAAATATTTGCCCTAAAACACGACCGAAATGTGAAACGTCAAAATTTGTAATTGTCAAAATTTCATCGTCCATTTGACACAGCAAAAAAGACAAATTTATTTCAACACACACAAATTTTATTCAATTTGATATTTTCTATCCTACCACGACTGAAAAGTTTCCTTTTGACACCCAGCCATAGAACTTAAAAAAGAGAGCATATTTTCTCGCCGAGGATAACATAAAGACAATAGCGCTATTCCCAGTTACGGAATACGGAAAATATTTGCCATCATATTTTGCAAATGCTACGATGCCACGCTATTTGCCCGTAATCGGGAATAGCCCTAATGTATGGTTATGCTCATTTTTGTAATTTATTAATTAATTAATTTTTGTAATGATTAGCCCATTTAAAAAGCTTATGTCTTAACTGGTTACCATAGCTATCCAATAGCAAAAAAAAATATTGAAATATCGCCAGCCGTTCTCAAGCTTATCGGTCCAGAACATAAGTGAGTACTAGGGAAGTCTATCCCTTCAAATACCGGGACTTTGAAATAAAAAATTTATATTACAAGTATTCATATAAATGCAACCACTGAACTAAAGTTGATATGAATATAGAATTAGAAAAACCTTTTATTGAAGCTGAAAAAGATTGTTAGGACGATGAGTGTGAATCACTGGAGAGAAGACTTTGCAAAATTTTAGAAGAATTTGCAACATCGGGAAGACAGCTATGTATTTTAAAATTGTCAGATATTCTGACTTATGAAATAATTTTTTTTTTTTGTGGTGAAGGCAATCGTGATCGAAACTTACAAATTGCCTACAATTATCATACAACTATTTCTCCTACTATAATAGAATCAGAACGGTGCTTCTCATCAGCTGGTTATATTTGTAATAATATCAGAACAAAACTTTCTAATGAAAAATAAGACGCGTAGATCAGCTTAATGAATTACTTTAAAAATAATTATAACAAAAAATTTAATTTTGAAAAGCTTTTTTCAACTTCAATTTGCCTTAAACACAAAAAACGTGTTTTTTATTTTTTAATTTTTTGTTCAATTAATACAATTTGCTATTGATAAATATTATTTAATTTTTTTTTGTGTTTATTAACAATAAGGACCATTTTGTTCACAAAGGGCATAAATATAATTTAATTCGGGGAAAACTATCTCTAGGTTAATTTTATACCAAGCGTATAAATTGGGAGGTATAAAAATGGTTTTGTTCACATTTTATCCCAGCTTTATGCTTAGAGCATAAATTCGCTCTCAGTTTATATCGATTTCCATTGGAATGTTAGAGTGTTGCGCATTAATTAAAGAATGTGTGGGGATATTTGGTTTATTTTTGCGAATTTGGGGGTTGGTGTGAACACTAGGTAAAAATGGATCGCTGATTTTACATATGATGTCAGAATTTCAAAATTCTAAAACTTTTCTACACAGGGCTGCCAACTAAACATTTTTTTTAAGAATTTTAAACATGAAGAAACAGGTGTCAGAAATCTGGTGTCAGAATTTTAAAATTCAAGATGGCGGATGGAGTTGCCACCTAATTTCTTGTTTATTTATGCGAATTCAACTCTGGTAGAATCACTAGGTAAAATTGGGTCGCTGATTCCGAATCCGTTGTCAGAATTTCAAAACTCGAAAATTTTTCTACACATAGGGCTGCCACCTCAAAATGTTTTATTTTAAGAATTTTAAACATGAGGAACAAATATTGGAAGGTCGCTGATTTCGAATCTGAAATCAGAATTTTAAAATTCAAAATAGTGGATAGGGTTGCCACCTAAATTTTTTGTATTTTTATGAATGCGGGGCTGGCAAAAAAATGGTATGCCACAAATGGGTCGCTGAATCCGAATCCGTCGTCAGAATTTCAAAATTAAAAAATTTTGAAATAATAGGGCTGCCACCTAATAATATGTATTTTTAAGAATTTTAAGCATTATTAAACAGTGTTAGGGAGTCACTGATTTCGAATCTGAAGTCAGAATTTTAAAATTCAAAATGGTGGATAGGGTTGCCACCTAAATTTTTTGTATTTTTATGAATTCGGGGCTGCCAAAAAAATGGTATGCCACAAATGGGTCGCTGAATCCGAATCCGTCGTCAGAATTTCAAAATTAAAAAATTTTGAAATAATAGGGTTGCTTTTCCTTTTGAAAATACATATTATTAGGTGGCAGCCCTATTATTAAAAAATTTTATCATTTTGAAATTCTGACAAAGGATTTGGATTGAGCGACATATTTTTACCTTCTAGTTCGCACCAGCCCCGAATTACTAAATATACAAAAATTAAGGTGAATAGGGTATCCACCATCTTGAATTTAAAAACTTTGAGTTCAGATTCGAAATCAGTAACCCCCCCAATACTGTTCCCTCTTGTTTAAAATTCTTAAAATAAAACATTTTTAGGTGGCAACCCTATGAGTAGAAAAATTTTCGAATTTTTAAATTTTGACAGCGGATTCGGATTCAGCGACCCATTTTTACCCTTTAGTTCGCGCCAACCCCGAATTTGTAAAAATAAAAAAATTAAGGTGGCAACCTTATCCAACATCCTGAATTTTAAAATTCTGACACCAGATTCGAAATCAGTAACCCCTAATACTGTTTCCCTATGTTTAAGAATCTGAATTTTCAATATTTTGACACCAAGTAAATAAAAAATATTAAAATGAGAGTGATGAGAGCGAATTAAAACTCTTAACTCACCCATTTTCCCGAGTTAAATATTTCTGGGGTTAAGCTATCTCGACACCATTTTTATCTCCAGCTTGAAGAGTTAAGTGCTTAACTCAATGTGAACAAATGAAAAACTGGAAAAATCATGGAATTATCTCGGGGATAAATTTATCTCTTTGTGAACAAAATGGCCCTAAGGGTATTCACAATTGTGTGGTATTGTGGTTATTTGGCCATAGTTGAAAACTACAATTATGAGCACACTTTAAAATAGAATTTTTATTTGGGAACCTCTTACCAGGGCCGTAGCCAAGGGGGCAGTTTTCGGTGTTCAAACCCCAATAGAGGATCGAAATTTTAATAAAAATTTATGCATTTAAATAATTATTTTATTGAATCACTCTAATATGTTCTAAAAAAACTTAACAAATTATATACTGAAGTTGTGTTTATGCACTCTAAAAACCGATTGAAAAATCTCTACAATAAATGTTGTGAAATTTCACGACATTTATTGGCGATTTTGTAAAAAAACCACGCTATGCAGTGAGTTTTTTCAATTTTGTCTGAAAATCAGCGTCTTTTTCCAAAATATGTATATTTACTCAACTATTCACGCTATTTGAGCATATTTTCGCTCCGAGAGTCTTAAAATATGTATATCTTTCTACTTTTCACGCTATTCACGTTTTCGCTCAGAGACCTCTCAAATATATATATTCTCTACTTTTCGCGCTATTCCAGCGTGTTTTCGCTCAGAGAATTCTAAAATATGTATGTTTTCTAATTTGCATGCTATTTCAGCGTGTTTTCGCTCAGAGTGTCTTAAAATATGTATATTTTCCCTACTTTTCACACTATTTCAGCATGTTCTCGCTCAGATACTCCTAAAAACTCTCCAGCAGCGGTATTTTTCGCTTGCCCTTAAATAAACAGCTCTGCTTTAACGTCATATGATTTCAAAGAGTTTATTCCAACAAGTGTCAAATTATATACAACTTAATCAGTAGATTGGTCACAGCTTAATAACTCAAGTGTACTAAAGTAGGAAAGGAGTTATTGACTCTATACAGAGTTGTTGTTATTGCCATGTTCAAAACTTATTTGACAAGATTATTTGGCAGACAAGATTGAAAGAAATAATTTTAGAAGAGAGCTTTTGGAAGAGAGCGAAAGGTGAGAGGATTCACGCATTTTTAACGATAAATATTTATAATTTTGCTCTACGGGATTTAACGACAATAAATGTAGGCAATCAGTTGCCAGCAATTATTGTAGTTAGGCCTTTTCCACATGGAGAAATTGAAAACTAATGCAACTGCAACGCAACAGCTTAAAAAGTTTCAAAACACTTCAATTTTAAACTGAACTGCAACCTACGCTTTCAGATGAGCAAGTCACGTCGCAACGCGATCGTTTCTTAATATAAAAAATATATTTCAGAATATAAAAAATTAGTTTAAGATAAAAAAAGTTATTTCTTCACTTCCAGCACTTAATTCATATTTATTAGCTGATTAATTATTTTCATAGCACACAACACAAATCGGAAACGTAACAAATCGCCGACTCAAATTGCAGCACGCCGTGTTGCATGGAACTGGTTGCGAATGCGTTAAAAACTTGTTGAGTACAAGTTGTTTCATGTGAAGGTTTCGGTATAAATACATTGGTTAGCAACTTTTGTTGCAGTTGCATTAGTTTTCAATTTCTCCATGTGGAAAAGGCCTTAATTCTCGTGAATTTTTATTAGAGTGTGTGTAAAAGTTTTTGTTATGAGTTGAATCGTGAAAACAACAATAGTGAAAACCAATATATAGTGATTTATCGGATCAAACGTGATACATTCAAAATTATCATCACTTGTATTTTCACTACCCTTGACATCGGCATTTGTAGATGATTGTAGTGATGATAACAGTGAAGACAACAAGAATGACATTCACATGTATACTGAAAAACCTTTGTAATTCAAACCGCCTAGAAAGATTTTAAAGTATTGTATTTAGTATTTAGCCAACAACTGATTTCAGTTTTCCCTAGAGTGGTTCTTAAAAATTTTAATTTCAGCGTACATGGTTTTATCGCTGAAGTTGGTTGGCTTACTCAAAATATGCAAATGGAGTTTATTGGATGTTTTGCGTTTTCTTTAGCTCTGCTTATGACAGCATTGCATTACAGCCTCTTCGTGATTTACGGAACAAAACAAGTTTTTATTGAATACATTTTTTTTCATAGTCAAGAGTTTTTAAACAATTAACTTTCGAATTAAAGATATGAGTCTAAACCTGGTTTAATTTTTGATGAATGTTTGAAGTTACTCATGAGTTATAAAAAATTGACTAAAATTTTTCAGAATTCTGACCCTAGGAAAACTTTTAAGTCAATTTTTTAAGTAATTGTGTGAATTTTTAGGTTTTGAGATTTATAAAGTTTTTGTGAAAGTTTTTCTGTCTCTAAAATTTTATTAATTTAAGATAAATAAGATATCGTTCTTATCCCTAAAATTTTTAAAAACATACTTCCGTAACAAGACTTAATTTTTGATATTTTTTTGATTTTATTTCTATATAAAAACTTTCAAAATTCAAAATAACTTAGTTGTTATAATTTTTTAATATCTTGCCAAATTTTTCCAGAAGTTGTTTATATAATATTTATTATTATAGCTTTAATATGTATACATTTAAGAAATTCTGGCCATATTTCCAATGATATTTTGAAAGTGAGGATCGCAATAGAAATAATGAAGTTATTTCAATTTTAATCAAAATAAATTAAAAAAAGGCATAAAAGACAGCTATATTTAACGATGCTGTTGCAAAACATTAAAATTTTTTGATGCAGGCTGGAAAAGCCCTTTTCGGCTTTTAATATCTGACAGTTAACTTTTTTATATACATATTTATAGCCAATATATGTACGAAAAACATGATTTTTGGAAGTTATTGCAAAATTTCTTAGCTCACTGGCGGCTATCGTTACAGCCAAAATATTTTGAGAGTCGTTATAAAATAAACTAAAGCCTATTATAAGAGGAGTTCAAATGGAAATTTTTTCCTAATGGACATCGAGGCACCTTAATACATTTACTTACATACATAATACATAAAAAACTTAACTTGAAAATGAAATGAAACAAAAACTTGAATAGTTTGAAATTTTTAATTTTGAATAAAAAAATGCTTATCAAAACCATCCCATGGGTAAGTCTCGTCTTCGGCCCTGCCACCCACTATAGCTTTTTGTTACTATGCAAATAAATTAACTATCCAATTTGATATATTTCATTAAAATGGCATACAAAGTTTCACTTGCATTTTGAGCTTCTTCCATTTATGCAATTAAAAAATGACTGGCAACCGATTAGTTGTCTATGAAAATTTAAAAACCACTTTCGTTAAAAATATCATTGGGCTACTTAAAATTACCACACTTTAGATTTTTAGATATATCATGTGAAATGACAAAAAAAATATAAAAACCGCTCGGTAAAGTGTGCTATCAATACCACGGGGTTTTTACTACACTGAAAACAACGCAATTGTGAATACCCTTAATGTGTTTTATTTGTGTTGTTGCTTTATAAATGAATTAATTTACAATTTTAGTTTGAATTAATAAATAACAAAAAATTGTGTTAAAAACCCGGGATCGAGAAAAGCTTCCGGGATTGGACTCCCTAGTGGGTACCCTTTTATATAATAGTATAGATTGATTTATTTATTTACATAGAAAACAACAAACTTTATAAACAACAGTGCAGTTGTTTATTCTGTCAGTCATTTTTTAATCCATTAATTAATAATTTAAAAAATCAATGGGAACAACCATACATTTTTTCAAGACAAAGATAATTTAACTTGTCAAAAGTGGAGACTTTCCGTGACTTTTTCCAATGAATTTTCTTCATGCAAATTAATTGCATTGAACATGCAATCGTCTAAAAGAAAAAAAAATTGCAAAACCCTAGGTCAACAAGTCAACGAACGCCAGACAAGCACATAATGTTGTTGTAATTGTTGTTGTTGCAGTCTTGCCACCATAAACTTTACTTGCCAATTGCATTTTATTATATTAACAAGGAAACATTAAAAAGTCGCAGTTAAGTTGTGAAACGCAAATGGAACCCACAAAAAATCAACAAAAAACCACAAAGCAAAATCCAACTTTATATTTTTTTTCCCTCTTATCTTCATATTTTTCCTTTATTTTATTCTCTTAACATACATCTGCATATACATATGTATATACAAGATATAAAACATTTTACGTAGATTTTTCATGTCGTCGCACAGTGATTTGACTCCATACAAACAATGGACGAAAATAGAAAAAGGCAAGACCACTCAGAATTGAATGAAATTTTGTTTCTAACTTTGATGATGAATGGAATATTGAGTTGAAAAACGTAAAAAGTTTTCAAAAATTTTAATGGTTTTTGAAAAAATGGGGTTTTTTCCGATTATTTTTTCTTCATTTATTCTGCACTTGCATAAAAATGAAACATTTTAATAATTATCGTGGAAAAAAAAAACTGGTGATGAAATGTATTATATATATAAAGAAATTAATCTAAAATTTATTGCATCATGAAAATTTCTTAAGAAATTAATTCAGAAACTTATAAAGGGTACGCCAAATACCTTTTTTTTTAAAATTCTATAAAAAAAACTACTGAATATTTTCTCAAATTTCTTTTTTTATTTGAACGTAAAATCCTTCTTGTTAATAATGAAAAATAATTTCATTCAAATGGCTGCATCGGCTGCCCATGCAGTAGCCTACATGATCGGTCCCATTTTTAAGCACATTATCGATTGAGTGCAGCTGTATTTTACCAATGGCTTCATGAGTATTGTCCTTTAAAGCGTCAATTGTCTCTGGCTTTTTGGCGTAACACTTGTCTTTGAGGGCCCCCACAAATAATAGTCCAACAGTGTCAAATCGCAGCACCGAGGTGGCCAAACGACATCAGCTCTGCGGCTGGTAATGCGATCTTCAAAAACAGGGCGCAAAACATCGAGTGTAGCTTCGGCTGTGTGGCACGTAGCGCCGCCTGTTGAAACCAAATGTTACCAATATCCTCCTCTTCAATTTTTGTGAACAAAAATTCGTTCAACATGTCCCGATAACGATCGCCATTGACTGTAGCGGCCACTCCTTGCTCATTTTCGAAGAAAAATGGCCCAATTATGGCTCTGGACCAAAATCCGCACCAAACAGTGACTCGTTCTGGGTGCAACGGCTTTTCAATGTATGAGTGCGGGTTTTCTGTGCCCCAAATGCGACAATTTTGCTTGCTTACATACCCGCCAAGATCAAAATGAGCTTCATCTGAAAAGATGATTTTTTTGGCAAAATCGGCATCTTCTGTAAGTCGATCTCAGGCCCACTTAGCGAAGCGAAAACGCATTGGATGGTCAATTGGCTTCAACTACTGAACCAATTGGACTTTGTATGACGTCATACTAAGGTCTTTATGCAAAATTTGTCTCAATGATGTCTCCGAAATGATCAATTGCTGAGAACGACGGTGAATTGATGTTGATGGTGCTTCACGCACACTTTCTGCCACAGCAGCAATATTCTCGGGTGTACGCACTGCTTTTGGCTTTTCACGCTTTGGTTTATTGATGAGGATGCCAGTTTCTTTCACTTTTTTCACAAGATAACGAACATACGGAGCTGACGGTGCTTCTCTTCTTCCAAAATCCATACGCAATTTTAGCACACATTCTGCAACATTACCATGATTTTCAAAGTAATGTTGCAATATTTCCCAGCGTTTTTCAAGCGTAAACACAACCATATTCGTTTAGGAGAAGGATAAAACTAATTATCTGTCAAATCAGACATGAGGTAAGTGTTACCATTCACGAAATAAGTACTAGTTGAAAAAAAAATTTAGATGGCGGACCCTGTATATGGGGAGATCCATGCCAGATCGGCCCCGATCGGCAGGACGTATCTCCGATATGGTTTAAACTTTGTGGGACGATAGACTATAGTAGATAAATGAACGAACGAAAAATTAAAATTTTTTTTAATCAACACGTTCAGATTTTACAGTACGTCAAAGAATTTTGCAACACTTTATATGTTTTAAAATTGCACGGAACTGGTTTGACTTGAAAATTCAATAAAAAATTGTTTGTATTGTAAATTTTGTGTAGTTTTGTAATTTTAAAAAATAAATTTTATAAATTGGATTTTTACACAGAAAGAAAACATTTCTTTATAAAAGTTAAATTTCTGAATAAGGCCCACCCTTCAAAAAATATATGTTTAAGCTGCATGTCTTACGCAAAGTTTTAGTTATAAATTTTGAATAAACCATGACCAATGTAGGAGAAAAAGATATTTTACTCGTATGTCGTAAGTTTTAACATAACAAAAAATTAAATACATAATTGCAATTTTCAACACATTGATGACGAGATCGTATGATGAAATGTGATGATCGACAAAAAAAAATTTAAAATTTATATATTTTGTGTTTTGGCAGCAGAAGACGTCATTTTTATTTATTTAAATTAAATTCCATTATTTAATTTTGTGTTTTGCTACCTTGGAATTTAGGTATCATAGAAAATTAAATCAAAAGTGAAGACACAATAGCAATAGTAAAAAAGTAAACCTCAAAGTGAAAAAAGCAACTTTAAAAAATAAATATAAATAAACTGGCCATTTCAGCCCTTGGAAGGACTTTGACCTAGCTTCTATTGATCAATTGTGTTGTGCGTGTTTATTAAATGTTTGATCACAAATGACCGAGAACTGGACCTACGTGTTTTATGCCGACTCCGAACGGCTTATGTTCTCAAGAAGCTTTACATGGCAATTTTTACTCTCTGAGGTTTGCCATTGTCTGCAGAGAGGTGACGACCGAACAGAAAAATTAATTCAATTGAAAAAACTTTCTGTCTGAGCTGGAACTGAACCCGGGCTACCGCGGTTCTTTAGCTTAGGGGCCACACACTCTACCCACTAGGCTGTGGTCGCCACCAAGCAACTTTACAAAAAGCAACTTTATGCAAACTAAAAATTGTTTGTACTATACTTAAGCACATGCTATGTGCAGTAAAAAATAAAAGAAAAAACATGTCTGAGCAATACACACTTTCTAAGAGCGGTAAAGAAAAGAGAATATAAGAAAATACGGCATTTTCTATCATTTTAGTGTGTGGATAAAGCATAGTAAACGCATTTTTTGTAAACAATTTTTTTTTGTTGTGATTAAAAACAATAAGTTATATAATATTAAAATAACAGTAATTATTGAATAGGTGTATTAACTGAGATATGAAAAAATATATTAAAAGGAAATTTTTGTCCACCGTCCGCAACAAAAAAGAAAAATTTTTAAATTGTGTACAGCCTCCTTAAAACAAATCAATAAAAATACTTTCGAATGAAATTTTCGGAGTTGCTTTACCTGATGGTTTGTTTAAATTGTATGTATATCATATTGAGATAAAAATAGGATTGAGATAAAACAGTACATCTTTAGTTTTAGGGAAGAAATGAAAACCAAATAGTAAATTTTTTCAATAATGCTTCAATCAAAAATGCAAAAAATCCATTTGTTGTTATGCGCATGAATGGCTGAAAATGAACTTCTGCTGAAATCATCTCTCTCACTTTTACTTTTGGTGCCAAAGTGTTTCTCAACATTCGTATAGAATACTGACAATTTTCATAAAAACGATTAACTACGTTTCTCAAAATTTTATATTTTGCATCAGATAAACCCAAATCAAAACAAAGTGAAAGGGGCTTCACCAGGTTCCAATTTTTGTTTCGGCTTTTTTAGCAGCATAAGCAAGTTCCTTCGGACCATGTTCATTTAGAAGATTTTGAACCCTTCTTAATTTAGTTTTTTCTGAAGCAGTTTCGAAATTTATTTCAGGTCTGCCACATTTTCCAGTTCTATTGCTTACTTTCTATTTAAAACGGAAATAGTTATAAACTATTTATATTAATATTTGTTATGGTCTAGGTTATTACTTACATTATCGGAATTATTTTCCTTGAAAACAGTTCACTTAACCCAGCAGAATGGTTTTAAAATAACCTCTCTTTTTTATATTGGCTTTGTCTTGTTATATCCTCCCCTGAGGATACCCATAGGTCCTATATCCTGAACTTCCCTTCTTTCGGACTCGGTACTTGACCCCGCCCTGTTTATTCTGTTCACCTCTTTTTGCAAAAAAGGCACGATGAACTGTTCCATTCGATAGGCAACCATGAGGCTGCCAAAAATTGGTTATGGTAGAGGGAATTTTAGGCGGTTCCCAAACCTAGGACACTTACGATGAAAACGTTCGAGTGGTGTTCAGGATCGAGAAGTCAAAAATCGACTGTCTAACTCTATTTTGACTGCATAAGACTGACAGACTGAACGACTGAACGACTGAACGACTGAATGCCTATTAACTGCTCTTTATTTTAGCGGGGACCAGATATTTATAACATTATCTGGTCTCGCTTCTTCTTCTTAATTTCTACATACATAATTTCTTACTAACTCTAAGTTGCAATTAGGAAATGCTAATCTAGTATTTTTGGACTTCTTGGCCCAGATTTTATCTTGCTCAATAATTCAACCTTATACTACATCCAACTTTTTATTATTTTAAACATGCATACGCTCATACGCGTTTGATGCTACCGTAATCAAATACTATTCATTCTTAAACTTGAGCTGTACAAGCGTACAAACATGTTCAACATGTGTAAATTGGGTCATATTTCCCATTGCGCTGAAACCAACAATAAAATTCAAATTAAAATTATTCTACCTCTAAGTTAAATGCATAGCCAAAATGTATGCATGTTAATTAAAACAACAAAATATTATTTAAATTAATTTACCTCTGGTTTGGTTGACTCGCACCGAAAAATGCGCAGTCAGCATTTTTTGGCGCTGGCCGCACAGAAGTAGATTTTTTAAATAACTCTTGCTGTTTAACATGAAAGCTGATCGCCCAAATGGCGCACAATGGGGTATTTTATGGGCTTTTATGGCTATAATTAAAAAAAAATGTTTGAGGTAACAACTTTTTTTATACCAGTTTAAAGATAATAAAATTCTGCGTCACTATCAACAAAAACTATTCACCTGACATTACTGGTTCAAAAGTTATCGCGGTTAAAAATCAACATTTTTGCTTTCGTTCGCGCTCAGTGAAATTTTGGAAAGTTTTTAATTTTTTTAAAATATAATTTTATTAAAAAAAAAAGATATTGGTGGAAAGTTTTTTTAATGGAACCTTCAACTTCGGGTAATTGTGGTTCTTATTGCATACAAATTTTTTTGAGTAAACGTTTAAAAAAATTATTTTTTGAATTAAGATTGTGAGCTTTAGATCAAGTAAGTTTTCAAGAAGGCAACAACAACAACTCTGTATAGAGTCAATCACTTAGCTGACTAGACAGTCTGTTTCGGAAATCGCTACATTTTCCTCTTCAGTAGTCTTTGAGTGATTAAGCTGTGATCAACTCACTGTTTAAACTAGCATATGAATGTACAGATTTTGGAATTCATTCTTATGAATTGTATGGCTGCTAATCATATGACATTTCAAAGTAGTAGGCTATTTATAGATCACCGCCATCAACTCTGTCAAGGGTTGCCATCTGTTCTAGTTGCTTCTTCATTTATTTCAATATTCACTGGTGTTCGATGGTTTGTCGAAATGCACCATAGAAATGAAACGAGTTTTTGCTTCGCCAGAACTTCGAACACCAATGAATGAATATTGAAATAAATGAAGAAGCAACTAGAACAGATGGCAACCCTTGGTAGAGTTGATAGCGGTGATCTATAAATAGCCTACTGCTTTGAAATGTCATAAGAATGAATTCCAAAATATGTACATTCATATACTAGTTTAAACAGTGAGTTGATCACAGCTTAATCACTCAAAGACTACTGAAGAGGAAAATGTAGCGATTTCCGAAACAGACTGTCTAGTCAGCTAAGTGATTGACTCTATACAGAGTTGTTGTTGTTGTTGTTGCCTTCTTGAAAACTTACTTGATCTAAAGCTCACAATCTTAATTCATGTAATTATTCAATAGATCATAAAAACTAATTAAAATTATTTTTTGTTGATTAAAAAATGTATTAAAAAATTAAGTTTTTTTTATTCAAGTGGTGTTAAAGTCTTTTCTTTCGTGCACCATTGTCATTTCATTGTGGTTTTCTTTAAATATAGACTGTCCATAGTAAGTGTTTAAAATTTGGTTGTGCCATGTTTGCCTCTTCGGAATTTATTAAGCTTTTCGTAAGATAACTCCAGTCGCTATAATCAAAACAAGCACCCACCAACAATGTAATGCAATGCAATGTTTTTTTATTTCTTTTTGTTTTTTTATTCTTCTTAAGCTGTCGCTGTTGGTGTGCGGTATAGGCTGTACAACTCTCTTAAAAAATTAATTATTTTGTAATGTATTCACTGTTTAAATGAAACCCATGCAATATTACTACTTTTGAATATTCTATCCTAATTGATATTGACCTTTTCTCTTACAATATGAAGTACATATTCTTTTTAATAAAAAAAAATAAAAACGAATAAACTTACAAAAAAAAAAGGATATTTTTAATGTAGCGTGTATTATTTGTCTTTAATGTGAAATCGTTTGAACCTTGCCGAAAAGTCTTTGTTGCATATGTTTGCATTTTATTTGGCAATATTTTGTTTTATCGTATACTAGTGAAGTATAATTGTGTTAAATGGGTATTCGGGTATTTGAGTGCAGTTCTATTTATATAAACATAAAATTAACTGCCGTTTTTAGGAAAGGCTTTAAACACGTTGTTTATATCTCGTCAAAACTTATTTTATATAATGAAAAGATCTGAGCATTCCTAATTTAGCGATAAATTTAAATATTTGAGAGACGAAATGATGCGTCGAATTCGTCCTGCGGAGGGATGTATGAATGATTTTGATGAAATAATTAATCAGTTTATTTCCGCATTTAAGATGCGATGGACAAGGGCACATAGAACTGAAGAAAGATTTCTTAAATCAAATCGCGATTGGTTGGCTTCATCATTAGCATTTTCCATTTCTAATTCTAAGAAACGCGGGCGAAAGGAACTGTCCTTTGAAGATTCCTGCGAGAGAAATAAAAGAGCGAAATGTAAAGAGTTAAGAGATTCAATCCATTATCAGCTTTAGCATATGCCACAAAAATGAGTTTGCATGCTGAAGGTCACATTGAAGCATCAAAATGTTACATGAATTGACAACTTCAGCTGAAAGGGCAATTATATATAGGAAATCGTATGAAAAATATAAAAATCCTACCAAAATTAGTAAAAAAGATGCTCTAGCTGTGCTTTTAGAAGCAAAATTATTGCGCCATCAGTACAACATTATTAAAGGAGCTGCACCCAAAAAGTTTCCCAGCTATAGCGCTGTGCAGAGCTCAAACAAAGATTGTTATCCTTCCCGAGAATGAATAACAATTTCTGAAACTTTTTGCGTTTTCTCATATTGCAAAAGCCAGTTATAAATTCTTTGGAGGATAATGAATTATCTAATTTTTGTTTATTTTCGAAGTGGGGTTTCGATGGATGTTCGGGTAACGGCATCTACAAGCAAGCTTTTCACGGTCCGGATGCAAATGTTGCATCGATATTTATAACCTCCATGGTTCCACTCAAATTAGTTTGTATATCTCCAATTATTTGGCAAAATCAACGACCTTCTTCAACAAGATTTTGTCGCTCACTTTGCATGGAGTTTATTAAAGAAACAGCAGATGTGTCAAAAAAAGAAAGAAATAGAGAGGCCTCAGCAAATCTGCTGCACAATGTGGAGAGAGATTAATCAAGGTAAGCCACAACCTTATGTTAACCATGGTAGACGGTAAGGTATGCAACTCACTCACTGAAACAACATCTACACAGAGGTGCTATTTATGTGAAGGTACTATTAAAGAATTCAATTCAATTGATTTAATGAGTTAAAAAAATGCAAAAGTCGAAAACCTTCAATTTGGTTTATCAAAACTACATGGTTGGATACGATTTTTTGAGTGCTTGTTACATATGGCTGACAAGCTACTAGTCAAAAAATGGCTAATAAGAGAGGAAGCAGAGAAGCAGGTTGTATCAGCAAATAAGTCGAGAATTCGAAAAGAATTTAGAATAAAACTTGGTTTAGTTATTGATAATCCAAAGCCAGGACTTGGAAGTTCGAATGACGGCAATATTGCTCGACGTTTTTTTGAAAATGCAGAAATAACAGCATCTATAACTCAGATTGATGTAGAGCTTATCAAGAAAATGCATATTATTTTAATCGTAATTTCATGCGGACACGAAGTAAACATCGTAAATTTCGAGACTATGCGCTTGATACAGCAAGATATTTTGTACAAATATACTCATGGCATAATATGCCACCAACTGTGCATAAAATCTTAATTCATGGCCCTGAAATCATAAAATATGCTTTATTGCCGATTGGTCAATTTTCTGTAGAGGCGCAAGATGCAAGAAATAAAGACTTCAAATCTTTCAGAAAGCATTTTTCAAGAAAAATAAGCAGAGAAAAACCCTTGAGGATACTTTAAATAGGTTCTTAATTACTTCAGATCCAAACATTTCAAGCAAAAGGAAATTACCGCAAAAGAAGTTGCGAAAGTTGCCACAAATGGCTGTTAATTTGCTTTTTCCACCAGCAAATGAAGACAACGCTGAAGATACGGAAAAATCCAATGAAGGCAATGATGAAAATATAGGTGAAAGTAGTGATGTCGATTTTTTTGGCACAAATGAGAAAGACTTAACAAGCGGCATTGAATAAAAGTTATTAAAAAAAAAAATATTCAAAAGAAAATTTATCATATTTGTAGGTCTAAAAAATTTGTTTTTGATTACAAAATTAAATCCACTAAAGGATATTAATTAATTGCTGTTAATTTCTTGTTTGGACCCATTGTAACAAAAAAAAAATGTCAAAAGTTTCCTCCGTCTCCTAATTGAATTGATATCATCTTTCATGGGCCAATACCCCACTGTGTGGCATCAGTGTTTATTTCATTCTTATTCTATTTTAAATATGCCGGCCTTGGCATTGAATTAAATAATGTTAAAGTGTTGCCATGCAATGATCGCCCGATTTGGTTTTGCCATAGATCAGTTTTCATTGTCAGCACTTGACTATTACACAGTGTCTCCACTTACAATATTTGATTGCATGCGAACTGTCAAATTGAATTTCATGATA
The DNA here is from genome assembly GCA_963920525.1 of Dichetophora obliterata. Classification (NCBI taxonomy): domain Eukaryota; kingdom Metazoa; phylum Arthropoda; class Insecta; order Diptera; family Sciomyzidae; genus Dichetophora; species Dichetophora obliterata. The sequence goes on along the minus strand of OY986435.1, from coordinate 243,620,291 downwards.
TATATCTTAAGTGAAGACCACTCATATCATGAAATTGTTCATATCATGAAATTTATCTCTTGAAATATTTCTTGAGATATATTTCATGAGATGAGCTGTCACTTTTCAGTAAAATATGAGAGTGTGTGCATTTTTAAGAACTTTTCAAGCACAAAATATTGCAAAAGCATTAAAAAAGTAAAAAAACATAAAATGTAATGGCGAATGGATGAAATTATTAATTTAATATTGTATAAACTTTTACAAACAATTTGAAAATTAAATTTCATGAGATGAAGTGCCCACCTAAATATTATAGCATGAAATCTGGATATCATGAAATTCAGTTTGATAGTTCGCATGCAATCAAATATTATGTGTGGAGACAGTGTGTTAATTACAGAATAGTTTCTGGGATACTGAGTTGTGATATGAGTAGGGCTGCCAGGTTTTTTTTTAAAAAAAAATCGGGATTTTACAAAAAAAAATCGGGACATAAGCAAAAAAATCGGGACAGAGACTCAATCGTCCAGTACGCTTAAAATAACAAAAAAAAAACTTTAAATACGTTTTCTGAAAATCGATTTTTTTCGAGTTGTATGCAACTTTAAAAAACATATTTTATATTTAAAACAAAAGTCAGTGACACAGAACTCAAATAAATGAATACAGAAACAAATTAAACATATATTTTTACTAACCCATATTAATATCTTAAAATTCAAAACTTGTATTTTATAATGTATTTTACATAATTCACTTATTGTTTTTTTTCGTTTTGTTTTCTTTCGTTCATGCTATGTTTGATTGCTAAAAAAGAATGCGATATGTTGAACTTAACGAACATCGTGGGTGAAAATGAGCAAAGCAAAATTAACAATATCCACAAAGAATGATGTTATTGTTTTATTCGCTCCCTTTTTCTTTATTTCACGCACTGTTCGGTTGCTTGAAAAGAATGCGATTCGGTGCAATTAATTAGTGGCGTACAAAAAAATCTGTACAAATTTAGTCATGAAGAATTAAAAACATAGGAAGTATTTTTAAAAAATAGTGAAAATATTACAAAATAAAATTGTTTTTCAAGAAATCGGGATATTTGGCGTCCCGCGTGAGGTCTTCGCGGGACGCACATTTTTAGGCTGAAAATCGGGACAACCTGCGTGGAGATCGGGACCTGGCAGCCCTAGATATGAGTCACAACAGTCGCCCCCTTTTGACGTAGAATTACGTCTTACAGCGCGGTTTGTATGGGGGTCATTTTCACAAATTTTTTCGAAGTGATATTTGACACTTTGGGTATGCCAACAGCCTTTAATATTCATCGTACAAAGAAAACAAAAATGCCAAAATATCAGTTTTAGTGGGAATAAAACGAATATCTAACAAAATAGCAAAATCTAAGAAGATGAAAAATTCATATATTCGTATGAGAAATGCACAAGCTGCTTATGCTGTTTTTGAGGTTGTTTTTGCACAGAGAAAACAACATTTTCAAAAGTGGCAGAAACGAGCTACTTTTAAAAACGTTTAACCCAGATTTTGCACTTCTAACGTTTATTTTAATTTTAAAAACGAACATTTTAAAATGAAATAGTAAAACGTTTATTTTCATTTTAAAAACTTACATTTTCAAATGAGATTCTAAAATGTTCGTTTGATTTTTAACAATGGATATTTTAAAATGCTGTAGTAAAACGTTTATTTTCATTTTAAAAACGAACATTTTAAATCGAGATTCTAAAATGTTCGTTCGATTTGTAACAATAAACATTTTAAAATGCAAAAGTGCAACAATTATTTATATTGTAAGAACGTAAATGTTCATTATTCCCATTAATTCATAAATTTACAGAAATCCGCATTTCCTCTATTAATTAAAAAAAGCTTTATTGGTTTTAAAAATTACAGTTTTACAGTTTTTAGGCAAACTGCAGAGTGATGGAATCGAGAATGAAAAATATTTAATTTTCTGAACAAATATCAAATACATAAGTCAAGGAAACATATATAATAAACAATTCGTTATTAACAAGTGTTTTGAAACAAAGTATGTGAATTTTACTATGTCATGGTAAAACGTTTGTAGTTGTTTTAAAAACGTTTCGTTTCACTTTTCTATTTGAAAATGCGCGTTTTCATTTTTATATGGCGTAAAATGTTTTTAAAAATATTAATTTTATCCTAACATATAATAGCAAAATATTCGTGGTTGTTTTAAAAACGTTTCATTTTACTTTTCTATTTAAAAATGTGCGTTTTCATTTTTGTATGGCGTAAAATGTTTTTAAAAATATTAATTTTATCCTAACATATAATAGCAAAATATTCGTGGTTGTTTTAAAAACGTTTCATTTTACTTTTCTATTTAAAAATGTGCGTTTTCATTTTTGTATGGCGTAAAATATTTTTAAAAATATTAATTTTACCAAACGTTTTTAAAATGTGCGTTTTTGATTTTTTGTTTTCTCAGTATGTTGTTGTGTTTGCTTGTCTGTTTCGTAATCACGTTGTTCGTTGTTGTACTGCTTTTGTTGTTGTTGTTTTTGTTATTTTTATTAATATGTATGTAAAACATACATATATAAATACACATCAGTTTCTTTAATTTTTTTCGTTACCCAGATAGCCAATCGGCTCGGTTGAAAACGGTGTGCACTTTTAAAAGCACTGAAGCGGACCGTTTCGTTGTCAGCAAACTATGCATTGTGTGTTTCATTTAAACGTACCATTTATTAAGTTGTATATTAATGTTGATTTTCTATGATTTAAATACAAATTCTAAATGTTTGATAGTTGAAATCATTCTTGATTTTAAATACAAATTCTATTTTTTTGATAGTTTAAAATCGTTTATTGAGCTTTAGGTCAGATTAGAAAAATTAATTGCTCAAACGAATTTTTTTTGCAAAGAAACAACAGCAACGACATTTTCAATATTAAAAGAAGAAAAAAACATCACTAGCTCATTTATTAGTTAGCTGATAGATAACTAGTTAGATACATATATGTATATGTATTTTAGGGCGGGTCGATTTAAAAATCGCCCATTGCTCAGTGAAAATCGTATTCTAGGGATCAAAATAAGAAACTTTGCCCGAGGAACTATACCTGTAAAACGAATTCTAATGCCCCAACTTTTCCGTAGGGTCAAATTTTGAAAAATCCCTCTTTGACCCATTTAGAGTGTCCCAATCGAGTCCAAATGTATGACCCACTAACTTTGGAGGACCGATCCACCCATGCTAGTGGCACACCCCCTGGAACCCCCCATACAAATGTTTGTATGGGGAACTTTGTTTGCATGGGGAACCCCCAGGTTTGAATTTCAATTACATTAAAAAACGTTGAATTACATTTAGTTTTAATCAACAAAACAAATGAAAAAGAACAACAAATTCATCACCATAAATATCAATCGAAAACTTTTTATAAAACAAAACAAATTTTTACATGAATTTAATTGTGAGCTTTTTAGATCAGGTAAGTTTAAAGAAGGACAACAGCAACAAATTTGTTTTTGAATAATTTTTATTTAGAAGATCAAATACTTTAAAAAAAGTTTTGAAAAATATATACATGAAAAAACCACAATTTTTCTCTATTACTGTATAAAAAGGAATTCTACGTCTATACTTACGATATTATCGAAACTGTGTCTATTTTGTTATCTCGGCGTGAAACCGAGCTATATTTATGCGCAATTTACTGTCACTAAAACTTTATTCCCCAATTTTGGGAACACAAAAAGAATTAATATTATATTATATTTTTTTTATATCACTGGTTATCTACGAATCTATAAGATCTTCATTAAATATTTTTTTCACATATTTTAAAATTATTGCATTAAATCAAGAGCACTTTTAACTTTTTGTTTTCACTCGCTATATGCAAAATGTAAATAAAAATAACCCAATAGTTATAAGCATAAACAAAATAAAGCTAAAAGTTGTTATAAACGGGTGTCCCAGACTTAGAGGACAATAATGCGGGGGGTGATTTTTCGAGATGAGACGAGCAAAAAATCGTATGGGTGGGGGTGGTCACAAATGCCCCCCTAGGGAGGTAGGAGGGAGAAACAAAAATAATAGGAGGCATTTCGTTTTAATCCATAAGTAACAACCTTCACACCGATTACCAAACGTAATAACTTTTTGAAAAGGAAAGTCTCAAGACTCTTAGGGCCGTTTTATTTACTTTTTTAACTTGAGAAGTTGGAATAAATTTGGAATTTATTCGATATCAAAAGTTATTCCATTTTATTCACTTGAATTTCTCAAAAATATTTTGACATTGAAAATTTGATATAATTTTCGTTTTATAACTTTTTTCAACTTGTGATTTATCTAACTTCCAAATATATGGCCAGTTATAAATTCTAGTTTTGGATATTTGGTGTAACTTGTGATTTTCGCTTCAATCATTGCTGTGACAACAAAATTGTTACTATAAAAACATTTGAAGCACGTATTATTTTATCTGACTAGAACCGATACAGCTCACTACAACTTTTTTTTGCACAATATTAAAGGTTTAGGTGCCGTGGTGGCAGGGGTTTAATTCACTTTTGAGACAGAATGTTTATTTTCAATGTTTTATTATGCAATTAATATTTATTATAAAATAAACCTCAAAGAGTAATAACTGCAAAGTAAAGCTTCTTAGGAACACGAGCCGTTCGGAGTTGGCATTACTTGTAGATCTAGTTTTTGATCATTAGTGTTCAAAAATTTAATAACACGCACAACACAATCAAAAGAGGATCGATCAAAGTCCTTGCAAGGGCTTGAATTTCACTTTATATCCGTAATGACCCGTTTTAATTTCCGCTGATCGATGTCAGCTCCAAAGATTACAATCATTAGTTGGCCAAAAGAAACTTTGATGTGTAGTAATATGAAAGTGCTGTTATTATGTGCACAATTATGAGCAGTCGGTACCTACATTTTTGCATTAGTTCACAACGTGGAATTTCTACGTGCAGCTGGAGCCATTTTTTAAAGAAAATATGAAGCTTGCCAATTCCAGTTTGGTGGTCACTCGATTTTCGAAAAGTAGTAGTGCATAAAGAGTAAATTAAGGTATTCCAAAATAAGCCACCATTTCTGCTGAATCTTTTCAATTTCAGTTACTTAATTTAAGTATATGCCTTTTTATGTTTAACAGCTCTAGTGGCTGAATTTGCATCATTGAAAGGATTTCAACAGAGCTGGTGCAAATACTCGTGCAAATACCCTGCAAGTCACAAATCTCTACTTAAGTCAAAAATGGAATTTTTTTTCGTTCAGTTTAGTAAATATTATTTTGACGAAGAAAAACGTAAAATAAAACAATACATTTGAGACCACTTTTAAAAAAAATCAACTTATTCTTTTATAAATAAAAAAACGGTTAAAAACAGTTTTCTCAAAAAAGAGTTATGTCAAATTGCAAAGAGCTGAACTATATTGCACATCGTGTGAAAAATAACGTTCCAAAAAAAATGCGTTTAAAGATTGTACTTTAAGTAGGTTTCTAGGTCCTCAAGCGGAAAAAATTTAAATTTTTACTATTTATTTTCAAGCTATTTTATTATATAGCATAGTCGGGTTTATTTTAACATAATTTAATAAGTATTCAATATAAAGAAACTCTCTTTGTAATATTGGTTTTGTGTTCATATGATAGAAGGCACCAAAGTCGATTTCTTAAAAAAAATGGAATATATACTTACATGTTAATAAAGGCAATAAAACCAATCATTAAAAATAATTACTCAGATAATCGACGACCATATTTTGAAGGACTCAAATTTATCCTCCTCTGTTATTAAAATACAAAGGCAAAATTATAAACACCATTTTCTTCGATTGTCAAAGAACTATATAATGTTTTAAATAAGAACTAAAAATATTAAACACGCCATACAACATAGTAAGAGAGGCTAAGTTAAAATGTTCATGAAAGCGCATGTGTTTTAGAAATATTTTAATTAAACTACGTATAAAGCATGCATAACAAAGTGAATTTAAACATATCTTAATTCGAAACACCGTCAACTGAAAACCCCCATTATTTGGAAATCACTTTGTTTTATTCGGCACACATATATTTGAATAACAAAATATTTTGTTGACATTGCGTTACCTTCAACATCAACAAATTTCTATTTCGTTTCTAATAATTCCAAAAAGCTTAATGCCAATTAAGTTCATGAAGCAACAGGTTGCAACAACAATAAGTTCTTTGCAGAACAAACCACCAAGCAGACTAGACAGCTGTTTCGTTGATAGCTACATCAACTCATCAGTAGTCTTCTGTGGCTTCTGCAGTACCATCCACTTTGATAAGCATAAACTAACACCTTCTGTTAAATTAAAACAGAATTATGTGCTGCATGTCGCCTTTCAAAGCCTTTGAACCTTTGCTTTTGCAAAGTAGTAGAAAAACATTGCTTTGAAAGGCGACATACAGCACATAATTCTGTTTTAATTTAACAGAAGGTGTTAGTTTATGCTTATCAAAGTATCAACATATAAAATTTAAACTTGAACTGAATGAAATAAAATTTTAACTTGAGAAATTAAAATATTTAACTTCGCAAGTTGTACAAAAAGTCAAGTTAACAAAATTTATTGAAACTGCTTAAGTTAGCTCAAATTATAAAAAGTGAATAAAACGTCCTTTAAAGTCTCAACTAAAAAAGTTTTAAGCACCTAAAGTCAAAAAATACGTTTTTTTCTTACAAAATTGAAATTTAAAGACAATTTTCTCGAAAAACAACCAAATTTTTTGTTAATTTTTATGACGTTGTTTTTTTTCTTGGTCAGATCTCTATTAATCCGCTTTACATTGTTTTATTCTTAGAGCAGTCATTTATCGTAAAAGACAAGTTTCGGATATAACCACTTTTTTTCCTCACTGGAGTTTTAAATGCAAGCACTGCGACTTAATTAATATTAATTACAATAACTAGTAAAGCAGTTAGATATAACGGATTTTTTTTTTAAAAAGATGTATATATTTTTTCATAATATATTAGGGCAGTTCACGATCTTGTTGCATCGTTGCAAATGCAAAATAAACAGCTTTTACAAAAACAAAAAGCACTGAAAAGCTTTTGCGACACATGCTTTTTGTTTTAGTAAAAGCTGTTTATTTTGCATTTGCAACGATGCAACAAGATCGTGAACTGCCCTAGTGTAATCACTTGATTTACAAAACATACTCACAGTTTCCACTCCTTACGTTGAGGCAGGCTTGTGCTCTGTTTTTACTTTCCAGCTCCAATTTCATGTTTCGCAGCATGCTACGAATGTTAATTGCTGCATCATTTATTTTGTTTTTCTGCTTCTCCAAAGCAGAAATCTCTTTGCTGTGCACAATTTCTTTGAATGCCCCCCATAAAAAGAAGTTGAGAGACGTCAGGTTGGGTGATCTTGGTGACCAACGGAAAGGGCCACGCTCACCAATCCACCTGTTAGCAAAGTTTTTGTCTAGGTACTGTTTTATAATATTTTCTTTGTGTGCAGGAGCTCCGTCCTGTTGAAAAAACGTTCTAATGCCATTTTCTAAGCACATTTCTTACAGAAGTTTAGGCAATTCGTGCTGCAAAAACTCCAGGTAATTTTGATAACATAGACGCGGTGGAAGAAAGACGGGACCGATAAGCAAGTTGCCCATGATTCCTGCCCACACATTTACGCTAAATAAATACATTTTTTTTTAAATACCTTATATCTAACTGCTTTACTAGTTACTAGTTTGTTAAAAAAGTGGTTATATCCGCAGTTTGTTTTTTTACGATAAATGACTGCTCTGAGAATAAAACAATGTAAAGTGGAAAAAGAATTGGCCAAGATAATTAAGAACGTCATAAGGGATATTAAAAATTTGGTTGTTTTTCGATAAAATTGCCTTTAAATTTGATTTTTTTTAAGAAAAAACGTATTTTTTGACCTTTTTGACCGTATTTTGAGACTTTTGGCAAAACTTTGTGCTAATAACTTAAAGGAAATTTAATTTGCTTTTCAAAAAGTTATTACGTTTGGTAATCGGTGTGAAGGTATGTTACTTATGGATGAAAAAGTAATGACACCTATTATTTTTCTTTTTCCCTCCCTCCTACCTAGGGGGGCATTTGCGACCACCCCAATCCATACGATTTTTTGCTCGTCTCATCTCGAGGAATCACCCCCGCATTAGTGCCCTCTAATTCTGGGACACCCATTGTTGACAATACTAATTCTAAGTTATTTATGAATTTATTATTAAAATAATCGAAGTTGTTTTAAAAATTGTTTATAACTATGGTACTTTAAACTTATTTTTATTCTAATATAATCTAACTTATAATTTTACACGCAATGCAATATAGGGTTAATGTTTTTTAACGTTTAATATATTGTGATTTCAAAGCAAGAGAAAATAGATAAAGCCAATAAAATGAACATATTAGACGTTTGCAAAAAAGCTAATATTTTTAAGAGGCGAAATCAATTTTTTTTGTTCTTGTAAGTAGAAGGTCAATTCTTATGGTATATGAAAAAAATCTTACCGAATTTTATGCATATTTTTTAAATGACTTCGCAATATTGCAATTTAAAAATTATAAGTATCAAAATACTGTAAAGTTACACAAAATGTTTACGTATAATTTTATTTTAATAATTTAAGAAACCTAAATTCGGTCTTCTCATTAGCTTTACAAAAATATAAACTTTCTAATTTTTGTTCAAAAAATTTAGTTTTGGTAATCTTTTTTCTCTTACCCCTTTTCAGGATGCAATAAAACATAAAACTCAAAAAAAGTCAACTTTTGAAACCTGTAGCGGGGGTAAATTAAACTTTTTAAAAAATATTTTGTACAGATTTTAGTTGATTTTTTGCCTTTAAATCGGTACCAAAACATTCTTATTTTCTGTCATAATTTTTTTTTATTTTTGTGTATGGGACGACGCACTGTGCGTCGCCAAGAAAAACAAAAGTTCAAAAGTAAAATAAAAAAAAAACTCTCGAGTCTCCGACGCCCGTCGATGCATGTGCAAACTGAAAAGAAAACTCAGAAGATAAAAATTATATAAAAATATAATATAATGTATTCGGAAAACCATGATTTGTATAATATTGAGGAGAAATTAATTTTAGATTTTGCCTCATGTGTGTTCGTTGCTTCAAACACTTGGTGCACTTGTCTTCAATATATCTCAACTATACAGGGTGGTGAAAGTGCACAACATAAGCTAAATGTTAATTTTACTTTAGGGCAATAGAACTGCTCGCTTCTAAAATATATAGATGAACCAAGATTATTGAGAACATCCGCATCCGCAAAATGACATCCGTCGCATACTTAACAACTATGTTCTATTGCAAATGGTTAACGAAGTTTCTCTACTTTGATTGTAGGTAATCCTTTCGTCATCATATTGACCATCTTCCCTCGGAAAATAAATTCATTTAATATTTCCGCTCTCAACATGATACTTTATATCCTGCTGCTTATCTTCTTTTCTTAGGCCACGTTCATAGTGAACACCGTTGCCAGATTGGACGATTTATCGTCAATTGGGCTCTTTTTTATGTTTTCGCATCTAAATATTTTGGATAAACACACTTTTTCATAAACGCATCTACTTAATTTTTACTTTCAACGAAAAAAGTTGATTTTTTCAAACTTACATTGATATCACAACATATACTCATAGACTTGTAAAAAAAATTATAAAAGAAGATATTGTCAAAATTTCAATTTTAATAATAAAGCTTCATTTAGCTTAGATGAAATTTTAGCGAATGAAAGTAATTATAAAAAAATTCATAAGTAATTATCAGTTCTATGAAGAAATTCATAAATTAAGTAATGATATTTTTAAGATGGACACACTATTAAAATTCCAGAATATTATTAAAATTTTAATGAAGTAAATGTTAAAACGATTACCAAGTCATTTAAAAATGTTAAAGAATGCTGTTATTTTATGTTCCGAAAGAAGTTTAGAACCTTCTTTCTGAGAAATTTTTCTTTATTATATATCTCTTGAGATACGTTATGTACAGCAGAAATTGAAGACAAGTCTTTGTTGACATTTTCATGGACCAATTTTTTTAAAAACAAAGTGCCATCTGAAAGCGAAGAATATTCGGAATCGGCCTACAAAATTAAGACAGCAGTAGGGGGAAAATGTTTGGCAATATCAATTAGTTGGCCTACTTCTTTTTTTTTATTTCCTTGCCACATTCCAATGCATTTGTATAAGGTATTATTTCCGTCATGAACATGACAAAAAATAAAATTGGTCGTAAAAGAATGAACTCAGATATGCTTACTTCAGTCATTCGAGCAAAATGTTTCATGAAGGCTCAAAACTATTGTTGCAAGTCGCTTCCGATATCTGATCGAATGATTTCAAACATGAATAATTCGATATATCAAATAATCAAAACTTTGAGAATAGACAAAAAGGAGGAAGAGTCTAAAATGGCTTTAGTATTTAATCTTGTGGAACTAAGATTTTGTAAAAAGTTTATATATTTTAAAGTTTCATAAATTTAAAATTCACAACTATTTATAGTTCGTAAGAAAAATATTGGCCATGTGATTTAACGAGGTTTAAAAATGCTCATATAAATGAAGTAGATTTAAATTATTTATTAACAGATCTCAAACTTATTTCAATGAATTGAAGCAGCATTATTTAAAAACTTTTTATATATATTTTTTACGTTTATTCTAACACAATAAATTCCTTTACACAAAATAGCGATTTTGGCTATTTTCGTTTTAATTAAGCGATCCATTTTAAAAAAATCTTGGGTTTTTCTCAAAAAAGTGATAAGATAGTGAACGCTTTTTGTGTGATAGTGAACGCTTTTTGCTGAGCCGAGCTACACGAACCTCAAAAACGCATAGGGGCAAAATCTATTGCTCCAATGTGTTTTTCGGCTCTGCTCAGCAAAAGGCGTTCACTATGAACGCGGCCTTAGACGAAAAACTTCGGTTGTCTTCATAAATAATAGTTGCATCCTTTTACTCGAACATCGCATTGCACAGTAGTTGCCGCATTCAAATTGCTTCCTTACATGCTTCGAGTAGCGCTACAAATTCTGCCTCTGTAGAAAACAAAGCAGAATATGTTTGCTGAACTGATGAAACCACTGTTCATCTGAAAGATATAACTGCAATTAGATTTTTCTGTCAAGTTTTTTTCAGCCGAATTCACATAAGCTATTCTATTAAGAATTCTGGTTTTGGCTTAATCGCAGAAAACAGTTTTTAGTTAATTTTTAATACTTTGGCAGCCTTTTTAATTCAGTCCAATCTTCCTAATTAGGACAGCTAACCTTACTTGCCAAAACGGAAACACTTGCCTGGTTATCAGGACTTGAATTGAAGGTTAAGTATACCAATGAGCCGTTGAGACGCTGATAATTATAATTGTCAAGTAAATCTTCTGATTCTGATCTACCCCAACCATCAAGCAGATACTTAGCAGTCTTCTCATTAATCAAGCCAAGCTCAAGTTTTGAACACAAAAATGGGATTGCTTACCTCGAAAAAAAAAAATTTGTGCCGAACAGGAGGAAAACAATTATTTCTTTGTACAAGCTGGCAAACGTAAGTAGCGCAGGTAAAAATTAAAGTCATTAAAAGGGTTAATGAGTAAGTTATTTACTAACTTAATGTTGAAAGTATGAAAGGGAGAAAAACTGAGAAAATGACTCTGAAATCTCATCGCCTCTGTGGTGCAGTGCGCTAAAATGCGCTGGCACGGCGACCACGCCCGGGTTCGATTCCCGGTGGTGGCATCACAAAGATTTCTGATAAAGCCTGTAGCAGGGCCAAAATTGCAATAAAATCAGCGCGTGATGTTTTCCTTTTCATATTGAAAATGTTGTTGTTGTTGTTTCTTTGGGAAAAAATTCGTTAGAGCAATTAATTGTTCTAACCCCTGACCTAAAGCTCAATAAAAGATTTTAAACTATCAGACAACTAGAATTTGTATTTAAATCATAGAAGATTAACTTAATGTTGTCCTTCTTGTCGCTAGCAACCATATCATCAGCGTAATCGTATACAAGAGCATACATACATACGTTAACTCTTCCTGCCCAGTAAAAAAACATGCGATCGCTCCTATGAGGAGCAACAAGAGAGCACTCTTTTGCTGTTTTATTCGATCAAAAAGTGAGCACTTGTGCCCTTGTGCTCCTTTACTGTTTTATAAAATCAATAGGCGAGCAATCAATGAAAAAAAGAACATAAAGTAAGGCATGTGCTTTGTAAGAAACTCGATCATTATTTTCTGTGAAAAATCGACCATTGTAGTCCAGTGGAGAGTGTGCTAGACTAACAACACAGAGGTCCCTGGTTCGACTCCGGGTTCGGGCATGGTTCTTTTCACTTTCTTTGTTCTTTTCTATATTCAAGAATTATGGAGAACTTAAAATCCACAACTAAATTGTGGAAAATGTGGAATTAAAGGACAAGAACAACCAAGGACTGAAAATGCTTGCCGAGGTTAAGGCATAACACACACTAGCAATTGAAAGCATTGTCTTTCACGTCTGTTTCGTTTAATCAATAATTCACATATGGTTCCAATCAATTCCTGTAGCAATTCTTTAAAAAAAAATATTTTAAATGTTCCTTTGCTGATCCATTTGGATCAGTTATTGATCGCTCCTTTTGAGCTCCTCTGGGATGTCAAAGGGAGCGCTACCCTTCCGAGGACATGCAATGTTAAAAGAGAACACAAAATGCACCTAGCTTGGATCAATAAGGAGCACTCCACTGCTCTTGTTAAATCCATCATAAATGGTCTTGTTAAATCCATCATTGAGAAACGCGGCTTTTACATCTGTGTAAATAACTGGCATGCGCTAAACACTAGCAATAGCAAGCAGTGTTTGAATGCTTGTCCAAGGACAAGAGAAAATACTTTGTCATAGTTGCAAAAAAGAATGATAGAAACAAGAATGCGTCATCCGCATGTTTTACCGCTAGATGATGTAATTGGACCCAACTGTTCCTGTTGGCTAAAAGGAGATAGCTAATAAGGAAAAACATAGAGATGACAACATACAATTGGCTCCAATGATGTCGATATCATAATCTTATTTCTATCATTCTTGGTTGCAACCAAAATTACTTTTTGCTTACACCAAGATTGGATTTCAAATCCGCCTAAAAATCCCCAAAATTTTTTTTTTCGAAAAATATACAAAAATTTCATACGTAATTGAAGGGCTAAGCTGTTGGACGTCTTTAACAAGGGCAGAAGTTGCTTAATAGTTCTCAATTGTCCAATGTGAAATTGATCTAAAAATGAAGTCTTACTTTTGAAAGGCGGCTCCGTTAGCCTCTTTTTGATATATTTTTGGGCATATCTTTTTTGTCTATAGTTTTTCCCATACTTGCTTTGTTTTAAGTTTTTACATGGAATCAATCAATTGCAAGTAAAGAGCGAAGCAAGTTCGAAGTGAAGTGGGAAATGATTGTTAATTTATTTGCAGTGCTGCAAATTTAGCTGTTTTTATAAAGATGCCAAATACCTCCTTTTCTTAAAATTTTAGCATTATTTTAAGGAAAAGTAAGAAAACTTTATTTCCAAATGGCAATTTTGCAAATACCCCTAAAACCCTTAAGGCAGTATTTTAGCGTAGTTTCTAGAACCAATTAATATTTTTACTATCCATTTTTCAGCAATTTTCAGCATAAATTTTTATTAATATAAGACGGAAAACTCCGCAGTTTAAAAAAAATTCAAAGGATTTGGGTGTGGTGAAGTACATGATCGTAAATGTAAGGGGTCTGTAAGTAAAAAAAATGAGAAATTGGAAAATTTTCATTTCGTAGCGTAGGCTTTTAACTTTAACCTAATGCACTTTTTTAGTTATTTTTTTTAAACTTTCAATTTAAACTATCAAACATTTAGAATTTGTATTTAAATCATATAAAGTCAACATTGTTTTTTATGTTTATAGAGCAAAATAACTCACATGCGTAGCATTTTTCAGTTTTTTAATTACTGCACGAACTGGCACGAAAAAGTAAACAAAAAGGCTTTAAATATAAATTGTATAACCTTTTTTGAAAACTCTCTATTATTCTAGCTTTCTCGCACTGTTGCACAGTGTAAGATTTTTCAAATCTGGTGAGAAAATCCAAAAAAAAAAAAAATTAAATCCCTCCGAAAAATTTTTTGCAACATTTAGTTAATGAACCGTCTGAAGAGTGCAGGAAAAATTATAATGGTAGTAGCACTCCTTTTTGTGTTATTTGTCGCACAAACGCCGCACAGTGCTCCGCGCAGCAGAAATAAATAAAAAATTTTTGGCTCGGACTTGTACATATTTTATAGGATTCGAAAAAAACACTCCCATTAGGGTAAATCCAAAATATTTTTGCTTAAAAATTAGAAATCTAGGCACGGCATCATGTAAAACTTGTCTAATTTCTTAGTAATTTGCAAGGTATTGTCCGATGTGTTCTTGATGATCAGAGGAATAATTCTTCTGAAAATAAATTTTTAACCGAAAATTAAAAAAGCTTTAAAAAAACACTATGTTTTATTTGTACAATTGGTGAATTTCCAAAAAACAAAAAAAAAACTGCGACAAATTTTGCAAATTCGTATAGACATTTGCTCATACCATGAAAATTATTAAGGGTTTTTTTTAAAATTTATATCCAAGGTTATCTTAAAGGCTATGAAAAGATAAATTCTGCTTTGTTTCGCCTTTTTGCGAAACAATAAATTGTTTAAAATTCTAATCATGTAAAAAATTAATATAGGTTCAGGGAGGTACTCCTAAAACGAAAACGACGAAAACGACAACTTTCTTCTTCCTGTAAATCTTTCTAATGCCATAGACTTCAACTTACTTAGCACCTTTTATGGCAGTGATTTGCAGCAAGTCTCTTCTGTACAAAATCAGAATGGCAGATGGTTGGACCTAATTTTTACTAACTCGTATGAAGAAGTGAAGGTTAGTCTTCTATGCATGGGAGCAGAAAATTTATTAAGCAACACTGTTCATCATACAGCCTTAAAAGTTGTTTTCTCTGCTAATGACATCAACTTTACCCAGTCTTATAATAACACCATTACGTACGATTACCTCAACGCCGATTATGAAAGAATAAAATGTTATCTTAGTTCTCTAAATTGGAATCATATTCTATTCAATTTAGATTTAGACAGTGCTGTCTCTATATTTTATCAGCACATTTTTACCGCTATCGAAAGTTATGTGCCAATAATAAAGAAAAAGAATAAGCTCACAGAACCATGGCTAGACAACAATCTCAGATTTTTGAGGAATCAAAGAAATAAAATCTACAAACTTCTCAAAAACACTGATAATATAAGCGATGAACTGAAGCTTAGATATGACGAGCTATCAAGAGAGTTCTCTATCAAGTCAGAAGAAGCGTACAAGTTGTACACGAACATCATCGGAGAAAAAATTGTCCAAGAGCCGAGAAAATTCTTTGACTTTGTTAACATGAAGCGCAAATCTAGCGGCTATCCATCGTCTATGTTTAAAGGTAATGTCACTTTGTCCAATTCTCTTGAAATAAGCAACTTGTATGCCGATCACTTTAAGGAGGTCTTTTGTCTTCCTTACACCTTATCTGAAACTTCTCCTAGCTCAACTATTATAGTTGATAGTTTATATTTAACCCAGGAAGAGATTTCTAATGCAATAAAAGAACTGGATATATTAAAGGGACCAGGACCAGACTTAATACCTACAAGCTTTTTGGTGCGATGTTTAGACCAACTGCTATTGCCATTACACATAATCTTTAACGAATCACTGGTTTGTGGGGCATTTCCTTCATATTGGAAATCATCCCATCTTACGCCAATTTACAAGAATGGTGATAAAAGATCAGTTGAAAATTATAGAGGCATAGCAATCTTGTCAGCCATTCCAAAACTTTTTGAAAAACTTATTTGTGAAAAGCTAACAAGTTTCGTTAACCCACGTCTAAATGAGTAGCAACACGGGTTCCGAAAAGGGCGATCTACAACCACTAATCTCATGATTATGGTATCAGATGTTTTAGTCAAAATGGAAAAAGGGCACCAAATAGATGCTGTTTATACTGATTTTAGTAAAGCTTTTGATCGAGTTGATCACAACATTCTTATATATAAGTTAGAAAAATTTGGTGTTGCAGGGTCCATACTAAGTTGGCTAAAATCATATTTAAACGGCAGATCCCAGTTTGTTAAATTCCAGGGAGTTCTATCGAAAAAAATTGCAGTCTCCTCGGGAGTTCCGCAAGGTAGTCATCTTGGTCCTCTTCTTTTCAACATATTCATATCCGATCTGTCAGAAGTTCTTAACGATATCCCACATCTTATGTATGCAGATGATTTAAAAATGTACTATTCAATTCAATCAGATGTAGATGTAAATTTTTTGCAATCAAAATTGTTGTCTCTTGAGCAATGGTGTTTTCAAAATAAACTACATCTTAATGTCAATAAATGCAATGTTATTAGCTTTTCTCGTAAAAACAACGTAACATTACATACCTACCACCTCAATAGTATCGAACTAAAAAGGGTCAACCATATAGTGGATCTTGGAGTTGTCTTAGATTGCAAGATGCGCTTTAATCTGCACTATGATAAAATTGTGTCCAGGGCCAGCAAACAGCTCGGTTTTATAAAAAGGCGTGCAAATGAATTCAAGAATATATGGGTCACTACATCCTTGTACCGTGCATTAGTGCGCCCAATACTTGAATATGCATGCATAATTTGGAATCCATCTTTCGATTCCCATAGAGAAAGAATTGAGTCTATTCAAAAGCAGTTCTTACTATACGCGCTTAGAGATATGTACAACCCCCATGATTATTGTAGCCTTCCATCATATGAACATAGACTCAGCCTTTTAAATTTGATGCCACTATCAACAAGAAGATCGTTATTGGGCTCATGCTTCACATTTGATGTAATTAATGGTGCTATTCACAGCGAATATATTTCTAATATGATTTCCTTTAACGATCCAATTAGGCGCACTAGGCATACTCGATTGTTAACTGAATATCAGCACCAAACTACATATAACTACATAATGAACCCATCAATCGTTGTTGCAGAGAATTTAATAATATCTCTATATACTACTCACCTTCTATGTCCAAATCCTCTTTCAAGCAAACCCTATATAAATCACTCAGTAATCAGAATTAACACAGGCCTCAGATAAACTACATACATGTATGGATTTATATGTATAAGCATTTAGTTTAATAAATCAAAATTCTTTAACATCCCTCTCCAAATCTCCCATTTACGTCCTTATAGTCTTTAAGAATAATATATATACATCGTATCTTAAGTGTGTATACAGTCTTTCTTGTTTTCCTCCTCTTCTCTTAGTTTTGACATGGTTTTTGAAATCATGTCAATCCGGTGGGCGGAGTATGCCCACTAAGAGCATCAAATAAAAAATAAAATAAAAACAAGGAAAGGGGAGAAGAAAAACAAAAAACTTAGTAATAAGTAAACAAAACCTGTTAGAATAAGTTAGAATAAGTAATTTGCATTGCCTTGTTTGGCCAATAAATAAATAAATAAATAAATAAAAAAATCAATTTGAATCATTTTAAGTATACTTCCATTATTTTATATTTTAAGCCTTTTGAATTTTATATAGGTCCTAAGGAGGTACCCCTAAAAACTAATCGATTTGAATCATTTGACGCCAAATTTGTATGAAAAACGTATGTTTTTGACATTAATTTTGTATCGAATCAACAGAGAATGTATTCCAAATGGTACACAAAATTTGGTTAAATTCCGGGTAAAAGATTTCTACAAATGTAGGAAATATAAATTAATATTTTCTTTTCATTCTTTTTTGTACTATGGAAGGTGCTAAAAAATACACTTGTTGCAAAAGGGAAGTAAACATCATAATTCTAAAGCTACCCATAGGAATTTCTGAAATTTTTCCATCGATTTTCATAATTTTTGCTAGCAGATTCATTTGAAGTAAATTTTTGACACCTATCTCTTTTTGATGTGAAACTGAAGCTTTACCGCCCCCCTCAAAATAGTGCGTACCGAAGTAGAACGCCCCTCCCCACCCTCCGTTCACCAAAGCTACGGCCATGCTATTCACTTTTCATTTACATTATCTTCATATACTTCAAACCTTTCTGATTTTTTAGTAAAAATTTATAATTCCAGAAATTACCAAACACCCTGTTTTATGCTTTTGTTTTATCACAAAACGCCTGTCCTAGTATCAGAACAATAAAGAACAAAATCGTTTGGGAAAACACCCATCCAAAAATAGTGAAAAAAAAAACTAAAAACAAAAACAAAATTAAATCGAACTCCACGACTTTGGGCGTAGGGAACAGCGTAAAATTTACTCATGGAAGAGCGGAAATTTTCATTGTATGGCTGAAAAAACAAATTCAAAAACATGCAACACGCCACACAAAGGAACAATTGATTTTCTTAAATACAAAAAACACAATTTTTTAAAATTTTCCATTTTCTTTTTAACTTTTTTTTCATATGCAAAATGAGGAAAAACTACAGCCTGAACAAACGAACGAACAATCTGGCCGATTCACACACGTAGGTAGGCTGTGAGTGTGGTGCGAGCGATCAGCTTGCCTTCTCTTTTTAACCGTTAAGGAAGCTATTAACTAAAAGACCACCAGAGGAACATGACAGCTCTATAGAGCATATTTTGTTTTGGGGGGCTCTCGTTTGTGTTGTAGAAATAGCTATTGAAAAGTGGAATATGTCTTAAACACCGCGATCGGCTGTATGAGGCCGAAACATTTTAAACATATTGGCTCGTTGATTGCATAGCAAGCAATTCGTGCGTTTGTATCTTTCATTCAGGATCGTAGCAGAATTGAAAATAATTTAATTTTTGTTATTTTTTTTTCTGTTTAACGGCGAATAAAAGACAAAAACGAGCAAAAATTATATTTATAAATGTACAGATGTATATATTTTGTACGTAGATATAATAATTTTGAGCAATCGGCTCGTTTGTGTCGCTGTCGTTTACGTCGTCGTTTTGGTCGTCGTCGTCGTTGTTGTAGTGTTCGAAATAAATAACAATATTTTAATACTAATTATTAAACGAAGACGTACCCAGATCGTTTGTTTTAGATTCTGACGATCTGATCACAACAACACTTTTGCTCAAGTTTTTGGATCGAAAAATCAGAAAAACAGCATTAAGCTTAACCCAGTTAAGAGAGAATTTTAGAAATACTAACGGCGAGTGAAATTTTTTTAAAGTGTAATAGTTTAAGAAGCGGTTATTTAAAATCAAATTTTTCAAATTTTTGCATGGTTATAAGTGCTTGCTAAGCAATATTAACAAAGTTGAAGAAAATAGCCTTCTTGACACGAAACGCTACGGATTGTTTTTTTTTTTGCAATTTTGTCTAAATATTTCCAATTTAAATTTTTATCTTACGTATTTTATGCAACTCGTGCTTAAACATTGTGTTTCATTATTTTTTTAATGTGCGTAAAAAACTTTGGCAACAGTTTAAAAAAATTTTGAAGAAAACATATAACAAAAATTTTAAATTTGTTTACATAACCTAAAAATTTTCAGAAAAAAAATATCAGCTACTGAGTGCGTGTGTGTATGTGTCTGGTGAAACTATAATAAATACAATAAAAGCTACAACAGCACAACAACAACAACCAGAACAACATCTCAAAAAATTTCTTTTTAGGCAACTGCAACACAGCAAACATTGAGAATTAGGAAAAAAAAGTGGAAAAAGTGAAAATTTTGAAAAAAGTAACCCAATCAAAGTTCTTTAAACGCCTCTAATAACAAAAAGTCTATAAAAAACTATCCTTAAAAAAATGTCCGAGGTTGAAGATGTTTTCGGTGGCAACGCTAAGGAGTCCACCACAACTACGACTTCCAAGCCAGCCACTGATACTGCTGACGTCGGCGATGAGGCAATGCAGGTTGAATCTGGTGAAACCGAAAAAATGGTTACGGAAACAATTGATGAAGATGGCGATGTGGTGGAGGAAACTACGCAGGTGATGCGCAAAACGGTGAAGCGTACCATGAAGATAACTGAGGTAAGTTCGAACTTATCCTGTAAAACCTTAGGGGTAAGGAAGAGATCTTTCAACTCATCAATTAAGGAACTTTGAAAAAATTTCCAACTAGTCTAAATTTTTATAAATTTATTCACAAAGAAATAGCTCAAGAAAGTGAATGAATATAGTTTTTAATGGTTTTGTCTGGGGTACTCTTGAATCAGAGCCTATGTGCAATAGAGCACATTTTAAATATTGACGCCAAGGAAGAAAAGAAAATGTAAGTGGAACGTTATTAACCATTTTGACATTTTTTTGCAATTGCAATAAAAATCTTTTTGTTAAGCTTATTGAAAAACATTTCTATTGTACCCCTGCAGAAAAGTAGATGAAATTTTAAATAGTTCTAGACTAGTGCGAAAAAGGTCCAGTCCCTTTTACATTGAACGAATTGACGCTTTTTACGAGTCGATGTCATAGAAAAAGACAGTTGTCCCCATAAACACTCTTTTTTCCCCATATTTTAACTATTTTCATTAGGAACATTTTTGAACTGGTTGCTTTCGCTGCAGCCTAAAATTAGATATTTTTAAAGTGGACATTTTAAAAGTATTAACAGTCAAGTGTACTGATGCGAATATTCCTAAATACCTGATTTACACGATCTTATAAGCCAATAAAAACTTAAATTCAGTATACATTTTATCCATAAGATTTGTTAAAGTATAAATTTTGTTTAGAAATGTTTATAAACATTTCTATTTTTTTTAAAGCCTAGTACTCTGTTCGTTTACGTGAAATTTCGCTGGCAACATCTATTTATTTTTTGCGTGAAATTTCTGACTTAAAGTTTGTTGCGAGGAATTTCTATAACAACGTTTCTCAGAGAGACTCAGAGAATAAGTTGGGAGATTTCATATGATATCTCTCTTTTCGCTTCAAAATAAATAGACAGTACAATTAAATTGTCGTGAAAAAATGTTGCTCAGAAACATGTTGCGATAATTTCACGCAGTGGAACAGAGTACTGCTCTGACGAACATGTTGTGAAAATTTCCACGCTTGTTTCGCAGCAGTCACTTTTTGTATGGAGATTTGAGTGGAATTTCACATGAAAATGAACAGAGTACTATGCTTAACAACAAAAATAACAGCTAACAATATTTCATTAATTTAAATTTTAATAAACAATAAAAACAAATTAATAATATTTGATAATGTCAAATATTAATATGATAATATCATGGCAGAACTAGAGAATGTAGATGCATTTCGAACTGCGTTCTCTTTCTCATATCCAAAATAGTCAAAGTCGGCTTTTTGCGAATGAGAACGAAAGGAAATCAATGGGGGCATTTAGTGGAGTTAACAGTTGGTAACTGACTGTTGTGTTGAAATTCCTTGAGAAACATGTGCAATTAAGGTATTTACTATTAGACTTTGAGGCCACGAAAGAAAAACAAACAGAAATAACTTTTATATTAATTTAAATCAATTTATTATTCAATATTTTCAGCACAACTTGTCGCGGCTAATTTCCAGAAAACAATACAAAAAGTCAACTCTTAAAGAAGAACGTGTGTACACAGCAAAATAACAACAGTTATGTCTACAAACAATTTAGACATTAACTGTCTCTCTTTAACTTCTTCAGCTGCAATACAGATCAATGTTGCTTTTGCTCTGCACACGAAATTCATAACGCTTATTACAAGAATGTTTAGAGTGACCGCTTATTACAAACAAAATTAGAGTGACCATAAGTCGTGTGCATTCAACACACCTCCTCAAAAGATACATTGATAAATTAAAATTACATAAATTACATTTCATTTTCATATTTTACATATTCGACAAGTTGTGAATTCTGGGGAGATTACATTTTTGTGGTCCAACATTTGTTGCTAGGATTGGGGAAACCCAGAAAAACCCAATCAGACCAGCATTAATTAAGTTAAAAAAAAATTAAATAGTACATTAATTCATAGAACTGCAAATAACAAAAAAATTTTAAATAAAATGATAACTTAAATAAAATAGTTAAAATATTTAGTCCATATTTTGATCGGTGAGACCCAATTGACTTCGTAGTTTCAGGAATCTAACTGCAGGTAATGGCTTTGTCAAAATATCAGCGAGCTGGTCATCTGTGGGAATATACTCAATGGAAATTAGTTTATTTTCGACTTGTTCTCTTGAAAAATGATATTTAATATCTATATGTTTAGATCTCTTGTGACATGAGGGATTACTAGCTATACTTATGCAACCTTGATTGTCTTCGAATATTTTAATTGGTCCATTTAATTCAAACTTTATTCCCTTCATTAATGATTTTAGCCATAAAGCTTCCCTAACGCCTTCAAACAATGCCATATATTCTGCTTCAGTAGAGGAAGCTGGAACTGAATTTTGTTTCTTTGTATTCCAGCAAATAAGATATGACTCAAACATTTTAAATAAATAGCCAGTAGTACTTTTTCTGTCACTCTCACTTCCAGCCCAATCAGAATCAACGAACCCAATAAAAATATTTTTAAAATTTGAATTTTTAACAAAAGTTAATTTGAAATCAACAGTACCCTTTAGATATCGCAAGACTTCTTTTAAGACATTGCCACAATTCATGATTATTTTTATTGGTGTATCGACTTAAAATGCTCACTGATGTACAAAGATCAGGACGTGTACATAACATAATATACATTAAACACCCGATCAAATTACGGCACGGTGCATCGCAATTTTCTTCTGAATTTAAAGCTTCGTAATTAAGCTTACTTGGAAGTGGAGTACTAACTGCATTACATTCATGCATATTAAATTTTTGTAAGACATTTTTAATATAAGCAGACTGGCTAAGATCTAGTTGATTATCATGTCTATCGATTTTAATTCCAATAAAATATCGAATTTCAAATAAGTCAGTCATTCTGAATTTACTCATAAGGTAAGATTTAAATTTTGACATTGTTTCAAGATTTTCAGTTGCTATGACCAAATCATCCACATACAATAATACGTATATGTTTTTCAAAATATTTCCTTTCTCAAGAATATAGATACAACGATCTACATCAGAATTAACAAACCCAATTTCTTTCAATACTTGCTCAAACACCTCAAACCAACATCTAGCTGCCTGCTTAAGTCCATAAATGGATTTATTTAATTTGCAAACTTTATCACTTCCATGTGGTATTCCTTGAGGAACCATCATATAGATTTCCTCCTTCAATTTTCCATTCAAAAAAGCTGTTTTAACATCCATATGGTGAACTTTTAAATCATATTGGTTTGAAATTGACAAAATTAATCGAAAACTAGAAATTCTTGCTACTGGTGCAAATGTTTCATCATAGTCGATTAAATATTCCTGTGTGAAACCACGCGCCACAAGCCTTGCTTTATATTTAACTGGGTTGCCATACTCATCATTTTTTATTGTAAAACCCCATTTACAATCAACTATATTTTTATTTTCAGGTTTTTGTACAATAGAGCAAGTGTTATTAAGCAAATGAGAATCTAATTCGTCTTTAATTGCTTCTTCCCAATATAATCTATCACTCATATTTTTGACTGCATCAAATGAACTGGGAATACTACTCAAGAAATTATGCGCATTCATTATGCAACTATTTAAAAATCTATAAGATCTTTGTGGTCTATTTTTTAACCGTTCACTTCGTCTGACATCATTTTCATCTGAACTTAACTCTGAATATGGCAATTGGTCATCAGCTATCTTAACTTGATCAACACTATCAAGAGCCGTGACTCTTTCATTAGGCTGTCCATCTAATATTAATGTATTAGATTTTTCTTCCGTACTCTCATTCGGGAAATCAGACTGTACAATTTCCGTACTCTCATTCGGGAAATTAGATTGTACTTCCTCCGTACTCTCATTCGGGAGTTTAGAACTCAGATCTTCCGTACTCTCATTCGGGAAATTAATCTGATCTTTTTCCGTACTATCCTTCAGGAAATGATTCGCCTGTTCCATACCTTCATTCTGGAACCCTGAGTCTTTCATTTGTACTTTATCTGTAATTACAGTCCTAGAGTTAACCATATTGGTTTCATCAACAATAACATCTCTTGCTACCATAAATTTTTGAAATTCCACATCCCACAATTTAAAACCATTTGGTTCGTATCCAACTAAAATGCCTTTAGTTGATTTTTCATCAAATTTTCTTTTCCTTATTTTATTATGTACATATACTGTCGAACCAAATACTTTTAAATATTTTAAATTAGGTTTTCTATTATGCCACATTTCAAAAGGAGTTTTCTTATTGCTTTCTAAGGCTTTACTTGGAATTCTATTTACCAAATAAGTTGCTGTCAATATAGCGTCACCCCAAAATCTCTTGTCTAACTTTGCCCCACTAACCATAGCACGAGCTTTTTCAGTTAATGTTCTAATCATACGTTCAGACACACCATTTAATTGTGGAGTATGTGGAACTGTCAAATGATAGCTGATGCCTTTTTCAACACAATATTCGCGCATTTCATTTGATAAATGCTCTCTACCATTATCAATATAAAAATTCACAACCTTTAGGTTGAAATGAGTTTCACTTTTTGCAATAAAATCTTTGAACATTGCAAAAACATCAGACTTGTAGGTTATCAGATAAGTAACACAATAATGTGTATACTGATCAACAAAAACTACATAGTAATTTTTACCATCAATGGAAGAAGGTGTTATTGGACCACAAACATCTGAATGGATTACGAATAAAGGTCTTTGAATATAATTTTTATCCTTAAATTTTGCAAATGGGAGTCTAGCCTGCTTGCCGTTTATACAAGCTTCACATAAATTACTATTTAATTGAACATTCTTTAAAAGGTTAATATCTTCAAACATATTGTTTCGTTTTATTTCTAAAAACTTGCCCTTGCTAATATGACCTAATCTCTCATGCCACAATTGATATTCTTTATTTTCTTTCATATTTATTGCATATGCCCTATGGCATAATTTGAATTCAACAATTGGTATATTTTGCATACACATACCTTCAATAAATACTTCACCATTCTTTGAGACTTTTACACCTCCTGAATTAAATTCGATGGTCATGCCACTTACTTGCATTTTTCTTACGGAAAGTAAGTTATGCGGAATGTCTTTGCAGAACAAAACGTCTTCCAGGGTAATCATGTCTTGAAAATTGCTTCGGAGTCTCATGATGCCTTTAGCAGTGGCATAAATGAACTCCCCACGTTTTGCAACAGCAATCTCGATCGGCGATTCCAAGTCGATATAGTCAGCAAGTAGGTTTTTATCATTAATCATATGATCTGATGCTCCAGAGTCCAAAATAAATGATACGTCACCTACTTTTGGAAAATTAATCCCTTGTCTCATCATAAAGGCAAAACCTCTTTCTGGCTGCACTGCTGCTACTTGGGCTTGCTTCGTTTTTTCATTGTTTTGGTCACTTAATAATTTTTTAAAAACAAAGCAGTTTTTTTTTAAAATGTCCCTTTTTACCACAGTGGTGGCATTTAAGATTAGATTTATAATTGTTTTTAAAAGGCTTGAACTTGATTTTATTTTTGTAATTATTTGTCTTAACTTTATATTCGTTTTGCACATTGTTGCACACAGCTTGCAATATCTTAGAACTTGTGTCTCTCCCGGCTCTTTTTAATTTTATCTCATGATCAAGCAAACGATTTTTTACAAATGCCACAGTTAAGTTATTTTCAGATAATGTTTCGATTGCGGTTATAACACCGTCGTAAGAGGATGGAAGTGTTAATAACAAGTGCGAAACTTTATCCATCTCTTCGATTTTTGCGCCCGACGCCGACAACTCAGTTATTAAATCATCAAAATGTTAAAATGACTAACAAGTGGACAACCACTCTTTAATTTTAATGATAATAATGGCTTTCGAACAGAAAGCTGCGAGGCCAAACTCTTCCGCTCATAAATGGCGTCTAAGTTTGCAAAAATTTGCTTTGCTGTGCTTTGATCATTGGCAAAACCGAGATACGAATCACTTAAAAACTCTATTATAATGCTTTTTGCACATCTTTCAAATTTTTTCCCACTGTTCAGTAATTTTTTCTGGTACTTCATCGTCAATTACATTTAGAGCACCACTTTCAGCTAAAAGAGCACGCACGCGAAACTTCCATATTGAATATTTTTCGCCATCAAACGGCTTAATGTTTCTTTTTCCTTTATCCATTTTTTTTATTATTTGCTTCCAGTTATTTTTATAACACACGCCAAAATTTAACAACCAATAGTTTTTTTCAAGAAGCCACACTAATATTGTTCATTCGTAACTGGGCCCATAACCTATTAGAATTTGAGGCCACGAAAGAAAAACAAACAGAAATAACTTTTATATTAATTTAAATCAATTTATTATACAATATTTTCAGCACAACTTGTCGCGGCTAATTTCCAGAAAACAATACAAAAAGTCAACTCTAAAAGAAGAACGTGTGTACACAGCAAAATAACAACAGTTATGTCTACAAACAATTTAGACATTAACTGTCTCTCTTTAACTTCTTCAGCTGCAATACAGATCAATGTTGCTTTTGCTCTGCACACAAAATTCATAACGCTTATTACAAGAATGTTTAGAGTGACCGCTTATTACAAACAAAATTAGAGTGACCATAAGTCGTGTGCATTCAACATTTACATAATGAAACAATTATAAAAATTAACTTAAATAATTATAAACTTTTTTAACGTTTAGAGAACTACACATTCAGAGAAAAACATTGCTCACTAAGGTATCGCTACCACAAAATTTGACTCCGCTGAATGCGGCCAATTTTCACTTTCTCGTCGTTTTCAGATTTTTTATGAGCTGTCAACTTCGTTTTGACAGTCTGCCTCTCCGAAATGCATCTACCTTTTTATTCTAACATGGATATATATATATGAATATAATGAAAAAAAAATTGATTATAGGAAAATAGCAAATTTAATAATTTGTTATATAAAAGTAAAATAACTAAAAACAAATATACAAACTACACAGGGTTTCATATAGAGATTTTATATAATACTAGTATATACCCGCTACTTTGCCTGAGGTAAAAATATAAAATACCATTTAAACATTTTAGGTCTAAGATTATGGTATTTCGCTGACTTCGATTTAAATAAAAAAATTAATATTTAAAAACGAATAAAACCATATTTTTAAAAAATAAAGGAGTCAAATACCACAGTAAAAAAATTTTTTTTCTTATGCAAGTCATATGGAAAAGTGAAAATTGGGCTATAAAATAAAAACTGGATTGTGGTAGTTTAAAAATGGAAAGTTGGCAGCTCATGAAAAAATTGTTTGCTCACGGAAAAGCTTATCGAAATAAAATTAGCTTTTTATATTTAACGCAATAGCTAGCAAAACAAACTTTTTTATTAATTTTATAACTTGACCTTTAAGTGTTTCGTTTTTGTATAAATATTTTGTTTATGCTTTAGGTCTGCGATTTAATAAAATATTAGAAAAACGTTAGCTTTGAATTATTATATTTTGCAAATTTTTTATTTTAGAAATTTCTCAAATATCTTCAGAAGAATTGTATATAACAAATTGTGGAACAATTTTCGCATTTTCTGCTGCTGTTGTCTTTGAAAAAATTGAATTTCAAAATGCGAATTTGAATTTGAAAGACTTAAATTGTAAGAGCGATTTGGGCTTAAAAAGAGCTTAGCATGATTGAATTCGCCCTTGCATTTCTTTTTCAATTTTGTGAAGTGTAGACACAAACTTTTATTCAAAATTTAGCGGCGTTGTCACTTCGTTGACAGTTTAGAGTTTCTGATCCTAGTCTAGACACGCAGACGCCCATCACTGCACTTTTGAACAAAACAACGAAGGCAAAGCTATTCGAGAAAATGAAGTATTGAAGCAGCAAATTTGAAAGTTTTTTTTTTCTAAGAGTGATTTGGGCTAACCTCGGTTCCTTAACCCTAGTTCGGCCGACGAGTCATCGGGGTGACTATTTCACCTTCAGTTATGTTAAACCATCTTCCGTGACATCTTAAACTAATGTATTTTAAGTACAAAGAACACAACATTAAATTTTTCCATTTTTGTCTTTGTCAACTATTACCTATTTAAACTTTTTTATTCACCTGGGTTACTTTATAAATTTGTATTATGTAATTTGAATAATTTTTGCAAGATTTTTGTTATAACGACATTTTATAAGAAAACGACACATTTTCCTTTTTTTTAATACATTTGACTATAGTTTCAATGTGCTCCTGTCACACTGGCCATTTACAAATTAGACAAATTTTGGGAGAGTTCCGCTGTATGAAAATATTTTTGTTGGCCTTAGCCTTGTAACTCAGGATTTCACCTAAATTAGAAGCTATGCCTGACCGGGCTGCTGGCCCAAATGTAACATACTAAGCAACGCATAGCTGATTTACGCATCGTAGGCCCAAAGTATTTTTATGCGGTTTTGTGCTGGCTCAGACGATTATCGATGATCTCCATGCTGGATTTATGAACTCCACAGTCCAAAACAATTTCAAAAAAAGGGGATCCATTGCAATATCATCAGTCTTTTCCCATGCTCGGAGTGACTGTGGATTATTCTCGTTCCAGTTTTGGGCCATCCTTTCTATTTGTGTGCCTCACTATTATATCCTTCATAACATGGGAGAGTATCAAATTGATTGCATTGAAGCGGCCCATAAGTTCTTTGCAAGTAGGTCAACCTGAAGCAATGTGACAAAATCAAATGATCTTTGAGCCACTGTTCCATCGGACTCATCATACACCAATTGCGGCTTTAATATACTCATTACAGCGTTTTTTGCATCTTTGTTTAAACTGTGTTTAAACTAGAAACTGAAATCAACTTGTTCTGAAAATTGGCCCTAAGGACACTGAATTAATTTTTAACACAATTACTCTAAATACAAACGGTCAAACTCATCAGCTGTTTGTGTTGGCAAGTTAAAAATGCAGGTTGAAATCACAATCACCGGGGTAACTGCATCGGCCTATACACGCAGAGAAAAGACATGGTTGAGACATGATTACTGCAATAATAATTTTTTTACTAAAATTATTGTATTATTTCTGCAAACAAAAATGTTTGCCTTAATAAAGTCATTGTTTACTAATGGTGGTACCAAAAATAACATTATAGTTGAAATCATAACATAGTTGAAATCGTCAACATACTATGATTGCCTCTACTATTAGTTGCAACAAAAACGTTGTAGTTCTGTCAATCATGATAAATGTGAATATTATTATAGAGACAAACATATTAGAATTTTGAATGTTTGTTTGAACTATTCTTTGATTGTTGGCAAACGAAGCAGAACATAACCAAAAATCGAAAGAATTTATTGTGTCTGATCAGTTTGCTGGAAAAACTTTCACTTCATTCAGACACAATAAGTTTTATCGATTCTTGGGTATGTGCCGTTTCGTTTGTCAACTGTTCAATTATTGTGTTTTGTTTTAAATCGCCTGATCCTAAAAACAGCACTCAGAAAAGTGATATTTTCGACTTTAATTGTAGCAAACATGTTTCTTTTTACCGTAAACATATTTCGCAATTCTGACCATATTTTGTGTATCACAAATATTGCTATTTTTGACAATGTACTTAATGAACCATGTTTATGAATGGCATTAGTCAGGCGAGCGGCAGTAGCGGCTGTGGCTTACTGGTAGTGTGCGTGGCTCGTAAGCGAAAAAGCCGCGGTTCAAACCCCAGCTCGGACAGAAAATTTTATGATAAAGATTTTTCAATTGAATTAATATTTCTGTTCAGCCTAGTCAATGGCAAGTCTTTGGAGATATCTTAATTAATAGCTATGGAAATTGGAGTGCATGAAAATAAATAATATTCATTAATATTCTGGATCCTAAAAATAAATTCATAAATATAGTTGCTGCAATCATTCTATTTTTGACCCAATAAGAGAACAATGATTGTTTCAATAATATTTTGGTTCCTACGAAAAAGTTCCTTTTCTAAATATGGTTGTTGTAATCATTTTATCATGATCAAAAAAATATTATATGTTTAAGAACATGTTAGCAACAATCATAATCCGAATCATACTATGATCCTCTTAAAACATGGTTGTTCCAACTATGTTTTTCTCTGCGTGTAGTGAGTTATAAACATCGTCGGCTGAACTAGGGTTAAAAAAAAGATTAGCAAGATTGTATTCGCCCTTGCATTTGGTTCATGATAGAAACAAACCCTTATAAGAGCTTTAGTAATGTTTAATTGTTTTTGAACTTGATTAACTTATTTAAGCCATTCATGCCCGAAACATTTTCAAGTTTAATTTTATTTTTGTCATGTAATGCATATAAATAATTTTTTACAAAATCAAAATATATAATTTGAGGTCTCCTTTACCATTAAATGAAATCGCATTAATAACTATTGAGCCCCCAAATTTTCAACTTATCAAATAAGAATACAAAAATTTCCCAATATTAAACAATATTTTCTTTTGGGAAAATAAAAACAAACAGGCCTTTTTTAACTTTGAAGGCCAACAACTCCTAAACCAATTGCGAGTGGTCTGAAATTTTTCAGATTTGGAATTAGTAGGTCAAAATTGGTATAGTCCGCCGAAATTATAAAAAAGAGTTGTTGCTATTCTACAAATGTCCACCGCATGCTAAAGGGGATATTTTTGACACCAATTCACTTATTTCTTTTTCCAACCTACATCAGTTCTAGCAGCTTGCGAGTTTCTACAATCGAGTACTGAAACATACTTATTATATGAATGATTTAAAATTTTTTTTTTAATTCAAAACGTATGAATAAATATATAAAGAGGTATACGTATATAAGATGGGTTTGGGTTCCAACCATTTTCTTAACATGACTTGACTTGATTCTGAATTCTGGATGTAATATAAGCACGTGACGCAAAATTCTCTTACTGGGTGGGCGCCGCTAAAAAAGTGAATTTGAAGAGTTATAAGGGATGTTTAAAATCGAATTTTCTTTTTCATTTAAGTCATGAAAAAAATTTTGACTACAGCAAATTTTAACGTAAAATCGTCTGCTTTATCTGAATATGCTATCAGATTTTTCCAAAAATTAATCCTTGTTTCAAAATTGGCCTGCTTGATTCTGAATTTCCTTATTTTTCTTTTGCTTTTGAATTAGAAGCTCTACCCTCGCTTTGATCGCTGCAACTTTCTCAAATTAAAGTGGTGCAGTATTGTTAGCCATTTTATTGAGTTTAGGAAAAATTATCCAAATGAGATCATATTCATGATAGAAAATTGATTTTTTAAGTCAAATTTTTGCAAAACATTAATTTTTTATAAATATATTTTACTTTGTTTTCTGATTGCTTACAATGATTTTTAAAAAAAAAATGTGCTTATCGTCAAATTCTTTAACCGTTATTGGCTTAAATGCTCCTTGCCATCTGTTGCTCCCAAGAATGATATTCGACTAATAAGCGATATCATTCCTTAACATTCGTCGATTCCTCGTACGAATAACTTCCTTATTTCTTCTATTACACTCGTAGTATTTACTAATGGTTTCGTATTATTTACGAATGAAAAATAATATTAGTAGATCAAAATCATTCCTAGGTTGACCGTACGCATTATTCATAGAATGTACGAAGTAATAGTTGAGTTTAAAAATTGTTTTAAAATCGGAATCATTCAGCCTGGTTGGTTGAACAAATGCCGAATAAAAGGCAATGTATGATTGCAAGGTGGCCGTGGCCTACTGGAAGAGTACGTGGCCCGTAATCTAAAGAACCATGGTTCAAAGCCCAGCTCAGACAGAATGTTTTTATTTCGTTATTAGGTATTAGTATCATTCGTAAATGTAACAAATGTATTCGTACAATATACATTTGTTTTTGTACGAATACGAATAAAATATTCGTTATATGTACCAAACAACGTTCATTCTACGAATACTATTCGTGACTTAAAACTACGAATAAAACTAATAGAATGAACGCAGTTATAAGTAATATTTATATACAAATTTATTGAGTGTAAGAATACGTATTGAAAAGTATCTGTGAAAGAAGGGTCAATGAAATGGTATCGTAACTTATGACAGCGACGGGCACGACATACTATATAAAAATGTGTTTTTTTAAGCTTAGCTTTATTTTTAAACAAACCTAAAAAAGTATGTTTGTATCCTCTACAAAATATATTTACATGCATAATGAAAACATCGTCATCTAAAATCAAAAAAAGATGTAAGTTATATAAAGTTTAAAATATACTTTTTGATTTGTTATGATGCACCTTATTAAAATACATGTTCCTGCTAAAATCGAAGTTTTTATTAACAAAGTTCTAAAATCCTTTAATTTAAGCGCAACTTCCAATTTAGAAAGTTTTTTGCTGCTCTTGTATAATTTTTTAATTGTAACTTACTTCTTTTTTGATTTAATATGAATATTTATAAAAAAAAATTCACAGCCTAAGGGGAACAAATGCCCCACTCTTCCCCCTGTGGACGCCCAGGGTCTTAACAAATCCAAAAAAGCGGTGAATTCTTTAGCCTCAATTTGTTTAAATGAGTACTCTCAGCTTACATTTGCCAACAATATAAAGTTATACTTTTTAATTTAATGAAAGCTGCTCACTTGTTAAAACGAAATGTTTTACTTCAACAATATAAGGGCGATTTTTGCAAAAGTTTAAAATTTTCACAATAGTATTTTAAAATTATCACTAATGGAGATCAACTTTACAAGAGGAGAGCGCAAAGGCCACCCATGTGCGGAGAACTTTCAAACGCATTTGCTGACATGAAAATAAAAAACCTTTTAGTAGCTATCCAGACTTCCAGCAAGCATTTTGCGGTTGCTCGCTGCTTAAAATGTCCTTGTTTTTACGTAAATTATGCACTTAAGAAAAAAGCACAATATGACTCGATCACTCGACTGTGTGCGACATGATCTTCAAAGAATATTGAAAGACAACAAAGAAAGATACAACCTTAAGAAAAATGAAAGATTAGAAATGCCTTTTAACTGAAAAATAAAACCAGTTGTATTTTCTTTTTATTTTTATTTTTATTTTTTATTTTGAAGCATTTATTTACGTACTCGTAATATAAAAACCTAAAGTGAAATAAATGTAGCAAAGTAACTTTATTTTTTCAAAAAACCCAAAAATAACTCTTAAAAATTTCAACCCAACAACTCTTGTATATATAAGAATTCAAATAATTTGAATACATTTCATTTTCAGTTACAAAAATAAGAGTCAAAAAATTTGAGTCACCTCACTTAGATCACGCTTCACCGCTACTAAAAGTTTTTTGATTTCGTTTCGTTGTTGAACTTGTGATATTTTTCAAGTGCAAACTTTAAAAGCAAAAGCTTTACAAGACAAATATTAAAATGTTTATGTATATGTGTGTGCACCCCTGCTTTACAGCAAAAATATAAGGACAGAGAACAATACTGCTTTAAAACTGTAGGTTCTCTTTCTCACCCAATTTTAAAAAATAGCAGCCAGTGTTGATTCTTTCTATGTACAATTACCAGATCGGATTGATATATTACCTATGAAGTCAAACAATAAGAACTAGAAATAAACGAAATAGTTAATTTCCGCATTGAAATGCGTACATAGCAAATTTGTCTGTAAATGTGTAAATTTTGCAGTGCACGCCACAATCCTGCATGCGCAATCTGATGCGCAATATCAAACTCCATTTGATTTAAGGTAGTATTACAGTGTTTAAGAAATTAAAAATATATTCGTTAGAAAAAGGTCTTAAGAATATGTATACAAAATTTTAGAAAAAAATATCAAATTGAAAAAATGTTATAACGTATATTATATTCGTATGTCGCGTGATATTCAAGAACCTTTAAATCTTTAATCGCGTTTTTCTCGAAAGAAGGTTTTTCGAATTGGCTTCTAAGATATCTGGAGTTCCACTTAAACGATTTCGATGAATCTTGATTCATTGTGATCCTTATAGACTCTGTGAAGCGCTATACCTATAAAAAGCCAAGAAACTTTCATAAGCTTTTTTGTATGGCTGAAAGTTTCGGCAAAAAGGGGGGTTTTTTGTACATTTTTTTTCATCGCATGGCATTTTTTTATTTTTTATTTTTTATTTTTTTTTTGTTTGCGTAGGTTGAGTGCTCAACTACAACCCTTAACTCAAGAATGCACTTTGATTTTTTACTTTCAGACGCTTTGTAAGAGAAGCCATTTGCAACACCTTTTTTAAACACGCTAACTTCAACGCCCTGTAGAAAATTAACAACAACTATAAAGACAAAAAAAAAATTATTATTTCCTCATGAATAATTCTTTATTATGTAAAAATTTCAATCATTAAATTAATAATACTAGGTAAAAAAATTAATAAAAATGGTTTTTTTATAGCTACACACTGTAATAGTATCTTAAAACAACAATAGACTTGAAACAAATTTTTTTATTTTGGTTTAAAAAATTAAGACTTTTGGTAAAATTATATGTTTGTTATTGGAACAACGTAGTAGGCCAATTCCTGATCTTACCATTTTTTTTCATTGCACTGGTGTACTCCAAGTCATTAATAATAGTTTTTATTCATAAAAAATAGCAGCTCTGAGGTGAGAAAAATAGAGGACGGGCTTTAGAGAATTTTTCAAGTTCAACAACGAAAGGAAAGAAACAAACTTTCAATAGCTATCAAGACTTCATGCTAGCAGTTTGCAGTCACTTGCTGCTCCGTTTGTTTGTTTTGAATGCGCGATCTAAATGAGGTCAGAATTAAACTCAAGAAACTATCTTTGATTAATAATTAAGTAGAAACTAATAAAAAGGTTTCTTTTTATAATTATTAACTCGCAGATTTTTAGCCAAAAAAATATATACAACAGCAAAACAAAAAATTATAAACATTGTAAAATATAATTTAATAATTAACAAAAGAAATTTATAAATCAAATCTTTTTAAAGACGAAATCTATACAAAAGTCAAATTTACAATAAAATATAATAAATATATACCAAAAGTCAACATTTTTAAACCGAAATAAAAAGTTTCTATTCCAAGTCTCTTAATACGTTACACCTAAAGAGGTCAGAGTATATTAACATCGTGAAAACGTACTAAACGCATTCACATGTTTCGTTCAACTGAACGAAAACATGTTTAGTTTTGTTTATTATCTTGAACTTTATTTTATTTTAATGAGTTTACGCGATTTTAAGCAAGATTGCGTCAAAATATGTTTCGTGGAACTGGAGATATTGGTCTAAAAAATAAAATAAACTGGCCATTTCAGCCCTTGGAAGGACTTTGACCTAGCTTCTATTGATCAATTGTGTTGTGCGTGTTATTAAATGTTTGATCACAAATGACCGAGAACTGGACCTACGTGTTTTATGCCGACTCCGAACGGCTCATGTTCTCAAGAAGCTTTACATGGCAATTTTTACTCTCTGAGGTTTGCCATTGTCTGCAGAGAGGTGACGAACGAACAGAAAAATTAATTCAATTGAAAAAACTTTCTGTCTGAGCTGGAATTGAACCCAGGCTACCGCAGTTCTTTAGCTTAGGGGCCACGCACTATACCCACTAGGCTACGGTCGCCACAATCGCAGATATACCACATTATTCTTTTA
Source organism: Dichetophora obliterata (assembly GCA_963920525.1). NCBI lineage: Eukaryota > Metazoa > Arthropoda > Insecta > Diptera > Sciomyzidae > Dichetophora > Dichetophora obliterata. Next base: position 243,584,614 of record OY986435.1, on the reverse strand, counting down.
TATCATAATACCCGAAGTTCCTCTATCATCTTTATCTGTCTTCATTGGTGGTTTTAAACTAATAATTCCTTTTAAGCATAACGTCAAACTCAATATCACATGTTTCTGCAGCTTTCGGCCACACTAAGAACCTTCTACACAAAAAAATTCACTTGATTTCTGCCTTATTTATTTCTGTGGTATCACGACGAACCAATAATTTGATCTAAGTAAGCCAATCTAGAGATCAGCCTCTACCTTAAACTCACTTAAAAGGTGTGGAATTTATCAATTAATTTTAAAACAATCTCTTATTTGCAAAGTAAAACTGTGGATAAGTTTTAAAAGGCGCTCATTTTAATAAGATGAAAAAGTTATAATAACTTAGTTGCTAAATAGGAGTTAAAAACACTTTGTTCATTCTGTACAAAATTTTAAAAGTGGTCCAAAAAGCCATTTTTGAAGTATACATTCCAAAAAAAATCTCAAAATCAAATCATACCTAATTTTTTCCTAAAACTAATATAATAATATGAAATAAAATAATAATGATTAAAACTGATATAAATATGTTTTTTAAACATAATATCCACATATTTTTTTAACCGTTTTATTAAAAAGAAGCTATTTAGATGTTTATTTATCTCGCCTGTAAAATAAAAAAAAAAAACGTTTAAAGCATTCTCTTCGGACTGTTATATTTCTAGTTCTAGTCATGTTAATATGATACGATACGACTATTCATTTGTTATATTGAAGCCTGTGTTTGTTTTATAAGCCTTTTGATCGAACTGAAAGTCGTTCTTATAAGTCTTGCTCAAAACTGCAAATATAAACACCAATATTTATCTATACCTTTTAAGAAAATAACGAATTCTGTTCGGTGAAGGTTATATAGTAATATTCTATTCAGAATTAAATTAATGTTTTTCTAAACGTTATGACTACTGTTTTGTGTTGGTTATATATTTTTTTTTCTTTTCATTCTATTTCTTTTCTTTTCATTGGTATTTTTACTCTATACCAGTATACCAACTCTTAAGGGCTCCCCCCGATGTTCGTCTGTGGCGTTTATGCATTTCAGTAGCTAAATACTAATACTTGCAAGAACTTTTTTTCATTTGATCTTGAAAAATAAAAATATTTTATGTTTCGCTAAATAAAAAGTATACTATATTAGTAATCTATAAGAATGTTTTTCTGAAATTTCTAACGATTATAATATGATTTGTTCAAAGATTTTTTGTATTTTTTGTGCGTAAATCACAAGAAATTTTAATAGACAAATATAAACAAAGTTCAAAAACAAAAAAATTTTAGTGATATTTATTGCCAATAAATAAGAAAAATATATGCAAAGATACGTTTTAAACTTTGCGAGATAAATGCATTCAAATCGTAAAATATATATAAGAAATCAGAACGAATCAATGCGAATTTATACGGCAACCTAATTTTTACAGAATTGCTTTTTTTTGTGATATACAACAAATTGATGTGATTTTTTAGTTGTATTTGTACTTTTGTGCACTGATGCATGTATTGTTTTTTGAAACAGGCTGCATTTCCGGTTGGCAGACCAAAAAAGTGTGCAAGTGTGTGTGTTGTGTGCCCGTTGTGTATTGACACGTATGTGTATATGTATGTATGCCATGCAGATCAATTAAATTGTGATTTTTCCGTTCTGTTTCTGTTGAATAAATTTACATTAATTTTTCACCAAAAAAGCTTAAATGCAATGAGAAAAACAATAAAGTTCAAAGACAAACGGAAAAATTTGCATTAAATAAAAACAACAAATGCAGAGATGTAACAAAAAGCTTGAACCACAACAAGGAACAAAAATGGCGTCAATTGTGACAATATGAGATAGTTTAAAAAAGCGGGTTAATGTTTATTTGTAATTTTTTTTTCTAAATGTAATTAAAATGTTTTTTTTAATTTCTTGCAATCTTAACATTTTGATTGGGATTTTTTTTTACTAAAATTATATTATTCAATTACAACTTTTTGATTTGCAATCAAATTTATCTGTTGTTTTATGAGAACTGAGTTAGTGATTTTTACCAGAAAACACAATTTACCTCTAATTAGTCCTCCTAAACAGGGAAACACAAGACTTTGCTTCTCAGAATAAGCAAAATACCTGGTCCTAATTCTGGATAGGAAACTAAACTGGAAGCCCAATCTGCAAAAAAAGTTAATATTGCCTTGTACTCATGCAAAAACGCAGTGGGGCTTAGAACCAAGTGTTACTCACTGGCTACATACAGCAGTTGTAAGGCCAATCTTGCTGTATGGTGTTATTGGCTAGTGGCATGCATTCGAAAAACAGACTCATATAAACCTTCTTCGTAAAGTTCAAAGATCAGCTGAGTTGTGCATTAGTGGAGCCCTAAGAACCACTCTGACAGACGCATTAGACATAATGTTCCATCTTACACTACTTAACATACTAGCTACACAGATGACCGCTAATACAACCATCCGCCTAGAAACCACCTTCCAGTGGAAATATGTTAAGGTACACTAGGACATTTTTGCATTAGAAAATTTATCCCTCCCATACCTACACTGAGGAAACGAATTAGTTACTGCTGCCAAAAAAATACCCAACTAAATTTTTTAGGTTGCTGCAACTTAAGATTTGTAGTAACATTAACAAACTTTTTGACTGCCGTTCATAATTTTGATGTAATTCAGATCAAATATTGGTAAACATAACAAAATCTGGTGCCCTTTCATACTGAATATCACAACATGTTACCGAAAAATCAATTGGTGTTTTAGTAAATTGGCTGCCACAACTGACATGCAAGCATATGCATATTGCAACTTAATTAAATTATCCCCCAGACCAAATTTGATTTCCACCAACAGAATTTGAGTCCAAATAATCTCAGTATTTTCGTAATATTTGTATACAAAAAATTTAAAAACAGTTTTTATTAGATATAAGATATTTTTCGTTTGCTTCTAAGACATTTCCTGCTTATTTGTAACGTCCATTTATGTTTCCTAAATTCCAAACATGAAAGGTTTTTAGGTAATTTTTTCGTCATTTTTCATCGGTTTTAGTTTTCAGGTCATTTTTACTAGATAATAATAATGTTTGGTAATTTTTAGGGATTTTTAACTTATTTTTTTGTCATTTTTAATTTTTGCAGCATTTTCAGTTTTTAAGGTAATTTTAGTGTAATTTGAAAATATTTTTTTCGTTTTTTTTTCGTGAAAAAAAATTTAACAATGGAAATTTCTAGATATTCCTTGAACACTAGAGTCCCTTCAATAAAAAACATTACCTCTCGACAAAGTAGTAGCTTTGTTTATAGACTTCGATGAAAAAAGCTCTACGCGTGGTGAAACTGAACAAAGGGTATGTAGAAAGATGAAACAAGTGTAAGATAAGAATTCAGGATATGCTAGTTTTTCTTAAATCTATTTTTATTCTCTCTTGCTGAAATATTAGTTGGTAAAAATTTTAATACTTTGAAATTAGAAGATGAACTTACATTCGATAACATATCGTCTATTAAATATGTTGTTATATTGCAATATACTGTAACACAATGTAAAAAAATTATACAAAATAAATTTTAAGTTTAGTAATGTTTCGTTTTTAAAGCTTTATTTTTTGTTTATTTTTTATGTAATTGTTTGTGTTTTTTAGGTCATTTTCTGCAGTTTTTAGGTAATTTTTGTCATTTTTTGCAGTTTTTTAGATAACCAAATCCAAGCCCTGGTAATCACATTTTATCAAATTTACATTAAGTAAAAATTGAATATCAATTACAGTAACTGCCGAAGAGTCATGCCTGGAAATCAAACATGTCCTTAAATTCATTATCCGCTCGAACTGGTTTGAGGAGGGAAATCTCTACTATGTTTAAAAGAGGTTATGTGGCATCACAACGGGCCTGCACTGGCCTAAGTGTACGAGTCGTCTATCGGCTCAGCCACCTTTACCTAACCTAACCTACATTAACATTGTAAGCAAAATAGTGTTTATCAAAATAGAATGTTTCAGAAGTTTGTAAGACAATATAATACATATTTTCAGATGAAAGAAACACTAACATATTTATCAATGTAAACATTGGTTCTCCATTATCATTATAATTTACACCAAGAATTATGTTTTGTTTTAAAAACTTACTATAAAATTGAAGCCAAGATATTTCCTTTACTTCAAAAAATATTATATTTTTATACAATTGATGTATTTTATAGGTCCATGTTTAACTGGGAGTTAAGAATACCAGAGTAGTTTAAAATAATATTAGCAATTTTAAATTGATTTTTTTTCGTGCAATTTTCTTAAGGATTCATTCAATTATTTGAATTGTATAACGTTTTTTATAAGTTTGGTGAGCTTCCTCAAAGCACATACTACTTATTTAAACAATTGGTCCAATAGTTTCAGTAAATCCGTTGAATTCGTTAATTTTTTTAGTTTGCTTAAAAACTATAAATTGTATGAAGAAACAATGTTTTGGCTGTGGTAGATGTTACTTTATATAAACTACTAGTTGATTGAAAGAACTAATCATTCGATTAGCTATGTTTTGGAAATTCAAGGGCAACTGTATAGTAATTCTTCTTTTGTGTCAGAAACCATATTTTTATTTGCTTACACGAATATCTGCTAAAGATAACAGTTTTTTTCACAACCAAATGAAGTTTCTAATAAGCAAAATATTTTTATGACAATAAAAATGCAAAAGTCCTAACAAAAAACTTAGTAGCGCCAACAAATATATTTTCTGCGTGTAGGTTCATCGACTACATCACACAAAAAATATCCTTTGAAAGGAAGTTCGATGTCTCTATTCCCTCTCGAGAAGAGTGGGAACTAGGAAACCTTTCACCTAGCAATGCCATTGAGATCTTTACTGATGGATCAAAACTAGATGGCAAAGTAGGTGGAGGAGTCTACTCTGAAGCATTAAGCATTAATATAGCCTTCAGGCTCCCTGACCATTGCAGTGTATTTCAAGCTGAAATCGCTGTTTTACATGAAACGTTATCTTGGCTCCAGGCAAATGAGATATCTTCATGGATATTTGCATACTATCTAATAGTCAAGCCTCTTTGAAAGTCCTAGAAACTGTTGAAATAACATCTAAAACAGTTTTCAACTGCCGCAGATCTCTAAATGACATAGCAAAGCAGCTCAGGATCTTTCTATGCCAGATTCCCGGACATTAGAATTTTATAGGCAACTGCAAAGCAGATGAACTCG